>JAQMCX010000032.1:4072560-4141096 GCA_029814765.1 Acanthurus leucopareius
GAATCGAACTGAACCGAATCGGATCGAATCGTACCAAATCGTTTACTATTTTTTATGAATCGTCCCTGAATCGGATCATAGCCTGTGAATCGAGATTTGAATCGGATCGTTTGTGAGTGAAAGATTCACACCCCTATTTATAACCTTTTCCAGTTTTCCCTCAGAGACTAACGTTAATGGAGCAGCAATCAGTACGCCTGAAATTGGCAAAACTATACACACAACAGCATTAAACAGCTTAAACCAATTCTGTGGTGAATAAAAAATCTCAGTGCTCAGTGTATGCCAGCTCAAAACCTCAAAACCCCTGCACCTGCTTACTGTCTTGAACAAAGATGACTCCCCCCACCAAGCTAATGATGCAGCAGAGGGGCTGCTTTCCAATGCAGAAGACATAGCATTAATAAGGACACAGTTAACTTTCTGGAATGAAAAGGACTGTGGATCATTTATCTTAAAAACAGTTGTGTTTCCTATTGTATTTCAGTGGATTAGGCACACCAATTAATGTTTTTGCACACAGTACACTGGAGCAAGGCCAGGAAAATAGTGCCAGTTCCTCTTCATTTAAATCAGTTTTGAATCAAATGTTGATCCCAAGAATCTAAATGGTATCACAACATTCCTAAAGATTCCCATTCTAAGTGTTAATGAAATTAACTATATTTACTTTCCTATGACATATAATGAAATATTATAAAGTTTAAAAACTACAGTAAAGTGGCGCTCTTAGTTATGCTTTCTGTAACAAAGAATGGTTATTGCTTGGTGCAGTACAGTAATTTCCAGTCAGCATTTTAAAAATAGACAGGTAATCCCTCCAACTGCTGCCGTATTGGTGGGCTAATCACTGCTTTGGTTACTAAAACCATCACAGTGACAGAAAAGCTTGCACCACCAGTCCTGGGACACAATGTGCACAACTTGATTAACACAGCTAGACAGAAAGAGAGAGAGAAAGGGAGTTAGCCTGGAGTCCCAGTGCAGATTTGCAATCCAAACCAAATTCAAAGCAGCAGCCAGGCCGAAACATTGAACTTGATCTTTGCAGAGCTCTTACACCTGCCTGCAGTTTGCTTCCATTCAAGTTCCATAAACTCTGTCTTTCACATGACTAAAACAAACAAAACATAAAGATAATCAGTAGACTGATATTAACCACTCCTCTTCTACTTTAGAAGATAAGACATTAAAGAAAAACAACTAAAACCTACTAAGCTAAAGGAAGAACTAACCAGCAATGTTTGGGGGTTTGTGTTTAGATGAACAAACCTAAAGTCCTCCATCCAACAAGGGTGCAGCATTGTCACATCAAAACTGCCTGGAAATGTAAATGACAACTAGTCCTGCAGGTGTCTGGAAAGCCACAAACCCTACACCATGACCTCAATGTGTTCACAAAGGTAGGAAACTTCAGATTTTGTTTTTGCTATTATGTTAATGTTCAAGCAAGCACACAGTGATCCCATTCAGACTTTGTTGTTTAGTTTAATTGCTCAAGATTCTCCAGTAATGTTGTCACACAGCAGCAACGAATGAGTTCACACGGAGATCAAAAAAAAAAAAAAAAAAGAAGGCTGTCCCGGACTTCATCACGTGCTCTGTCACTCTCTTTCTGTGTTCCCACAAACATGACACAAAACCAGAAGCGCTATTGTTTATAGTCCGCAAAGGACGTTTGGCTCTTTCCTGGATGGGCTGGATCCGGTATGTGCTGCCTGCTTGCCAGTACTCTGTTTGTCCCACAGTGAGGTTTTGCAGCAGGGGACTAAAATGGTAACCATGGCCTCTGACACTGCATGGCTACAGTCTTGTATATGGAAGCAATATGCTGATTTGTTAGAATACAGCCAGCGTCAAACGTAATGTGATCAAACACATTAGCAATAGGAAGAGGAGCACTTTGGCTCTTAAGCTGCTTGATCCAGCATAAATAGGAAGAAGGGCATTTAACAGGCTCTATGGAGGATATTCATACATACACAGACAAACAAAGAGGGTGCTGTTGTTCTTGTAGAGATAAAACACTTAACTCTGGCTTTCACATCAAACTCTCGGTCAGAAATAGAGGATGTGGTCCCCACTTTCAATCCCTTCTATGATTTCTATGATACTACTAATTCTGTGTTATAAGGTTTTAGGATGAGTAAAGTCAGTGAGAAACACTTTCAAAACTTCTTGATGCTTCTTAACATCCTTTAATATAGGGACACTGTTGATTAATTCACCTTAAAAATGGACTGAAAGTGCTTGTGTGTGTCAAGCGTGCAAGAAGAGCCTTGGTACAATTGAAGCATTGTATGTGGCCTCCCTCACAGGATCATGTGGCTCAGTGTCTACGGGTTTCCAGTAACGGTCTTGGCATTCTCCCTCCTGCAGCAGGCTTCACAAAAGTCTGCACCTTTATATTTCTGTCCTTAAGAATTTTCCTTGCCCGTGTGACGCTGACTTCGAAAAGAACAGCTATGGTGATATGATAGCTTAACTAGTCCTTCCCATACAATATTAACATTTGGTAGACACGACAGGTAAATTAACAGCCCACCAAGCACTTTTTTACTTTTATAACAAACTTTTATAACAAAAACAAGATTTAATGCTGCCAAGTTCTCACACACAGTCATTATTCACAGAACATTTGCCAGAGCATTGCATCAGGTCTCTGCTGACAGACTGAATGGCAACACGGTCTGATGACAAAGTTTGATAATCACTTTGGATTATAATAGCCAATGTTGAATCACCACAAAGTTAAACTACAGTGAGGGTGATGTTGTTGTTATAAAAAATAAAAATTCTAGGTCAGTGGATTAATATCCTGTTATCAACATTACCTCACCTACCCAAATTAACAAGATGACAAAACATAACAACAGTTTTAACATATGACAGTCTGTCATATAACTTCATGACTCAATCTGGATGGAAAAAAGCCTATCAGGTGGCATCAACAGCTGGTCCTGTGCTGCACAGACATGAGCTGACAAACATCTGTTAGTTTTTGACTGGATACAACAAATCTGGATTACACAAGTACCCCTGCTGTTTTTGAATACATAGATTTAAAAGGTCAAAATGTTTTACCCATAAGCCACCAAGTGGCAAAGCAGAGCAAAATTAATGTGGTTCATACACTTCATCGCCTTTTAAATTTGTAGTGTTGGAACAGATCATCACCAAAGTATATAGGCTTACAACACAAACTTTCACAAGAGCAGCACAAAGTCATCTGTATGTATGTAGTTCACTGATCTAGCATCCCAGCCCCTGTGGAAAAATAACTGTTCCACTTTAAGTGTTGCTTTAAAATGACTCTGCCTTGCTGTCATAATTTTTTTACAAACCCAAGGATAAAGTGTGGCTTTAAGTTGAGCTGGACCGCACTTCCTTTCTGTTTCTCTATGACCCTCGGACACAGGCCAAGGTTGCAGTGTTGAAAGGAGATTTGGAACACCAATGCCAGGGCCTATGTGCTTACAAGGAACTCGCAGCAGGTCTGCAGTGACAGGGAAGCCCATCTGGTGTCCCTCCCTGACAATACAGGGTAAATGCACCCTCGCATCAGGCAAGCCACTGGCCCTAGGAGTGCCATTACCTTGGAGACAGGCTTTTGTTCAATGAATTTGCCAAGGGAACAAGGAAGCAGAAACCTCCCTTGTGATGCTCGGCTGACAGTGACATGAAAGCCAAGCCTTGCTAGGTTTAGACACGCTTGCAATTGCTCCAAGATAAAAAAGATAGTATCAGAAAATCTGTACTGTATTATCACAAGCAGAACCGTTACTGTGAAGTTATATGGCTTTATGTCTGTTATCATTTGATTTTTGCATTGTGGATATATAAACACTGGGCCAGAAGAGCACTCAACACTTTGGCACATGCGCTTATCATCAATACAAGACGAGGATGCTGTTACTTAAGATTACAAACCAAACCCCATTAATATGTCATGGAGACAGCATAATTACAGAGTTGTCTGTACATCCCTCCCACACGACTCCAGAGAGGATCAACGTCAGGAAAAACCAAAACACTAGCCCTAAGCTCACAGGCAAGCGCACGCTGATCCTCCATGGCTGTCTGAAACACTGCTCTTCTACACACCCGATGCATGAACCTGCTTTGCGATAACAGATCTAAAAATACATTTCAGGGGAACCTGATGATTCACATGAAAAGAATCACACTGTTCTTTATACCACAGACAGCACATTTTGTACCTTTGCCAGCAAGCAATGTTCACAGCAGGTATGAGGTGATGGACTCCCACCAAACATGGTATATATAAGCTCAGTCTGCACTTGTCCTTGACCTTACCTGACATGTTCTTGTGCTCAGAAGAGCTGTTAGACTGCTGAGCTTGAGCTAATGTCACACAAATGCACACTTACTGCTCAGAGACTAACATGTGACAGTATATACTCTGCTGCCTGTCCAAGCATTTCTCCTGCAGTCTGTAAACCCCAACTACCAGACATGCATAATTGAATGGAGGTGATTGGGTTTGTGAAATAAAGGTCCTCTGTTAGTTTTTGGTTGTAGATAATAGAAAATATAAAAAGAGGCTCTAAATGGTCTGAATGATTAGAACTTGCAGTGAGAGGGGGGTTAAAACATTACTTGCACTTGTAAAAGGTTTTTTTTTTGTAAATTGCAAAGAGGACATTAATCAGAGAAAAGGGTTAAGTGAGGGAGCAACATGCCCAGTTATGTTTAACAATTTTCAACTTGAGATTTGGATAAAGCAATTCAGGAAATATCTATGCATGTTGTTGCAGCAAACCTTTGTATTGTCAGTCCAAAAAATGTACAAATCCTCACAAAGCAAGACATTTGAAAAATAAGGGTGTTCTAGGTCATAGCTTCACTGTTTCTAAACTACATCAATCTTTGATCTCTCTGTCCCGCAACTTCCTGTTGCTTTTAAGATAATATTTACACCAATAATCAGTACAACTGCAATAAGCTGATACCAGCTTAGCTGACCTAAAAAGACTATCAGTTTATCCTTTATTATCAAGAAGACAATGTCCACATCTACTGAACAATCAAATGTTCTTGCTGAGATCTGTTAAAATATGAACAGAAATCCGTTGGCAGAAATGCTACTGAGGTGCCCTCTACATTCTTTCAGCTAAGTTCCCTTCTTGGTATTCCCATTTGTGTTTTAAAGCCCCAGAAGTTCATGTGCTGGCTTAATTAAAACACTGTTGGAATGAGTGGAGACACATATTTAACAAGAGGAGACAGAAATTAAGTTTTAATAGCAAGAAAATCAACTGAAGCAAGATGTGCATCATGCATGCTTCTGTGATTGTCTAAGTATAGTGCCTGTGTGTGGGCTTCAGTAACAGGAATGTAAAACGAGTAAAGTTCAAGTGTGTGTACAAGAGCGAGCGAGGGGAGTCGGCACAGCTTCCAGAGGGCAGGGCAGACTCCTGGAGATTCCAGGCATGCCTGTGTTTCCTCGGATGTCACGTGCTGTAGTGCAAACACAGCTATGCTGACTTAATTACACAGAGCACACCCATACTTGCACATTTTCCCAAAATTTTTCATACTTAAGCAAAACTACTATTAAGAAAAGTTAAGGCAAATGTGCTAAAAGTGCCACTTATCACGTTATGTTTATCAAAACAAGAGTAAAAAGATTATTCAGTCTTTTTTTAGCTTAAGATTACAAAGCACAGAGAAGTTCAAACCAAAGCTCAAAGCATTTATATTTTCTGTATTTAGGCTCCAGGAGCCTAAAAATGGTTTTTGTGATGTTCGACCAAACTCTTGCAAAATGTTGATGGAAGACATATTATTAGAAAGCTGCCTCAAGGGAGTATAAAGCAAAGAAAATGAACACAAAGAGTTGCATTGTGAAATGCTGCAATTCTTTGAGTTAAAATAACTGCCCTTTTGCCACAGTATACAATGGTCTAACTGTCAGCACTTGCTGAATCAGTCGTCAGATTTGGCTGCTCTGTTGAGACCAAGTCAACTGCAAAGACGTCAACAGAAAAAAAAAGCAAAGGAAAGTTTAAAATGCTGAGACCAAAACACATTCACATGAGGGGGAAAAAAGCTGAGTAAGTAAATCAGGGCATTTTTGCTGCACTGGAATGGATGTGCCTTGGTGCTGATTGACGGACATACAGATGTGCACCTTCATGCATCCATTGTAGCCATGAATTGTTACCATCTTCCACAGACCTGTCACTTTTTTTATTTGTTATTCTTTGCTGGCATGAGCATGACAATTACATGTGGGCTTGCTTTGTTGTGTTCAAAGAACCCTGCTGTTCTTTCTTTTGGCCTCTCTCATCTATTCTCTGTCATGAACACAATCATTCATCCATCAGCACCTCTATTAGACGCTCAAAACTGGTCACATGGCACAACCCACACATTCAACCTGTGTTACATTTACTAACATTTGAGGTAACAGCAGCAATATATTGAACTGGGCTGGAAATTAGTACCAGCAGATTTTATCATTGAACCATGGACTAAAGCACTTATAAAACCTTGATCAATATATGCACTACAGCTGCAAGAACACTTAAGCAGAATCCAGCATACACTGCATTACGATGAAATACATCATGGTAGTATCCTGGAATATTAAATTAAGAAAAATCATGTTTCCATAACAGGTAATTCAGTAATATTGAGAAACGGTGGGCAAAATCAATAGCTTGATCAATAAGGAGGACAAACAGACAGCAGTTTGATAAGTTGTAAAAGATTATTCAATGATAATGTTAGTGATCAGGAAACACTGAGCTGCAACAGGGTCTTGATACTGCACACTACACTCATTTGTATTGATCAGTCAGCAGGTAAATACTGTATGTGAGTGCAACAAAATCAAATTTGTTAGTGAAAAATGTGTTATTTGTGTTGGGAAAGAATATGGAGTGCTTCATGTAAGTGAGTGCTTAGCTGTCTCACAAAAGCTTTTTAACACAACACAGTATCACTTTCAGGATCACTGATTATCATACATTAAAATATGTTCCCAGATAGTTCATGGTTCAGATGGATAAATATTAACCCAAATTTAAGTTTTTTGGTGCACATTCAAGACAAACTGGAGGTTGTGATTCTGTAATTACTGCTTTGGTTGTGTAGGCTGATATATTGCTCATTTGCAGCAGCAGTTTTAGCAAAACTTAAAGTTTAAAAGCAAAAAGACATCAGTTCTCAGAGGAGTGAGAAACATTTCTGCTTTTTAGAAATGAAGCACATAGTACTTTAGAGACAATCAGTCAGAACTGGCTGGCTTGGGAAAAAATATTCCCCAACTGAAACCAAATGTTTAGAGACTGGTGGTTGACAAACAGTAAGATAGTCACCCTTCTGACCAAAGATGGTGCAACACCGCCGCAACTAAGACCCTCCCTTACACTGTCTTGTTTTTTACAACTTAACCAAACAACGAAAGCATAATGCCACTCCAGTGTGTGATTTTAGGCAGCATGCTTGCATCATGACAGTGTGATGTGTAACACAACATTGTCTGTGTCTGGTGTGCTTGGCAACACTTTTTTACACAAAAACAATGACATAGCCTGTTGGTCTCGTCCTCTGCTTGGATGATGAGGAGTTTTCAAAACTTGCTAATATTTTCAGTTGCTGCTCTTCTTCAAGTTAGATGCTACCTGGTGCTGCTGCTGGGTCACCCATGTAACATCTAAAAAAAAACCGACACACCCCTGTGCTGGTGAGCCGGCTCAGCTTTTTACACAAAAGTCAATTCAGCACAGTTACTACTTCCGCTGCCGGCTCAGAGGTGGAATAACAATGACCCCTCACTCTGCTTTCGTAAGTTTTTAAACAGAATGGCGAGGGGAAACAACAGCTCAGTATATCCACCTTGAGCAGTCTGTGTAAAAAGGGGCTAGTGAGTCAAGAGAGGAGAATTCATGTGGTGCAGACACGGCCATTGTAGTAGTAAACACTGCTGCTGCAGCCACAAATGTATTACTGTACTCCTTTATCAGGACTGTAAAGCTCTTGGGTTTAGCTTTCCTTCACTGATTGGTGCTGCTACTTTTTGTGCGATCGCTGATAAACAAGTTGTTTTACATATCACATCATAAACTCTATCAGCCAGAGACACTGTGAGCATCTATGTGTGTAAATGGGACACAGGGAGGGGGAAGGAAGAAAACAAACACTGCTCCGCTATGAAAGGGGCACCAGAGTAATCAACAATAAAAATGAAGCCTACTTTTCTCAAACCTCCTGTTTTATGCCTTAACTTAAATTTGACTTGGCCAAATGATCTACAACACAATGCCCAGAATGGAGATGGTCTCACAAAAACAGGGCATTCCACGGCTCACTTGATTATTCTAACTTCCTGCAAGCAGAGATGTTCCCTTATAGAAAGGAATCAACAAGAAAAACATAGACGTCAACAAATCAGACTGGCCCAGACCAAGACACTGACTGTGTGCCAATGTATGTTGCCCAACAGAAAAAAAAAAAGAAAAAGCTTTGTGTGCACCCTTAAGAAGCTCTGCCCCAGGACTAGACAAGACAGAAAGTCATTCTGAGCTAACTACCTGTTTCTCAACACATTAAGAGCAGAGCTATTCTCTTCTGCTGTAGTAGTTGTGCAGATTGAGTGGTTGATAGTAGGTTAAGTTTCAACCCTACTACAACTTTTGACCACATATTAAAACACAGATACTGTAAAAACTAAAGGTGAGAAGAAACCCATCCAAAAACCAATCGGCAGAGGATGTAAGGGCTATCAGGTTTCACAGTGATAGATAGAGGCCTTCAATAACTGTGTGTGGCCAGTAGATAAAGGGTAGCATTTGTTTGTGGTTTGTTTTAATGCCACTCCAGGCGACCTTTTAACCCACAGGGACATCAGCACCCTGACAGATTAGCCTCAAAGGACCATTTGTGCGACTGAGAGTGAAGCTTCTGAGCTCCTGTATGATCAAAGGGTTTAGAAAAAACAGCATCCCTAAGTACCAAGGAAAATGTCGCTGCTGGTGCAGAACACTCCAAACTTCATGTGTTCATCGAAGGCAACCACCTCACTTTAAGTCTGTGGCCTAAACATTACCGGCTGAAAATGTGCAAATGTCTCAGACAGTTTACTCAAGCAGAATAAACATCTGGCACAAGATGACCTTAATCTGTATAGCTAACAGGATGAGAAATAACCAGCCTCTCACTAGATTATTACAAATGGCTGATAAGTTTGTCTGTGTTTACCAAGCCTCATCAATAGGTAGCAAATATTGTATTTTCAGGATTATTCCTTTTTAGGGTGAAATCTATGCATACTGTGTAGTAAGGATGGGCAATATATCAATATTATACTCATATCATGATATTAGATTGGACACTGTCTTATATTTTGGACATTGTTATATCATGATGTGACAAACATTGTCTTTTCCTGGTTTTAGCTGCAAAGCTGCATAAGGTAATAAATATTTTGAGGTTTGAAATAATCCAATAAAAATACTTTGGACATATATTTTTTTACTGACCTTTTCATGATTCAACAATAATAATTCTACATCATAATCTACATGTTGGTTGCAGCCATATAATAACACGACTTAAGACCAGGTGAATTTGCTCAACTAAAATGAAAAACTCAGAATTTGCTGCTTATTAAACAAAGGAGAATCTAATTAATGTAAAAAGTTGCCGCTGGCGTCTCTTCCATTCTCAGTTTGCTTCTTGTTTTGCATTTTAGTTTATGTGGGTTAAAGACAAGGACTTTAGTGTGTGCCACTCCCTGAATACTCTGCCCTTTATGCCTGAGGTTTCTAATCACTGGCTGCTAAGAGAATGAAATCAACATACAAATACAGTGGGATCAAAAAAAGAGAAAATAGCGTCACCTTGCACATCGTGTCTGTGTGTACTTTATGTCTTTAGCCAACAGAGCTCTCGTCCTATCACACTGCTCCAGCGGGGTATACAGTCCTGCCACAGACTCTCCCCTATCGCAAACAGCTGCCGCCACCACCTCAGCCATTAATTATTCACCAGAGCTTTGCCTCCTTGTTTACCTTTGAGGCCTGTGACCAAGGCCAGAGTGTTAGGTCCAAATCACACGACCGAAAGAAAAGCAGTGAGTTATTGGCACATGTTATGCGACAACCCAAGCCCGAACAGGAAATGCTACTGTGCTAAAAGTCAATAGGACCACACAGGGTGGAACCCACACTATTATAATGTTAGAACTGTGAGCTGTAGAAAGTTTTTCATTAACCTTAAGTAGGCTTCCAACCAACGATTATATTTATTATCAAAAACTGTCCTTTTATCTGCAATTTCTTATTCACATCTCAGAAAATAAATGGAAATTTTGTTTTCAGAAGTTACTTGAAACAATAAATCTATTTCCAACATGGTTAGAGAGTGACTGAATTCAGAGGGGGGAAAAAAAGCTGCATTTTGGGGGCATGACATTGAAGAAGATCTCAGTTGCATTAACAGATGCAGCACAGCATGTCCACATGCACTTCACAACCACTGCTGTGGTATAGGGGTGGCTGTCTTTATGGCAGCCGTGTGTCTGCACCATAGGCTTGACAGTACCCTGTTGATAGGATTTAACAATTTTCCAGAAGGAATGCATGACTTTTAAAAGTGAAAGGGACAAAAGAAGTATGTTTATGTGTTTGACAGATTGAGCAAAGCTGAAGATCCATCTACACTGTGCAAAGGTCTCAAAGGGGCCGGCTGTTAGATCTGAGATCTCGTCTCTGACTGTTTCTTTCCCACCTGCCACTGTATGTCAGTCCAGACTCTGGTGTTCATGGATGGATGGACAGATGAATGGCTGCAATGCCAAGAGTCCTGGAGGACTGTGGATCAGTGGAGCTCAGCTCAATTCCCAGTTCACTTCCACCAGTGTAGGTGCCCCCTTTGTAAAATACACCCCCACTCACAACCACTACATACTCCCTCAACACACACTCAAACACACACACACAAACACACCTCCCATTACCTCTCCATCCCAACAGATTGGGGGAGGGAGGCAGGCAGGATGTGAGACCAGCTGGTCATCAGCTCAGACAAAGAAACCTGCTGAATGTGCCTTTGCATCAAAAAGATTGAGATCTCTCACACTCCTCTTTCTTTACGAGCTTACCAGTTTTGGATTTCTATCACTTTTTTTAATGCATAGTGTTGTTAGTAAATACTGTTTAAGAGGGGTAGATTATGAAAGTTTTTAAAAAACCTCTGCATCTGTTTTTCTCCCTGATATCTCAACAATAAGAGTGGGGGTAGGGTCAATTAGAGGCACAAACTGAGGAAATCTTACAGTCTAGCCGGAGACATGACAACAAAACATTTACATAACAAATCATACTTTGCATAAAGTTATACTTTGTGCAAAACAATAACTCTGGCTTCAAGATATTTTACTAAAGCAGGACAGAAATAAGCAGAAGAGTGAGAAGGAGCTGAGCCAGAGAAACAATGTGGTTTTACCGCAGAGCAGCAAGTGGCAGGTGTAATTTATCTTTGTTCCTATCCTAGATCAGCCAGTCGCTAGGGAGAGAAAAACCAGGGCTCTCCAGTAGAGTTAACTGGAAACTGAGGACGTGGAGACGGATTGCAGAACTTAAAAGTACACTCTAAGGACACAGTGTTAAGAGCAAATGTCCTAGATTTTGAAACCAAACTTTCCTCAGTGAGAACCGAACTTCTGGATTTAAGTCGTGCCAGACTGCATTTTTCTCACACCTTAATTAGAAAGTATACAGTAGATGGGTGGAGCACCATTTATACTCACTTACAGAGCCATTTTCCAGTGTTTCTTTAGATAGATATTAAAACTCAGAAAACAAAGACACAAAATAAAACATGTGATAATTCAAGTGCTGGTAAACAATGGTAGAACAATTCACAATCAGCAAGAGCTGAATGGAGGGGCCTCATTTGGGCTTCTCCTGACCAGAGGCTGACCACACACAAGGGACTCCAGAAAAAAGCACTCAGATTTTTATCAGTACATTCATTTACTTGAAAAGAGACCCAAACAGCAGAAAAGCAGATCCCAGAGGAAGTGAACACTGGGACTTTCTGCTGTGCATAGGGGGTGGAGGGTGTCAAAACTGAGGTTCTGAGGGGTATTTTCACGGCCGGGTGAAGCCCTAATCTGCCCTTTAACCATAGATCTGCTAGCACACACACTGAGAGGGTAGTGGCGACAGCTGAGGATTAAAAAGATTGCATAGTCATCCTTCCTATTTATCATGCACTTATACTTCCCCTTTATTTAAATTTTAAAAAAATTATGCACCACATTTTCCCTTTCCAGACAAATCCTGACCTTGAATTAGGAGTGTAACTGGTCATTCTCAGATATGCGGCTAATAGTAGTTATAGATTTCCTCACAAGTCATTGGATGATACAGTTCTCATATTTCTGGTTGTGGCCAGAGCTGAGGCAGGAAATCTTTACTGTAACATATCAAATTCACCCAGAAGGTGCTATTAGGTAATAATACTGGGAGAAGCATGTCTAAAACCTGTTTCGTAAGGTCTGATTTGGACACACCCATCAGAGATGTGTTCCCTTTTTCAACAATGGAAAAGCAAAGACAAGAACAAGCAGATACACTTTGAGGTATACATGTGTTACAGCGTTTTTTGTTGGGCTGCTCTCTGATGCACCTGTAGCCAATGTGGTTCCTCCACAGAGAGACTTGTGCTTTTCAGCAGGTGCACCAACTTAGAACAAATTTTGAAAATATCATCCAAGTTGTTATATGCCTGCAGACCTAATGTATGCCTGGTCAGGGGTAAGGCAGTGCACACAAGGCACAAAAAGAGCTGTGACATCGGATATGGTGGGGGGGGCATTGGAGTTGTGAATGGACTTCTTTGTAACCTGTCATGAGACTTGAGAATGGTTTAAAAAGATAATTCCCTCTTCCTTTACATGAATTTTGAGGTTGGACTTTTTTGCCGAAGCAGCAAAAAGACAAATATTGTTTTAGTGTAAAATGTCTTTCTTAAAACACAGAACAAGTATAAGATAAAGTGGATTGGGGAGCATGTTTTTTAACCAGGATTTCACAAGTAATATTTTAACAACTGACAGAAAAAACTTAAGTTAACATTAAGACACCAATTACAATTGAAGATCGGCCGATCTGCAATATATTTTTGAAGAAAAAAAGTGATATTTTTTCTTTAATTTCTACTCTGCATTTTATTGTTACTCCTTTATTGTAAAAATACCTTAAAACTTGCAATGTAAACTTCTAACAGCAAAACAAAAGACCATTTCCAGACTATCAGAGATTACCTTTTGTGCAATGACAAAAAAGAGCTGCTAGTATGTGGCATTAAGAGCTAAGGATGTATGGGCATGAGGGGAATTTCCGACCAGCTGCTACTTAACAGGTTCCCTAAACTCATTCCATACAAACAAGTCATAATGGATGCTACAATTTCATGTAGTACAAAGCAGTGCCTGCATAAGATTTCAGTCTAAAACAAACAAAGACAAACAAAAAAAGTCGCTCTACGCTAATTTTTGTCTTTTTAAACAAACCTCAAATATTCTTGATGTGGCAAATGGAAATGTCATGACCACAGGGTATGCAATCTAAGATTGGTGGGCATTGCAGTGGGGGGGGAGTCACAGCAAACTTAAGAAACTGTTAGGCTGTCTAAATCTCCATCTGTTCACTATGTTAAACCCCTACCAACACAACCCAGACCTACATACCCCCAGCAGCAACACACTAAACACTTCTACACATTAGAACTGCTTTATTTTGCTTTTTTTTTTTAAAGAAAATGGGTAAACAATTTCTTGTGTTAAAAACTGCTGTATTGATTATGTCATGGTTTTATTGTTTTGAAATGTTACTGTATATAATAATAAATCTGACTGAAACTAACCATGCTGGACTGGCCTGTATGTTAATGACTGTGAAGCAGGACAGTTTGCTGTCACCTCTTAACCAATAATTCTCCATCTATGGCATATGTCGTAGATGGTGGTGCAGCCAACAAGCTTGCACACATTCATCACAACGCTTTGTTTTTTAAGGTGGGTTTATTCACAGATGCATGGGATAAACTGATGAGCATAAATTAACCAGGATGTTAGATTGACATCCAAAAATAACCATGGACTGGCCGGTTAGTCCACAGACTCATCTCTGAGTTGAATAGCCATGCAGATGCATAGAGGCATTCAGACACTTATGAGTTCATTATTGTAATGCCATTCATCATACAGTCAGTGCCCTTGTTTCAAACCCTGTACAGGCCTGACCTCTCACACTGTTCCCTCACTGAAGCCCCACTGACTTGGAGGACTAGAGAGGGCCCATATGCTTTGTGTCTGCACGCTACGCATTCACCACAACCACATGAGACATGCTGTCACCACGCATTTATGTCTCCTAGTTGAAGCCAGCACCACACAGGGAGACTGTCGGTTAGCCGTCTGCAACAGAATATTTGTTCATATCCATCACTCAGGATTTTAGGGGCCATGCAACGGGTACTCTATGGATACCTAACAGGTATGAACTAAGTGGGTGAAACATACTGTTTGCGGGTAAGCCTCATAGGCAAAAGAGGCCTTAGTTTTTGTGCCAAAAATAGTCTCACCAGAATATTTATGCATAAGCCCATCTTTTATCAAACTTAAGGAGGGCTCATCTAAAATAAGCACTCCTACAGTATGTGTAAAAACTAAGACATGTCAAAGCAAGTGGACTGTTCAAAAGCACAAATGTAAATGCATTCTCTGCTGTAAGATGAACAAAAAAGTTCCATTGTTGATTCCCACAAGGTAACAGGGGTCCTGTCAACACTTCAGCCTCTGTTGACCTTTACTTGTTAACAATCATCATTAGTGAAGGTGCCGCTTGTCAGTTTAACCCACTAAGCTAATATCATGAAATGCTAAAAGACTGACTGTGTTTGGTGCTAACAAGCCTATTCATACAAACTCCTTGCTTAATCACAATCACATCTTGTACCATGTAAAAATGGTGAACAATGCCTTAAACTAAATAACACAAGGAGTAAGCCTACCAAGCAAGTGCTTTGTTCCACAGCTTTGTAGAGGAGTGGGGAACACAGACCAACGCCAACCTTGCTCCTTTTAAAAATAAACTCTTCAGCCGTGCAAAGAGAACTTTTGTAATATTTGAAATAGTGGGAGTGTGGGTGGGAACAGCGTTACATTCATTCCACGCATGCCTTCTGACACTGCATCCAATCCAACTGGCCATTGATGCCATTACTACAGGCAAAATATTGTGTGCCAGATGTTTTGGTCTTGGTTCTCTCTGAACATTAAACATATCCCGACTGCCAAAGAACCCTCTGTGCTCCTCTTAACTGACTAAAAACATTGTACCACCCTTGTCCATTTGGCCTCACACTTTATTTTCTTAAACTCAAGTTAAATGAGGCCTATGTGTTTTTGAAATTACACTGCCTGCAGAAATTGTGAAACAATGCTATGAGAAAAAAAACAACAAATATATCCTCTAATGCATGGTTGAAAAAGGGGGTGCTTTTCTGCTCTCATTATCTGATGTTGTTACAGAACTGCAGGGCAGAATGACTGGACCTATTTCCAAGGAGGCAGAGAGGAGGTATCCTTGCTAAAGAAGGATGTACCTGAGCAGGTGATAAGGTGATATCATATCAGCATTATTTTACTGCTTATGTCACGACATAGTTATATTTTCCTAGCTAAAATAGGTCAATGTAACACCAACTACGTGCTAGCATGCGGTGTACCACGGTAAATTAGGTATAGTTTAACCTTGCAAGCCATCCACATAGCCCACATATAACAACTTAAATCAGGAGAAAAATACACATTTTTGAATGACACAGCGGGCATTCTTGGTCTGTGAACTGTGCATACCTTTGGTAACTCTTTGAGTTGGTTGGCATCAAGGAGCAGCTCTTCCAGGCTGCGACTGTAGCGGAATACCTCATCGGGGACAGTCTGCAAGCTGCAATGCCGCTTGTCCACCGACTCGACGTGGCGGTTGCAGCGCCACAGGGGGATACACTTCAGCATGTCCGGCCGCCGTGGGGGATTTGGTTGCCGGTGCTACTGGAATCTCCGCATCGGAGGGTGAAGGTCGGCGGGATAGAGGATATTTTGTGGGAGTGGGCTCACTCAATGTCAAATCACTTACTGTGTTCCCAAAACGATCTTGAGCAGGAGGCCGAAATCCACTTAGAGACACAAAAATAATCCCCTCAATCTGTTAGCGATATTCCCAGTTTTAGTTCAGATGTGCTCAAGGCTTGTCATGTTGGTCCTCCCGTCATCCACCTCGGGATTACAATTTACATAAACAAAACTGAAACTCCCACTTTGCTGAAGTGTTTCCTTACTTCTTGCACTCACTTCTTCACAGGGACGAAGTAACGCTAGCTTGTTTGGCTACTGCCACCATCCCTGTATAAAACCGAAGCTTTGCTTTGGCTAGCTAAAAAAAAAACATGCAGCCAACGACCCAGGCATGTACAAATGTTGCTTGAAGTAGTCAAGTCATGAGTGGCGACAACTACTAAAACCATCTGTCTTGGGTTACATCTAAATTATTCTCACAAACCAGCTAATATAACACAGAGAGCGAGTCAGCAGAGATTAACCCGAGTATGGCCGCGCAAGGATGTGCTCGTCTTTACCGGCTGTGTTGTTAGCAAGCTAGTTTCTGTTAGCTAACATCGGCTACTAGCTGACTGAACGCCTTTGTGCCCAACTGCCGTTAGCTTAAACTAATAACATAAAACCTACATAAACACCTTATTACCAGGACGATCTGGCGTAATAGCAACATCCCAGTAGACGTCTAAAAAAAACTACACGGTTACTGTTGCTTCAATGCGACGTAGGTGAAATGCCAGCAGCAGGAGCAGGAGCTTCAGCGACTACCGCGCATCCCTCCCCTTGTTGAGCCGAGGCAAGCCGGTTTGGCGTGTGTTGGGGGCTGGGCTCCGTTTGAGCTCGA
The DNA here is from genome assembly GCA_029814765.1 of Acanthurus leucopareius. Classification (NCBI taxonomy): domain Eukaryota; kingdom Metazoa; phylum Chordata; class Actinopteri; order Acanthuriformes; family Acanthuridae; genus Acanthurus; species Acanthurus leucopareius. The sequence goes on from JAQMCX010000032.1 coordinate 4,089,561, forward strand.
GCAGAGGCCATACGTTAGAGACTGGCGCCTGTGTAGCAGGAGCCAAACGTTGCTCAATAGCTCCACCTAGAGGTTAGCTCCAACGGATACAAATTTAAAGCATTTATTGATCTCGTGGCAGTAAATTATAATTTTCTCGTAATGCGTTGAAAAGTATTTAATAACATGGTGTAGGTGCTTTAATAATTGGTGCAGGTGCTTTAATAATTGGTGCATGTAAGCAGGCTTCAAAACTATTTTCCAGATCCAGTTTCCCTCAAAAAAGTAAACAAAACTGTGCATCTAGGTCATGATTACTTCAGTATTTGTTTTACTGTTTATTGGCATGTTCATCATGTTTATGATCAAAGTGAGAATCAAATAATACAATAAGTTTGTTGAACATCCACTTATTTACAGGGGTTTCCTTTACTTACTGTTTGGTTGCAAGTTTATCAGGAAGTAAATATGTAGCTACTGCAGATACAAGCTATAAAAAGAAAGCCAAACTAACATTAAGCCCAAGTGCAGTGCAAATTGATAAACAACGAATATGCCACAGAATACAAATAAAGCAGTTCATAAAAAGCTATGGCATATAGTCTCTTCCTTTACTTCATAATACAAGGTCAAGAAAAAAACTGCTCAATGTTATTGCATTGTGAGGTATTCACCCCCTGTACAAACGCAACTAAACACTAGCACTGGAGAATGACAAACAAACTGGGCATCAAAAATGCATTTAGTACGTTTTCAGGTATAAATTCAATCTAACGTTCAACTAAGTCGACAGAGCAATGTGAAATAAAACAAAATCATTAAAAAAATAACTGCAACACACTGTTTGTGGACAAAGAAAGAACTTTAATTATAGAAAGAAAAGAATGTGTACATGTCCCGGCTATCTCATGAAAGAACAAAAAGGAGCTAAAGCAAAGAAACTCTTAATGTTTTTTAAGGTTGGATTACAAAACTTTGAAACTTGCACCAAAAAAAGGGGGGATGTTCACAGATCACAAAGCAAAATCCGACACGGAAATATCTTTCAATGAATTCCCCAAATGGGGTGGTTAACATTAATATCAACAGCAATTTTAAAAAAAGAAAATAAAAACATAATTACAAGATTCAGAAGCCCGCATCTCTAGCAGCAGTGACTGTGGCTGAAATGATTTGGGCGACAGGTATGGGGGATGGGTGCTGGTGAACCATTTCAGACACTTCATGCAGAGAGGTCACTGCTGTTGAAACGGTCTTGGTCGTACACCTCTGCAACAACTTTGCGCCCTCCGAACCAGCGGTCATTGAGGGCCTGGATAGCTTTGTTCATCTCTGAAGCCATGGAAAACTCTACAAAGATTTTGACAATAATATCTGCATCCTCCTCCTCTCCTTGCTTTTCTTGGTATATGATGACTCTGTTGACGGAGCCAAACTTCCCACACTCTTCTGTCACCTCACCCTCCAAGTCGTCATCAATGTCCTCTGGTCCAACCATATTTCGAAGCACCATCACCGTGGACTAAAGAAGGGCAAGGTAAAGTTAAATGAGAAAAAAGTATTTTGATAACTCAAAAGTAAAAGCTTTCATCACTGTTCTTTTACCAACTTGTTTCCCAAATCTCACCTCTGATTTTCTAAGCAGTTTCTGCATCACCATGTGTCTGGCACTGCTGCCTGAGATGCTCATATGCTCTTGGTCACTCAACATTTCCTGCCCTGTACCATCCTGCAGCATTTCCTCTTTCTCTTCTTTCCTCTCTTGCACGTTGGAGCCACCAGCTTGATTAGACAGGACTGGCGGTGATGCGAGCACAGGATTCACAAGACCAACCTGGGGAAGCACTGGTATAGGAGGACGTACTGGAGTCACACCTTTCAGGGAAAAGCAGACATGCAGTTGGTGATATTAACTGTTCAAATTAACGCATATTCGGGGAACAAAGTCGGTGAAGTGATTGTATACCAGCATGTGCCAATTTGAGCTGGTACTCAACCACACTCATTATTAGCTGAGTTCAATTAAATGATGTTCCTGAGATTAATTTAATGTTTTCAATTGGCTCGCAATTTGATAATTCATGATTATAACCATTACAGTGAGCTAGGATAAAACAATGAGCAAAATAGTGTATTTGTGGTCCGTATGAATGAGGTTTATTCTTGAGCAATCTGCACCAAAGATGTCACTAAGTGCCTCCAGACTACAATGAATATCACCTTTTCACGTGTTTTTTAAGGATTTTACTGTTATTGCTTCATGTTTTAACAAAGGTGGTTAAATTCACGCTCAGTCCTGATTTTAAGCCTAGCACAACAAACAAACGATATACACACAATTAATAATTGCAAAACCATCAGCTAAAAAGTGGTCTTTTACGTACATGTAAAGTTGCATTGTATGTAAAGCCTAATGTTTCAACAGCATTTTGAAGTACATTACTGTAAAAATTTAGCTCTCATTCATGTCTTGGTACACACACCTGTGATGACCCCTGGTGCCTGGGCAGCCATAACAGCCTGAGGTATTCCCATTTGTTGACTTAGAAGCTGGGGCGCAGCTAACGCCCCCAGAACTGATGCGCCAGCTACAGCCTCCTTAAGAGAGGGGGGCCGAAGACATTAGGTAAGGGAAACACACAGAGCACAGCACAAGGCAGCACAGTCAACGATCACACAGCATGGCACAGAGTAAGATCAATTTCCTCTTTCTTTAGTAAGAATCAAAGTTAGCAACATGATTTCAGTTCATATTGACTAACAAAATCATTGACACTTCTCAATAAACCATAAATATACAGCAGCTATGTTCAAAAACTTTTCAATCATGACACATTTTAAAAGTGACATGGCTGCCTGGTTAATCATTGTAACTGTTCACACTGAAATTAGCTGTCAGTGTGTTTGTGCTAACTAAGAGAGAAGACTCTTAGCTTACACACCCAATCAGTGAATGGGAGGAGCTTTTATCACTTACTTTACTATACTATGTATGCTGCAGAAAATTAAATTAAATCTTTGGAGTCACACTGAACTGAATAGAAACAAAAAAACAAACAAAAAAACAATTGAGCCCAGATGTCTCATATTTTTGAGCTGTTACATTGATCAAGTCAGGGCAACTACTGTTTTATGTGGTTTAGAAAAAACTGGCCTTCTCCCAGTCACCTTGATAAAAAATCTTGGCCCATAATATCTGTGCTTTTGGTGTCAAGTCTAGCTAGATCTGGGTTATATTTACCTGGAAGGCCATTAAATCCCTTTGGAAGGGATTCATACTTGCCTGGGCCGTTATCTTAGCGGTGGCTGCCGCTGCAGCCACAGCTGCAGCAGGCGGCAGGCCACCAGGAGTTGTGGGGGTCAGTAAGGGCATGGGCGGAGTCACTGCTTTGCCCACCCGCAGGTACTGACCCCCCAGGTCAAAGAGGTTCATAGAAGACACAGCGTCCAGGGCTGACTGAGGCTTTTCATACTCTGCAAATGAATAAAATAGTAGTTAATAGCAAAGCAAGGCTAACACACAGAGCACGAGCTAATGAGGGCCCTCCAGCTCACCAATGAAGCCAAAGCCTCTGTGTCGCCCTGATGTGGGATCTCTGGCTAACGTGCAAGACTTGATCCTTCCAAAGGCCTCAAACACACTCTTGATGTCATCGTCCGACAGGTCAGGGTGGACGGACGCCACATAGATCCGATTAAAGGCGCGCGCCTCCTCTGCCAGCTGGTCAATGATGGGTTGCGCCTGACCGATGTTACTTGGCCGCCCAACCTATAGCACAGATCATACCAGCAGGGCTACTGAGTAAGGGTTTTATAGTAGTAAACGAGAACGCACTCCTGCGAACTCTAAACCTATCCGGTGCTGACTTTCGGCAGCCACCAAGTTCAGTCAAAGCCACTCTTCACCTAAAATCATAACTGCTACTGTCCTGTCAAGTTCTCTTTATGTTGAAGTGCTTGTCAATTACAACACTCTAAAAAAATCTTAATAAATAAAATGGTTCTGAGGCCTTTAAGAGTTTCCAACATTCCTACTCTATGTAATTCTATCATGGTCTATCAATGGTCAACAGGTAAAGAGAACCTCAACAATGAGAATTCCACCTTTGTAAGACATGACCATATCACTAAAACATGAACAATAACTTAGCTCCTAGGGAGATAACTTGCAATTATCAGAGTTCTACCATTTTAAATAACTGCAAATTCTCTCACTTGATCTGTCACTAACACACATCTAATCACTGCACTAACTTTCAAATCTTTGATGAGTTGTCAAATTGACAAAATTCTCATCTGTAACTACATAAGTGAAAAAAGAACAATTATGTAGAACCAAAAATTACTAAGTTTTGCAAAGTATATATAAAAAGTCAAAAAAACCCCAAACACCAGATGCAAGCAGTGTGACAAGCTGAGCTGGTGGCAACACCGAAAGGGGATCGCAGTAGTCGTGTTATGCTACGGCTACGCACTCTGACATCTTCCTCTCTTCTGCAAAAAAACTGAACTCCCTACAGTAGACGAGCATCTAAGTGGGACTGGGATCTGTACTACAGATGGGGCGGCCAAGCAACACCAACCAGGCGCAGCCCATCATCAGCACATCATGGACATAGAGCAGGACCACGCGCCGTTGAGCATCCTACTGGAACTGGTCACTAAAATATCTCTGATGAAATCATGGAAGTACAACACACAACACAGACAGACAGACAGACAGACAGAACACTTAACACACACACAACACACGCACCTAAAAATAAACAAACAAGCAAAGAGAGAGAGAAATAAGTCACATGTGAGTAATTTCTCAAGCCATTTCAGTATTATAAAGGCAGTTGATTTACAAATAAACTTTGTATCCCAAATCCTGGACGCAATAGAAGCCCCTGTTCGATCAAACTACACCAAATCATAGAGAATAAGCAAATGAAAGTTATTTCCTATTTATCCATGTGTTCTTATGACCTGTAAAGATACTCATCTACTGACAAATTACCTTAATGTTTCGACCCCCCAACATGACTGAGTTCATCTGCTCCAGTGCCAACTGAGCAGCCTCTGGGACATCATACTCCACAAAGGCAAACCCCTGCAAAAAAAAAAAAAAAAAGGGAAAAAAACCACTAATGACACAGATGGCTTTTCATTATATTAACTGAGTAGGAACCAATGAATTTTAACACTTCATTTTATTAGCTATTAAATGACACTAACCTTGTGTTTCATTGTAACAGAATCCCAAGACATGTCAATGCTCTTGATTGGGCCGAAGGGGGCAAAGGCCTGTCTGATGGTGTCCTCACCAAGCTCATAGTATATGGAGCCCACATACACCCGACACATGATGGCTAGAGCACGTTGCCGCTGAGCTGCCACCTGCCAACCAGGGAGAACAACACATGATAAGCATTAGAGAGTAAAAGAAAGGAAGTAAAACACACACACGCACACACATTAACAATAAATGTGTATTTTCTACTGTTCTTGCTTTCCCCAAAAATAGTTAGAGGCCAATTCCAAGTTAGGGTTCTAGACAGGTAAATAGGGTGTAATGGGATACTGTAATCAATGGACAGAACTTTGTGGGGAAAAAAATGCTAACATGTATAACAGTCATAAAGTATTGATGTCACCACTTGTAATTACAATATGGCCTCTATTCTGTTTCTACTGAACAGACGTATGGAGGAAAACACACTGAAGTGATTGACATGCACAGCCCTCACAAATATTTGGCTTCAGGAACTGACCTGTAGTCCGGGGATGCAAGTAAGGTAACAAAAGTAATCGTGGAGTTCAAACGAAATCCATACAAAGTCTTGATGAAAGCATTTAAAACTTTCTTCTCAAGTCTAAGGGGAGGGATGGTTTAACCACCAAAAGTTGCTGTGTTTTAATGATGCCTTTAAGTCAGTCTGCTTCTGCTAATTTCATTCTACTACCAACAAAATATGACATGTGACTAATTCATGAAGATATGGAAAGTTGACTTGTTCATTGACAGAAAAAAACTTGACTTTGAGATGGCCAAAAAGATCCCTGTTTCAGCAGTTCTCTCATTTTGGTCCATTAAAGGGATTGCTATCCCTCTTTCGTCCCGTGCCAAGAAGTTTCTGTTTATAAATCGAGCAAATGCATATTTTTCAAAGAGAATTGACTTTTCTCACATTAATAAACCCTTTAAAAAGCCTGTCAACAGCCAAAGAGCTATGGCAAACGCCTTATACAAAAAAGAATATTAATACAAATTGTCCCAATGCTACTCAGGAAGGCGAAGGCTTTAACTACTGACAACAGTTATTCACTTCACAGAGGATTACGGAGATTATACACTAGCAGTAAAAAGCCATGTTTTCTTATAAAATATGCATTGTTTGGTTAGTTAAAAAGGCAGGGGTTGTTGCCAAAGCAACCAGTAAAAGAAGGGTAACAGTCCTTTTCCATTGGGAATGCGCACAGAAAAAAATTTAATAATCTATTGACCGATTGTAAAGGTGAGAGAGGATCTCCAAAGCCCATTGTCACTGCTGCCATCTGAAAGACAGTAAAGATGAAAAAAGTGCTGAAAAGTAGGTTAGATATCCCTTAGCTTTTCTTTTGCAAAATTGTCATTGCTTTGCTAGATAGACAAAAGAGGTAAGGCTAACACTAGATTCAGAGACTCCCTCTAAACAACATACAGTTTGGGGAGTTGCCCCCCCATCTAAATTACAATTTACCACACAGCAATAAACATAAACAAGTCCCCTTTAAAAGTGCAAAGCATTTAACATGATAACCAATGGCTTCATGACAATCTCCATCTGAAAAAGAGCAGAGGCAAAATCAAGGGCACATGATCTACACGTGGTCTTTTTCACAGCATGGTGGAGAGGGGAGTAAGACTTCCAAGTGAGCTTTACCAAAACCGACATCTAAATCAAGAGATGTCTGGGTTAATATTATATGCAAAGGCTATGATGTTCTGTCTAGAATCAAGACTCACAGGTGGCACGCATATTACAAACTTTATGTTTGGCAGCATACCAAAATTTTTACACATCTCACCTGCAGGTTGGTTAGCTGTTGTTGTTGATGGGCGATGGTCTGCTTCACCAACACACTCTTAATGCTTTGTTCCATGGCATACTTCTTTGCCTGGCAAAGATTAAACTCATTACATTTAAATTCCACTCAGGAGTGCACACACACTTGTTCTCACATTAATACTATATTAAGACTATATTCTTATAGATACTGTATCATTACATTCGGATGCGCACAATAAAATTGGTTACTTAAAGAAATCAGATTATGCAGGAAACTGAACAGCGTTTCAAAGCACTGTAGCAACCCAGTTTCTGTAAAACCACATAAAAATGCATCAAGTCAATATTTTTGTTAGTGTGGCTTACTCAACAGAAAAAGCCTATTTAGACTTCAATAGACACGTTGCATTGACATTTTCTGCTTTCTGTGTTTTTGTCCTTTGCATGCATTCTAGTGAAAAGCTAATTAAAATTCTTGTTACATATATAAAGGGCCAGTATTTTCTTCAGAAGAGATTAGGGATATTTATGTTTGGCATCCCTTATTAAGGAAGTTTTGTCACTTATACATGACATTTGTGTAAAGTGGTTGCCACAGAAATTACGCAGTTTCTTAAGCACACTTAAAAGCACTAGTTAGTTCAATGAGCTCTGCTCTTATGTTATCATTATAGATAAATGTGGGCAGATACTGTGTGTTAGGGGGTTCCTACCCTCTGAAGAGCCTCCTGCTGCTCTGGGGTAAGAGGCGGAAGGCCAAGCTTGGAGCCTGTGCCCTGTCCATTCTCCATCTTCAGAGCTTCGCCTCCCTGAAATTTAGAAATGGCAACTTTATTAAATACAACTCCGCCACAAAAATGAGAAACACAGTCTAGAGCATAAACACCTGCCTGTAGCTAACGTGCATCCATACTCACATTTCTCCAGCAAGAAAAAAAATCTTTATTGCATTTAGAAGTCACATCACCTCATACAGCACTTGTTATCATTTAATATACTGGCATGTACAGGACATACACCCGGATTTAAACCAGGTGGGACCGGACGAACTCCTTACCTAAGCAACCCGCTAATCGCTGGGTCCACCAGACTGAGGCAGGAAAAGCCCCCAAGGGGAAGAGGACTGATGGGGAAGCTTTAACAACTCAACAAATTCTAGAGGAAATAAAAAATGCCTTCAGACTAGCATTAACAATAAGAGAAACAGGTAGCCAGCATAAATTATTGCAATTGCAATCTCAAAACAGCCAGCCTGTATTCCCTCAGAATTTAGTCAGCTAAGTTAACGTAAGCGTGATGCACATAAATGCTAATGACGGTATTAGACCAAACGTTAACAAAACGTTTCGTTTGCGAGGTGAAATAACAACAATGTACTGTGGTTAAAACCTAACCGAAACGTTTCTGGCTAAAGTCTATGAGGGCATTAATTAAGACCTTTCCTTATTGTACCGAAATGAGCCTAACTGTACAATTTTAACAAGAACTACACGATTCAGCGAGGCCTTTCTTATGACAACGTTATCTTTGTTGCTAGCGAGGAGCTAACGTTAGCTGATACACGCTAACGCATTCATTACTATGGCGCGCGAACCAAACTGTATTTTCCCTAGTAAGAAATATCGTCTGTTTATAAGATATTTAATTCACTTAAAATTCTCTTAGACATCGCGTAATATTATACGCAACGACCACTCTGGCTAAAGTATGTTAATATGTCTTTTTTTATCAAGGAATTCATTTACCGCAGTCTCCGTAACCGCCATGAAGCACACCTTCTCGAAGAGGCCCACACACCACAAAGCTCGCGAGATCTTTGTCGTTTTAATAAGAGGTATCGCGATAGTAGAGCCATCGCGATGACAGGGTTTGGAGGAATAGGAAATTTTATAGTTTACATCCATCTATCAATGGACTTTTCACGGCCAAACGTAAAGATTATTATCTACTTCTGTCTATTTTGATCAATAAACCAAATTACGAAGTTCAGGTGTATTACTTACAAAGTTTTAATCAAACACTTCAAATAGGTGGGTGGCTGATGGTGCTGTATTTAAATAAGGTTACCATTTTGGTTGCTTGGCTCCAACTAAACCTTTGACTGGTTCCAAACTACATTTTGTTTATCTCTCAGTTTTTATTTTCAATTCTTTGATGTTGTATTTGCCTACTCATTTTCTTACAATTATTTCAAGTTTTATGAAGCAATAGACACCTTGGAAGTCAGTTCTTTTTACTTAATTTGTCCAATTTGGCAACAGTAAATAGCCTATAGCTCTATTTCTGACATGCGGACATAGATGGGAAAAGTATTTTTTTCTATCTCTAGTTGCTTTTGCCATCCAAATTTATTCCAACTAATTAAATATCAAAATCTCTTGGTTATTTAATTTAATGAAAACATTCTCTTAATATTTAGGCGACTTGGATATGTCCATGGATTCCATGAATCCTATAAGTAAAAAAATACCATTTCAGACATAGCCAACATATCACACATTGTTTATTGTCATGTATTTAAATGCAGTAGCTACAATATTTAACAAAGGTTTTAAGTAAAACACATTCAAAGGCAAGTTTCATTCAACAGATTCACAGGAAGAAAAGTCATTTGACATAAAATAAGACTGATATGGATGTTTTGTTTTCATGTTTGCACAGTCTTAACATTCATTTTCTTGGTCAGGTCCCCACTGAAACTGAACTGTGACTGACAAAAGCAAAATGCAAAGTTTCGAATGGTTGCAGGCTATTAAGACATGCAGCTTATTAGATCAGATGAGAGCAATAGTGGCACTGCTTTGCATTGAAAATTTGTCAAAAAGTAAACCCTTCTAACAGCCACAAACAAATATGTACACCACAGCCATCTGGTAGGTGGATTTCTTGAACTCTTCTCTTTGGAGACGCACACTGATAAGAAGGCTTGACACAGAGTAGAGTAAATAAGTACTGTAAGCAATGACTGTACAGCAGTGTAACTGTTATGAAAACGCAACCTTACAGAACTCGGGTAACAAATCAAGCAGAGCTAAGTGATTTCGACAAACAAGAGTATACTGCTGTAGACTGATCAGACAATCCACTATAGTTTTTTGCTGTCCAGTTTTGCTGAGGAAAAATCCACCCAAATGTCAGTCTTTTTAAGGTGCCAAGATTGGCTTTTTGACAAGAAATTCTGGCAGAGGGATAAATTCTATTTTTGTGTTTGTGTGGGCTGCATTGCAGTCAATTCCAAAGTTCACACTGACATTATATGAAAAAACACAATACTGTGGATGTGATAACGTTGCTCAAAGCAAAATGTTCCATTCTTCTATCAGAGAGCTTTTTCAATCATCTCCTGCTCACAGAAACCTCCATAAGTTAGCAATATATTGATTCCAAAAAACAGGCATTTTTGAACATTTTTGGATAGATTTTTCCTTTGAAACACTTCTGAACATGTTTACAAAACAAATTTTCAGTTACAAACTGCAAAAAAGTAAAGCAGTAATATTTTTTTAACAATATGGCATTTTTTTTTATTAACAAGTCTTAAGTCACCAACACCCTTATTCCCATTAATATAGGACTATGATTTTACTCCACAAACTTAACATGATGTATTCCAACTTTTATACACAAGTTGCTACTCTTTATAAAACTAATATCGACTGCAGGAGACAGTGTTATCGCCTGAGCCATATGTCGACTACAAAGTGGCTGCAGCCATTAATAGAGCTGCCATTACCGGCTGTCCAGTTTATCTTCACATTCATACAGGCTGACTCGGTGGACATTAAGAGATGGGAACTAGCCCAAATTAATGCATGTGGTTTTAAAACTGTAAAAGTCAGCCTTAATAAGTTAAATTCCAAATTGCGAAGTTGGGTATGATGCCGTTTCATTTGGAAATTTTGTCCAAAGTACATTGCCATATCAGGCACTTTGCAAGTCTTTGGCTTTCAGAACACTTTTACAGGGAAAACCCTTAAGAGCACTACAGGCTAGAAGAGAGGCATCATCTCATTGCTCGTCACTACATTTAGGCATGGGGTGTTTAGCTCTGGGAGAAGTAGCCTTTGACCCAAGAGTGCAGAAAGGTTTGTTAACTTTGCAGATCACAAAAAAAACAGGCTTATGGAAAGCTTCTATTGTTCACAGTTAAACAGAAATAAATAAGTCAACTGAAACAGCATTAACAGCGCATGTTGGACGGAATACTTCATTCCTAAAATGATAAACTGAAGTTTCAGGCTTTTGAGGGGAGAGAGGTTTTAGTAAATAACTTTGTTTACAATTAAGTCCATAATTACCAATTGAAGTGGACACAGGAGTGCAAACGAGGCTCATGATCAACAAAATGTCCTTCAGACAACATAGCTGCTGCATTTGTAAGTAAAACATATCCAGTCTGGTTAGTGGCATTATGGAAAACCTAAGCTGTCAAGATATCTTAAGGCATGATAGCCCTTTTAGGCAGGGACGTGTGTCAATCTTCCACTGCTTTGTGGGACTGCTGAACACAGCCATTATGCCTCCAGCCCTTCAACCAGAGGTTTGTTCGGTTCCTTTCTCAGTTGTGATGTTTCTTCCTCCCCTCTGGGATGATTTACAGACTGTCAAGGCCCAGCTTCCTTCTGCATTTGTCCCCTTTTTGCCCCCCAGCTGGGTCAGCTCCCATCGCTCTCTCAATTCCTGGCTGTGTGATCCTGCCTGCTGCCCTCTCCCTCTCTTGATCTGTATGGTCAATCTCCAGGCCCCTCTGTCTGGGCCATCCAATGTGGCGACCCCCTCCTCACTGGGCGCTCCCAGAGGTGAGCGCTCGGACGCGGTGTCGACTGATGGCGTCCTCCAGGAATCCTGCTACCTTCTCACTGTCCTCCTGCACAGCACATGGGACAATTTTAAGACTACTTATGTAATCTCGATACCACCAACTGAGTCAAGAATCACAGCATTGACAATCATGTATGGTTGATCAAAAGCAAAAATTTGTCTTTTTTTTTTTTTTTACCTCATTTATGAAGGCGTAGTGAACAAGTTCACTGGCAAGGTCTTTAGAGGTGTCAGCTGAAAGTTTCACATGAAATATTTCAGTTAATAAAAATCTACAAACAGAATAAGTAAGATGTTTTTCTTACAATCAATGACCTGATCTAACTATCAAGTGTATACAAACTGATATACTTTAGCTTTTATTTCTCTTTGATACAGCGCTTCAATTTTGTCCAACAACTACAAAAATTAGTGACAGACTTGCACTGGGCAACATGTTTCTTAATTACCTAAAAAAGACAGGCAGAGTAGTTTAATTTGTCATTTTAAGTCAATTTCACGTGTACTTCTACTGTTGTAAAAAAGAAAACAGCCCACAAACTGCATGATTTATTCCTATACAAAGCTTCTGCAAATACTGAGCGATTTAAAGAACATGTTTATGCCCTTTTTAAAGAATTACTTCTTTAATATGAGCCAAAGTTTCTGAGTGGTGCAGAAAGTCTGATGCTTTCGTGGTTTTGATCTTTTTTTGTGGACTATAGCAAAAATAAAAAATAACATTGGCTTTATCTTCACTTACTTGGAAGGATGTCACAGCTAAGTTGCCTATGAAGTTTATCTTCCATCTTCAGAAACAGAGAGAGCTATGGAGAAATTAAAAAGTCAAATTTAAATCCAGATTAAAAACTGACCAGACTTATAGAATAAAATAATTCTATCGGTACAGAGATGATTCTTGCAAAAACAGCAATATGTTTCATTATAAAGGAGCCCAACAAAAATCATCTATACTAAAATGGGCCAAGTACCTGTAATACTATGTGACTCACATGAGTTTTGGTCCCTTCTTCATTCGACTCCAAATTACAGTGCATCTGTACAACCTAATAAGGTAACAAGCACAGAAAAAATGTGGATACAGAAAAGATGTTTTGAATGATGGTAAACTGACCTAATACAAATGATAATCATTATTAAAGTGTCATGTACACAAACACAGGCAGGTTACATACTTTATGCAAACAACAACACTTTCTAACATGCATCTAAGGTCTGATAGTCTAACCTTTCTGGTTTCTGTCTCTTGGGGTTCAGGAGTCGGCGTCTTGACTGTCTCAACCTGCTCCTGAGACAAGGAGAGGGCTCGGGGGACGGGGTGAGGCCGGGTTGAGGCGAAGTTCATCAAGGGATAAATACCATTTCTGCAGAGAGAACAGGATGTTGAGTCACACGCAGCAGTCACAGAGTAATCACTGACACAAAACCAGCCATAAACTATAGCTTAACTCACTTTACATCCTCCAGAAACTTGTCAAGCTCCAAAGGAGACACATGGGAATATCTACAGAACATGAGGAAACACAAAAAAAGGGAGCAGTGAGTATTGTGGCTGATGTGCCAGAGAACAGACACCAAAGATGTGAGGCATTTGTGTTGTTATACTTCAGCTGAACTCCTTGTCTGTCATCATGTTTGATTTCTGCCATGACAGCATTGGGGTCAAAGGACTTTGTTTTCTCTTCCACACAATTTTCTGGAAGCAAGTCTGCAGAAATAAGACAAGTTTGGATGTTAGTAAACTGTTTTTATTCAGTAAATTTAAATGCATTTATAAATATATTTAATTTCAATGTATATTCGTAACTAAGAAAGATTTCTTTTCAAAATCATCTTTTTCTTGGCCTTAAAATACTCAACTGAATGCTAAAGATAGCAAAATGATTTTGTAATGCATGATAAATGGCTTCTTAATAGGATAAAAGACTACAACAGGTCATATTTTAGGTATTTTGAATCAAGATTTTTGTCTTTAAACCTGCTTGGCTAACATTTGGGCACTAGAATGTTGATCTGATGCACATAAGAATAAATAAATATCTGCATTTGCATTGAAAGAGGAGATCCTGGTGCTGTGAGCTCGGCGTGTGGAGGTGAGAAACTCACACTGGTTGTTGATTAGGCAGTGGGCGGCGATGAGTTTGAGGGAGTGCACCTCGAACAAGACTCGATGGAACAGAAGGTCGTGAGCCGTAGGACGGAGCTTGGCTTCGTGACGCAAACAAGACTGGGTGAACTCCTGCAGAAAGCAGCGAGACACTGAGTACAACACACACACAGAAGGCTGTACAGTGTGTACAAATCACTGAGCATCTCTCTGTGCGCTGGATTTGATCCCTGGCATGTTTTACTGAGACATTCCCTCTAAAACCGCACAAAGTCTCGCCATGAGGTATGAAATGTGCAGAAGCGAGGTGATGCGTGTAGGCTGGTGTTGATAGAGTGGTGAGGGACAGTTTGTCTTCATCTCCATGTTTCCTTGGTTGCACTGCTGTGTTTTTAGGACATGAAGTATTTTTGTGACTCACTCTCATGAGAGGGTCTTCCAGAGATTGACCTGCATTGACGATGGCCTCCTTGGACACAGCAGAATCTCCGTTGGCCTGGATCTCCAGTACTGCCATCTGGTGGTGCAAATACTCTGTTAACACAATCACACATCACCCACAGTTCCTCCTTCTCGAACCGAATGGATAAGATACATTCTTTAGTTTCTGAAACTGACAAATTGTAACCCCAGCCTTGACCTCTGACCTGAAAAACAACTGTTTTTCCAAATGGGGACACAGCTTTTGTTCACGGTTGCACCAAACTGTCTTCAGACTAAAATGTTTCCCCGAAAGTAGCCTGAGTCATACCAACACACACATACACACACAGGGGAACTTGAAGATCTTTTTCTCTCACCTCTAAAGCACAGATGCCGAAGGAGAAAATGTCTATGGCATAATCGTCTTCACCAGCTAGACACAGAAAAGAAGGAGCAGGACATGTGAGACACTTTGAAGAGAGGCTTATCAGGACAAGAAAACCTGTACCATTAAGTTTGAACCATATTACAGTGAATGAGACAGTTTTTCTCTCACAGTTCTAAATTTAACAAATTAACATTTTTAAAAATATTTAAGAGTAATCTGTGTAGAATAAAATGGTTCTTAATCCAGTCAATTTTACTGTGGCTCCAATAATCCTGACACTCACCTCAGTATCCTCTACATCTGCAGTTGTAATGTGTCAAGACTCTCTGGTGGATTTTGATGCATTTTTTTTTTATTTCTATACTAAAGAATTAAGTCTGATGTTGTGAGAAAAAGACAACATGGCTCAGATGGGGCCACTTTGCTGTCTGTTTGCTGATTTTACCAACATCAGCAGAGTTTTAAGTCACATTAGATCAAGATCTTTCACTTTGAATTGAATTGTTCAGCAAAGATTAAACGAAAAAATGCCCCACTAAAAACTCGCCTCCATATTCTGGAGCGAAAAAATGTAGATTCCTCTGCTCATCGCGGTGTTGCCTCCCTTTCCCATGGACACTGGCATCTGGAAATACTGTTTAGAGAAGAAAACATGGATGGATTAGCTGGAATTTACTGGTGGAAAGTGATGACACCAATGAAAATATGTCTACTACTAAATAATCTAACTCTTACCATTAACAAACAGTCGATGCCAAACTGTGGAAAGAAGCAATATTGAGATTTTTATTTTGTTTAATTAAACTGCAGAGCTTAATTAAGTGAATGCAGAGATCCAGTGTCAATGTAGTGCCAGCGCTGGCTGCAGTAACATTAGAAGCCCTGCAGGGAGCAGACCTGAGCCAATCTTGATGAGGCCGTTGTGCTGAATGAAGATGGTGTCGCAGGTCAGGTTGCCGTGGATTATCGGTGGGTCGCAGGAGTGCAGATAACTGTAAGCAAACAGTGAGACATCTGGTTAATGTGGCGGCTTTAATAAAGTTAATACATCATGATAAAATCCTGAAGAAGAAACTCGTCATTACCTGAGAGCAGAGAGGATCTGTGTGCACCATCTCTTCCAGGCCTACAATGTAGAATAAAAGAGCAACACAAGTCCTTTTAATGCAAAAGTTCGCTTCATGAGGGCATATGGAGGTTTTTACAACACTATCATACACTAAAACACATTCATTCACTCCCATTCTAAGAGACAAGTGTAAAGAACAGTTAATATAACTCTCTTTAAACTCCTTTTAGCAATTCATGGTTTTACATGTTTAAATAAGAAGCAGAGAACGTGGATTACAGGTGTGAAAAAAAGAGAGAGTGTGTGATGTATGTGTGAGCAGACTGAGCCACCAGGGTATCCAGTTACATAATCTATAATCCAGTGGGAAATATGGATCTGAAAAGAGATGGGGCTGCAGTACCCTGTTCCACCACTATAAGGACATACAGAGTGAACACACAATTACAGTAAGTGACCAACACTGACCTTCACATTCATGGTCTTGTGGTTTTTCTTAGTTTTCTTCAGAAACTGCTTTAGGCTGCCTGATGACATGTATTCTGTTATGAATATTACCTGTTAATGGAAGAAAAACTGTTGATTTAAAGAGTATCAATGTGGGAAAAGAAGAAGAAGAGACCAGAGAGGATTGAAAGAAATCATACCCGCGCCTGACTCTCCTTCATGTCAAGCCAGTATTTGTGGAACTTGACGATGTTGGGATGTTCGACCTGCATCAGGTTCTCAAACATCTCCTTGATCTTCTCCTAAAAGAAAACATCCAGCAGAGGTGGTTCACGTCTTCACATAATCCTCTGATCCAAACTTGTCAAATGTTAATATTTGTTGTTTTCAAGGTCTCTTGAGGTAATTAATTAAATGCATTCAGTATTTTGCATTTTAGTCCCCCTAAAAAAATAAAAACCACTTTAAAAAAGCAACTGTGACTCATTTTGGCAAATTTAGGGACAAAGTTTTTAAACAAGAAAGTAATCTGCAGTAGATGCATTAATAATGAAAATGATCGTTGAACAAATCCAACACAAGGTCTTGCAGAGAGTTTGTTGGAAAAAAAACTAGTAGAATATTTTATGGCTCTAAATTTGAATTTTTAATTAAAAAGAGGTTCAAGGACAAAACAAATGCTGGAAATGTCTGTTAGCATGAAAACCACAGAGGTTCTTTCAGCCAAATCATCTGATAACAGACAGTCTGCACTGCAACTGTCACTGACGTTAAGGAGCCTTTATCTCAAGACTAAGATATGAGCAATGTGCAACAGTTTAAAATGTTTTAACTATTATTGTAACTATTAAATCTAACCCATATTATGTCACTGGAAGACCCTAATCCTGCACTTTTGACCCCTAACCCTGCTGCAAGAGTTTTGTTCTGTTGATTTTAATAACTAATTTAGCTTGAACAGTTACAAATATGCATAAAAATACGTGAAAAACTGATTAGTTGCAGACATAAAAATTCCAGTCACTCCAAAACCAAATGCAGCCTGTCTTTGTTGTAGTGAATAAGAGCCGCAGTACCTCCTGTGCTTTAAAGACCTTCTTGTCAGAGAAGAGCACTTCGTTCCACACCACCTCCACCCCCTCCTCTGTGTCCATGGCCAGAGACGCGCTCTCCACACCTGGGACATTTCCTTGGCTCACCTGTAGGGGGCAGACAGAAACACAAGGAGGATTTATGTTATTGCTTTCTCAGTTTTTTTTTTACCACAACACCATTACACCTGCATTTATTTATTTATTTTTTTACCACTCTTGGAGAGTAGTAAAAGATGAAAACACAGTATTTACTTAACATCATTTTAGAATGAAATCATTATAAACTTATTAGTAAACAGTTGCCTATTTACACATTCAGATACGTAGCAACATCAGCATTTATTTGAAGTCCAACTGATGCACTTAAGCTCAATATTCACTCTCTTTAAGCCCCGTATTTGGTCTCCAACCATTCCTGGGGGAAACATCTGGCTCTCCAGATGCTAACTGCTCCATCGTGTTTAATACAAAACATTGTGAGGACACATTTAACTTCAGTAGCTCTGATACAGTAACATAAAGGTTCTTCTTGCAGTACAAATGAGGTCAAGCTCGAGACATCCTGCCGGCTGCCATCATAGCTTTGGTATATAAACAAACGGGTGTCCCCTGAGACTCACAGTCGATTGCTCCTGTAAACTCTGCACTGTAAAAACAAAGCAGCCCTCGCCGGAGCCTGTCTGAAATGATTAGACATCACCCCTGCTGTGTCTGTAATTTCTGCTAAAAGCTCTGCATAATCCATTCACACAGATCTGACAATGGCAGCTCCATTAACAAGAAGTCGAATCTATTGTCCAGGAGGCGTAATTTCTATTTAAATGCCATCAAATTCAGTTTTCCATCCATTAGTGCACGAGAAGGCGCCAGTGTGGACAGATGGAAGATAATTCCCCGTACTGAGGTTAGAGTTATGTCAAATGCTGCTAGCCAGCCAGCCATAGCATGATGATGATGATGAAGAGTAAAGATGAACAGGATAGGATAGGATGAACAGCAGCTTGTGCTAAGAGTGAAATGATGGATTAGCAGGAGACAGAAAAGAGGAGAAGTGAGGAGATTGTGGTTGAGGGGTTTAGAGAGATGAGACACGGGACACAGGATGAAGGAGGTGGCACCAGATTTTCAAAAAACTACAGAGAGAAGAAGGAGGCAGAGCGGGGGGGGGGCAGTGGCTGGGTCTATAATCTGGCAGACGGAGACAGCTCCGGGGCTCCTTCAGCGTTTATGCAACAGCAACAAAAGGCTAAATACTGCTCATCACAGGATATTGCTGCCTCAGCTGAGTTGTCCTGATGTAACCTCATGAAACTTCTATGCAGCACAAGTGGTGGTGAAGTAAGTGGAGAGGCTGCTGGATTCGGGTCAACAGTTCACTGCTAATAGGCTAAAGTGTTAACCATGACGCAAGACCCACAAGTCTTATTAATCCTGCATTTTGGAGAACTGGCGTCATTTCTAGAGGATGGCAGTTTCAAACACTCTTTTTAACAGCTGCTAAAAGTTCATTTGATTAAACTGTCAGTATTGTTGAAATCATTGAGGTTTGCAGCAAGAAAATCTTTACCAACTCCACCCTGACCTCTGACCCCTTTTAGATTTCCACATCAGGATCAATAAAGAATAAGCTCTACGCGTATGGAGATCATAAAATCCCTCATCTCGGTATTGATTGTGAAGTGAAAAATATAAATCAGTGTACCTAAACCTCAGGACATGAACTGGTGCAGTGTCACAAGACGTTTGATTCAATCTACCACATTTTCCAAAGAGTTCTTGTGTTTGTGCTCTGATGACATGATTAGCAGCTGAATTTCCTAATCTTATCAGGGATTTCGTCACAGAGAGCGTTGTACGTGACTCTGCCAGCCACTGCGAGACAGTTAGTAAGCATTAGTCAGTCATTTCGGTCATTACCAGTCATTTTATCAATGTTTAATCAAGAGTGTAATGACTATTAGTGTCTGGCTCAACAGCAAACAAAAAGAAAAGAGTGAACAGTGTTGTTGAGATCATTGGTGCTGGACAGAGATCTGCAGGGTGTGGGTTCTTTATTTGACCATCAGATCATAAGAAATGCATATTGATTAAACTTTGCAGGCCACATTTTAACAAGTTAGATCTCATCACTGCCTTCAGGGCGTCACTTTGCCCCGACAGGCTGTAAAAACTCATTTATATCATGCTGGATGCACTGAATTACTCATGAAGCATTAAAAGAGATGTTTTTTTTTTTTGCATATTCAATTGTGCATTGTTTAAATACCTGAACTGTTGCTACCTGCTTTTGTGGGCACATGCTACGCTTCTCTCCATTCATGTAAGCTTTTATCCTCAAGCAAAATTGGGACTCATTCATAAAAGCTCTGCTCCATCGTGCTGCTGGCGCTCTTTCATTTCACAGGGTGCCTTTAAACGACCAAAGGGCAGCAAAAACAAGACAAGGATGTTGTGTTGCACTTTAAAATTCCTCTGAACGGAAACTATGGGGCCCAAGCAATGAAAAACAGCTCCAGACTTGAAGTACACACAGTTAAGTTCAAAATGTTGAGTCATTTAAAAGCATACAATGGTTCTGTGTCAACCGTCTGTGAAATAAATCTACATTTTGCTTGCTGAAACTTACTCTGGAACAACTTCCTCACTGTAATTCACTTTGCTGTAACCCGAGGCTGAATCCCCATCTTTCATAGCAGACATATGCAATCTGGGCTGCATCAGAATTTTTAGACATTAGAAAATAAGCAAACACACCTAAAGAGTCAGTTGGGCGTCTGTGATTAAAAGCTGAGAACTGACGCCGAGCCTGATGACGAGGGGAAGCGACTGAGCAGCTATTATTGATGCTTCTTTCTGCAAATAAATCACAGCTTATTACTCCTAAATGCTAACCATTGAGATGTTCTACAGAGCTCCACTTGTGCCACACTTAATGACATCATCTTCCGAGATTCGGTGATGAATGTAGTCAGAAACTTCTTTCTTTATCCGGCCCAACAGGAGGAGGTTTGTTAACCGAACCAAACAAGCAGAGGACGAACAGCAATCAGAGGGACCACAAAGGCCGCTATAAATACTCAAGTTGCATATCATGACTTTTTCAGGCATTGCAATTACTTTCATGAAATTAGCCAGCCTCAAGAGGAGGGGAAATGTTCCACCAAATGTTTTAAGGCCACTGCGGTTTGTTTATTGCAAAACCGACAGTACAGAGCAGCTGCAAAGCCCTCTGCAGGGTTCCTCTCCGCAGGCAGCGGAGGAGACATGACATATAATCTCACTACTTCCACTTTACAAGAGATAATAATCTGATTACTGGCATTACAGAGCTGCAGCACAGTTCTCTGCCTGGCTAACAACAGAGGGAATTCCTTCACTTCAATAGTTATCAGGAGGGAATCATGTAAGTTTCAATCTGGCGTCAGGGTTTGGCTCTTGTTTATTTTTCCGAGATGTTGAGAAACACTCCGTCCACAGTCCCTGCGTCTGCGTCCCAGGGCTCTGATCTGTTGCTCGGTCGTGAGACTTGTAAACAGCACACCGGATGCTGGGTCGCAATTGGCGGCTGGGAGGGAGGTGGGTTCAGGGCGTAGAGAGGGATTTAAGGATCGTGTGTTCATGTCAAAACAGCTTCTATTCTGATGTTTGTTGACATCCGAGCCGGGTAAAACTGGATCTGGAGGGCTGTCCCACTAACCTCTCATTACCTCGCCGCACAATTTATTCTCGTGCTTTTTTAACTCACATGATGGAGTTCTTGGTATGAAGCTGTTTAATATGATTACAGAGGGGAAAATACTACATCAGAGTGAGATTTCCCTTCTTAGTCAAAGCGCATTACTCCTCAAATACTCAAACAATTACTACAAAGTACAGATAATGTGCACAGCTTGATGTAGCTCCAGTTCAAACCCAAATATAAGGGAATTTTATATGATATAATCTACAAAACAGAGAAAGTTAGTCATATCCACAAGTACAAATATCATCTTTCTCTGAAATCTTCACTTTTTCTCAGATTCTGTCAGGTGCTTATTGATCAGCAGAGCAGATTACCCATAATGCAATGTCTAGCATGCAGTGTTGTACAAGGTAGAAGAAATAAATGTTACATTTAAGGACCGAAAGCTAACTGAGATCAAAGTCCAGCAAGTTTAAAACAGGGTTGCACATTAAAATTTAGCGGATTGTCTTTTAGTTTTTTATTTTGTGCCTTTATTGGAGACACAACGACAAAGTTTTACAGGAAAAGAGGAGAGAGAGGGACAGAAAGAACAGAAGCCCTCTGCCAGACTCCGATCAGGAATGCTGCAGCTCCTCGTGGTCGATGAATGAAACACCTACACCACTCAGACACGCCCAAACGCTCTTCTTGTTGTCAGTATATTCTAAGTGCAGTTGAAATGCACAGGTGTTTCTGCTCTGACTGGTTTATTTAATTGTTTGCTGTGAATGAGTCTCCCATTAGTGTTTTGCTAACGGTGTGTTTGCAAGTCGTCCCAGAGACAAACAGGACACAGTTTAGTCAAAACACACTGAAAATGCAGACACGCAGACATCTTCACCAGGTTATAACCTTCAGTTTTTTGTTGAAACCGTTCAAGAGACGTGTTTATTCAAGTGTGGGATCGTTCTGGAGGTCGCAGCCTTCGGTGCCAGTAAAAAGTTCTTTTTTCTCCACATCATTTAAATAAATAAAGTTAAGTCTGTAGCTAAAATCCTAACAGAGGAAAGTGCAAATCTTCTCTTCTGCAACATGACAGGATTGGCTGACAGTTTCATTGGCCAGAATCAGAGCAGGATCTTTTTTACATTTAGCAGGAGGGCAGCGAATTATCTCAAAATGAGGAGAGGTGAGTGATGACTCAGCCGGATTAGCAGAGACGAAGAAGAGAGGACTAAACTACAGTATGGCAGCTCTTTCTGTGCAAAGTCTCCCTGCAGAGGCGTCTTATGTGAATGAACGTCTTTGTCTGAGACTTCGTGTGGGTCCAGGCCTCACGGTGACAAAGAGCTTTGTCTCCTACACGTCAGTATCTCGCCTAATCCTTGACCACGAGCTTATATGCCGCACTACATTAATATTTAATAAGCAGATTCTGTACAGCAAAAGGCTACACCCACATAATCTGCATTACGCTGTACTAGATACTCGCTAGGTGTCTGCACTGTATGCAAATGAGTGCAGGCTTCTTTGTGCTTTCTCTCTCTCACAGATATTTCACTGCTATCAAAGAGGAGCAGGATCAAAGAGTTGTGGGAAACGCAAAGGGAGAGAAAATCATTTGAAACTCTGCAATGTGGATGTGTGAACGAGTGCAAAAGATGCACCCCGTTCAACTCAAATACTGCAAGACATATTTTAAGTCATGAAAAATAAATGTGTGCTCCTGTCGCCAAAAAATAAATTAAACTGATTACAGATTTAGAGGTAACAGGTAATAAGATAACTATGTTTCTTGTTAAAGACTTGATGTTGGTGTTTTTTTGTCTAGATAAATAAATAAATGTCATAAAATGTTTTTAAAAAAATAGCAGATCATATACGAGAAGCATCTGTATGTAATTTTAAGTTCCTTTTCTGAGCTTTGAAAGTTTATTTTTTAAAGAGTTTAAAGTATTAAAAGTGATTTATTTTTATTTAAAGTATAAATTTATTTCAAATTTTTTCTAATCTTGGATTATAGTATGTAAAATATTTTAGAGCAAATAACAGCTGTCAATTCAACAGTTGCTTTCAGAAACTTTATCGATGACATTTTAATACTTATTAAATAACGATCCATTATCCAGTAAACCAACACTGTTTGGTTACAGTTTAACTGCTTCAGTTAAACTTCTTGTCTTCATTTCCATCATAATAACTTAGTTACTGTGAGTCTGAGCTCACTTTAAGACATCATTCTTTACTAATTTGACATTACTTTTTATATTTCAAAGACTAAGCTAATAAAAAAAACATTAACATATTAATCCACATTGAAAAATGACATTATTGGAATCATACTGTTGCTCAGGCGGAAAGTTAAAGCTGTAAACAGATAAACAGATAAACAGATCAAAACCAGCAACATCTGATCAGAAGTCAGTGGACAGCCTGTGAAAGATGTAGGAGGAGATCCAAATTTTTCACAGAGACAAAGGTTTTAACCTTGACCTGACCGTGATGCATAACTAAAGCTGTGACCATGACCACATGACTCCAGAAGACCACAGTCATGTGATGCCTTCTGCAAGGTTGAGCTCATTACTATCGTCACCGCAAAATATTTCTGTCTTTGTCTTTTGCTGGGAAAAGTTACAGGAGTGCATATGATGTCTGAAATGTAACAAACACATTAATCATTAGTTCTCATCACTGACTGTCTTCCATTCTTTGTTCAGTGACTTATGAAAGGAAAGAAACTCCTCAGTGGCTCATCACTCCAGCTGTTTGCCAAACTGCAGGGATATTTTCCAGCCATGTTTGTGGCTACAAAACTGGGGATTTTAAGCCAAAAAATGAAGTTTTCCGAACCTTCACCAAGTGTTATTGAGTCCAAACTTAACCAAACGTTAACCACAACGTTTTCATAACATAAAATTGCAGCCCAGTCACCAAAATAAACTGCTGGCATTGTACATGTCCGTGGTTTACAGAAACATACAATGCAGACATTTGTTCTGGTGACTGTGTTGCTCCGAGTGAATAAAGAAACATTGTCAAAAGAAAGAAACACAGCAGCTCTGAACCTACATTTCTCATTACGAAACTGAGCAGCATTTATCCTCACACCCATCCTGCCTCCTCAGTGCCCATCTTTATCAAACCCCCTGCACTTCCTGTTTGTGATATACGATCTCTGAAGTCTAAAGATGACATAATCATCATTTAGCACGAACATGTTCTTATCTGCCTTCCTTTTTCATCTATAAAACACTGATCTGCAGCACAAAAGCAAACCAGACTTCAGAGCAGACACATTAAAGCAACCACCGTCTGGCACCGTCCTCCTCGTCCCAGAGCGATCAGCGCCGAGGCCTCGAGCCGCTGACCGTCTGCTGACCTTCACCAGCTCCACGAGCCGCTCGACAGATCACCTCCCA
Organism: Acanthurus leucopareius; assembly: GCA_029814765.1. Taxonomy (NCBI): domain Eukaryota; kingdom Metazoa; phylum Chordata; class Actinopteri; order Acanthuriformes; family Acanthuridae; genus Acanthurus; species Acanthurus leucopareius. The sequence continues at coordinate 4,114,009 of JAQMCX010000032.1, forward strand.
CGTCTGTCTCTTTCCCCTTCTCTCGCCCCCAGGATGTCACATGTGCGGCACACAATCAGGTCAGCGTCTCGGATATTGAGTGCTCGTCTGGTCAGCGTGAGGAATAACGTGATGGCACAAGCCGTAACAAGTCAGGCAGGGAATGTGTGACCGAGCCGTCTCTGTCCCCAATCAGCAGACAGCGTACGTCTGCTTGAGAGATTTTTTTTAAAGTCATCACACAAAATCAAGCTGATTCTTCATATCCCACATTATCTGAATGAAACTGCTCGATTTGCCAGAAACGAAAAGGTTGGACCCGATTTAAAGGACACACAAGGTCACACAGGCTCATGAGCAGGTCAGACCCCTTCACGTCTCACTTTTTCATTTTGTCAGTGAGCAGTTAAAGCTCCAGCTAAGAGGAATGTAGGACAGAAAGGAGGTTTTTATCAGAGCAGCTGGATACAGAGAGAAGAGCTGCTGCAAAACAAACACAAACAGGACACAGAAAAGTCAAAACACACTGAAAAACAGGGAAGTTATTCAGCCTCCTGCATGAAGCTCTGCTGGTAATAAAAGCAGAACTCTGTGTACCGTTCAAATAAAAAGGTTTGTGTAAAAAAATAAAAAAAAAACGAAGCCCCACAAAAAAAGAAAACTGCAACAAAGAGAGTTAGCCTTGCACTTAAGTAACTGGGACATGATAAGCGCTGTGAGGCCTTCACAAAAGATTAGAAAATCCTTGGTTTCTGCAGATGCTGTGTCTTTCAAATTTAGCATCTGCATTTGTCTGTGTTTCAGTGTGTACCATGGCTACAAGATTACACTAGCCGCGCTGTCCCGGCTCCCATTGTCACAGTGACAAAGCTTCGGATTTATAAAGCCAGCGGGAGAGAGATGGCAAAGCCACAGCTGCATTCAAGAGAGTAAGAAGCTGCTGAGTGGGTTGTGATGGAAAAGCATGAGAAGAGTTGGACGGCCTTTACATTGAAGCTTTTACTCATTAACTGCGATTCCTCAGTGCATCTTATGCTCTGATCGGTCAAACCACAGACATTAATCGATCAGGTCTGCAGCTCCGTGGAGAGAGAGAGAGGCTGTGTGGCTGTGCCAGACTACTTTTACTAGAATTTAGTTTATAAACTATAAGAATAAAGTGAAAAATTCACTTCAAAATGTGATGTTTTTAGAAAGTTTAGTTTCTTTGACTTACAGTCCCAAATCCAAAGTTATTTAATATACAATCAAATAAACAGAGAAAATTGCAGATGGTTATTTTTGATAAGCAGAAAGATTTTCTCTGCTAAAATGACTTCAGTGATTAATTGACTGCTGATGGTTAATTTTTTTTGCTGCTTCACTGATTGACTACTAATCATTTCAGCACTAATCAGAATCCATCTCCACTTGAGTCACAGCATCAGTCTGATAAATCTGTGCATGCATATTAAATGTGCATTCATGTACAATGGGCATTCATGTGCCAGTGTAAACAAGAAACAGAGGGCTGGTTGCTTAGTCGCAGAAATGTCAGCGATGATGAAAATAAACTGGATATTTTTTTTGATTGTTGGAACTTTGAGCAAAAAATACAAGATAAACGGTACCTTTTTTTAATTTTCCACATTATATTAACCACTAAATATACACACAGTTTGTTTTTTGGCAGAAAATAGCAGATGGAGGATTGTAAATTTGGGCAAGTCCCTGTTTCCACCTGATCAGACCTCGATGCAACCCAGAGATTTCAAAGTAAAACGGCTTCAAGTCTTCATTTAAGCTGTCTAAAAAAATACTGTAGAGGTTTTGATGCTAAAAGTCATGTGTTTTAAAATTTGAAAAGTATGGTGGATGTAGCCAGAGTGAGCTGACCTTTAAACACAAAGCCATCAAGGTGTTAAACATTCCTGTATTTGAGGGGACAGAAACGGCACAAGGTCAGGACGTTTTATCTGCACACATACCGAGTGTATTTACTCACTTTCCTACACAACCTCTCAGACAGAGAAGATAAGAACCAACATTTGTATCAAGTGTGGGGTAAAAGGCAGGCAGAAGTTTAATCTCCTTGTGCTTTGAAACCCCCAAAACTGCCTAAATTAAAAGTAAATTCACAAAACAGCAATTCAGAGGATGATGGCAGGGTTTATCTCGTCTTTCTGCTCCATTCATGAGAGAGATGATCTCTCTGTCTGTTAATCTGGCATGACAATTGTTAGTAGATCTCATCTGATAAACGCCAGCATGTTGGCTTACAGACACAACAATCAGGAGAGAACAGGAAAAGCATTTGTGAGAGATATGACACCTTTCCTTGTCGCACCTCGGCAGCCACACAGCTGTGTTTGCCTCTCGTCTACTGCGAGAGGTTAAAGCTGTATGATGTGGCAAGATAAATCATTATCCGGCTCTGTTATCACCGTGGAGTTCTGCATTCTGGTCTTTTCTGCCTCCAATGGCGATTAGAAGTTATCACAAGTTTGTGATCTTGGAAAGCTTTGCTGATTTTACAAGAGAAATGTTAGAGAGAGAGAGAGAGGACAGCGTGCAGCAAAGTTCCTGAGTCCAGCTCACAATTTTGCAAACAGAACTGATTATCATCTTCCTGACGGCACTGTGTGCAGCAAAAAGCTTGTTGTTTTCATGTGTTTGCATGTGGTCTCATCACCTGCCTGATGTTTTTTCCCTGTTCATGTATTGTAATAAATCTGTAAATCAACAGTGTTTGTTGTTGGATAGTACAAACACAATATTTTATGTTCACATCAAACTCAATGACCATAAAAGTTAACTTTTTTTCTTCATAATCATCCATATATAACTGTTCTCCTTCTTCTTAGACCGCCAACTTATCATCACCCCTTATAACTCCAAGTAGACATTTGTGTTTCAAAACATTTTGTTGACTTCCTGTTTGGTGGTGCAGTAATAAATCAATTAGACATGCTGAAAACCTTCTGACCCTCTCGCTCACTCTTTCTCCTGCAACATTTCATTAAACCAACATCTTTATATAACGCTGCAGCGGTTATCCTGATTCACCAATTTCACAGCTTTAGCAAAGTTCAACATTTCTGCTGAGTCATAATTGTTGAAAAATCTGCATGAATCATCAACGGTTCTTCTCTTTTCTCAGGGAACTGGTTGATGTTTCCTCACTCTGACACTCCCTTCAGGTAAAACCACCTTTTTTTTTTTCTCACCAGCTGACATCCAGTTTCTAAACTTCTGAATGGCGTCTCTCTCTTTCTCCAGCGTCTGTTTCGAACAGGAAGATGCTCTGTAAATGCTGACTCGGCTCTGTGTCCGGCTTTGCACACTCACAAACCCTGACTCAAGTCCAGGATGCCTCAGAGTTTCCCCGCAGTAAACACAGCAAGTTATTAAGGGCTCTCTCGCACTTATTGAACCCTTTGTGCATATTTTCCATCCATCTGCGGTCAGTGGAGGAATGTAACTAAGTAACATTTACTCAAGTACTGCATGTAAATTTAGCACTCTAAGCTTGAGTACCACCATCACAAACAGACCCCAGACCACCCGGTGAAGTCTGCAGACGACAGAACCATCAGCAGATTTCTAACAACAATGGAAGTTTATATCTGGAGGAAATCAACAAACTTGCAGATCGGAGCTCAGAGAAAAAGCTACTGCAACAACATCAGCAGAACTAAGGAGCTGATTGTTGGTTTTGGAAAAAAAAAAGAGGCAGAGAAACACATGATCTCCATCAGTGGAGCTGAGGTGGAGCAGGTGAACAGTTTTAGGTTCCTGGAAATTAACGTCAGAAAGAAAATGTGTCATGGACAACAAAAACCCCACCTAAGTGGAAAAAAAGCCTTAAATTGATGCTATTTGTTCCGAGAAACTTTATTGGGCAAAAACTTGTGCAAGGTTCTTGTCAAGTTTTATCAGAGGAGCGACAAAAAAATAATCCCGAATGGAAACATCACAAATTAATACATGATGCGCATGTCCTCAGTCAAGAAATCTGATTAAAACGGCTGGACATCAGCGGGGCCTTTACCGAGCCCAAAGGTTACTAAAGGACAGCACCAACCTCAGCCACGGCCGGTCCACCCTGCTGCCACCTGGCAAGAGATACAGAAGTATCTGCTGCTGCTGTACCACCAGACTGAAGGACAGCTTTTACCCACAAGCAAATGTTTAAAAAAGTTTTTTATTACATGAGCTTATTAATTTTTCATGTACTCACATAATTTTCTGGTTTGGTAGCAGCACAGAGGGGATGCAACTGCATTTCATTCAACATTGAGTTGTAAAATAACAATTAAATGATCTTGATACTTGAAACTTAATGAGTCCATCTGTTTTTATCAAACAGCAGCACTGATTAATTGTATTCAGAGAGTCAGAAGAAGTTTGATTTGAGCCTTGGAGTGGAACATCTGTTATGAAAATACTTTTTTTCATTCTTGATTGAAAATTTGGAGCCTCAGCACTCCATGACGTCAGCTGCAGTTTAGGTTTCAGTGCTTGGATTTGGGGTGGGCACTGGGAGTGGGCTACTCGTTGGTGGGGCTTCACAGTTCCTCCATTACTCAGCTTCATCCACAAACTCTCACACACACTCCTAATAAAGCCACAACCATGGCACCAAGGGAAGATTTTCAAAAGGGAGGAGAAGGGTTACAAACCAAGGAGTGTTTTGCAATCTGTCATTTATTTTTTCGAGCCGTCCTTTTCTTGGAATAGAAGCAGCGGTTCTAGCTAGTCGGCGTGTGTGTGTGTGTGTGTGTGTGTGTGTGTGTGTGTGTGCATGTTAGTGTGCATGTGTTTGCCTTGACCTGAAATTGGCCTCCAGCCCATTTCTTAAAAACATGTGCAATTGACTCTGTTCTTGGCGAACTGAACAGTGTCTGGCAAAGTCCGCTCCAGTATTAAAGTTCTTCATGAAGCGGGGTAATTTCTGCCCACTGGATTACCCAAACCATGCTTGTAAATCCACACACACACACACACACACACACACACACACACACACACACACAGACACACACAGCTTGCTTCATCGCTACTGAAAACCCCAGCGGAAGAGCAATATGTTATGTGAGCTCCACCAGCCGCACCCCCTTCTTCTGCATCCCCAGCAAAGGTTACTGCAGTACAGCTTTTCAGCAAGTAAAAGCAGTGACTCAGGGTAAAAAAACCTCAAAAGACTTGGCAAACTGTGCAAAGGCCTTCTGAGCGTTTGCCCCAGCAGCAAGCCAGCAACAGTGAAAAAGTTTGGTTTGAGCACAGTAGCGACGTGCTTGTGCATGTTGGGACTGACATGAGCTCATAACAGCGGAGGCAGAGGCAGGAAAACAAGACTGTCAGGCAGAAGAAACCACTTACGAGGGGTGCGAGAATGCAGTTAAGTAGAGGTTTCTCTCTCTAGCCGCTATTGCTGCTTTTATGGGCCTCAATTAGTCAAGTGGCTGATATTGAGCTTGTTAAGAAGGCCCCGTGTGGAGATACAGAGAAGGCTGATGATATGAATAAGAAGACGAGAGCAGAGAGAGTTGTGTTTATCCTGTGGCGTCGCTCTTCCAGAGGGATTAAGCTGAGTAGTGAAAGTCAACCTGAGCTGGCTCTTCAGCACGTGGTCAAACAAAAGCCTGTTGGCAGACGTGCATTTAGACGGAGGGCTGCTTTTTTTTTTCCCCCCTGCCTGTTACTCTTATGTAACGTTACAGACAAAGCTCAATAGGAGTGTCTGTAAAAGCACCACGTAGCGGGGTTAGTGTGTGTTTATCCAAACCCCCACCTACCTGGCAGTAGGTGGAGCAACAATGTGTGTTAACAGCACTGCATTAAAAAAAAAACAGCATTAAAAAGAAAAGTCAGAGCAACAAATGCCCCCACAGAAAACTCTCTTTTGAGGACACATTTTCAAGTTTTAATTCACATTTTCCTGTGTGATAAAAGCTGAACCATCACAGCTGACTTCTGTTTAATTTCATTGAGGAATATTTCAAACATTTAAATTTATGCTCACACATCAGATTTCCTCTCTTTTGTTGTACTTACTGATGTCTGTGTGAATGGTCAGAAAGACAAATCGTGGGATAAAAGACAGTAAATTAAAGAGCCGTCATGGTGTCACACACTGGTCTGCGGTGCTGATCTGTACTTTGTGGCATGATAACCTTCGCCATCTTGGTTTTTGATGCCAGAAGAGCCCATATTTAGACAACAGGGTGTATACACATTGCTACCAACAAGTGTGTGACAATCAGCAGCAGCTGTCACTTAAAGCAGCGAACCCCTTACCAATGCATAACATAATCATTAAAATTAGCGATATACATGAAAAAACAAGATATCAGGAATAGGTGAATCAGCTAAAAAGACCAAAACTGCTTTTGTCTTCAGCTGTAAATATGTTAATTTCTGCTGTAAAGTTGGAAATTTTAATCTGAGGCTCTATAAGGATTGACTTACTTTTAAATTCAGACTCAAGTGGCCATTAGAGGAATTGCAGTTTGCGTTAGCTTCACAGCTGCCTGTGTGGGACTTGGGAGTATCATCTTTCTGTACTACAGCCAGAAAAAATGCAGATTAAACTCACAACAAGCATAAATGAGAGCGACAGAAATGTATTAGCTGCTTTACTTCGACTGAAAAAAACTGAAACTTCTAATAAAATCTTTCCTTAATCAACAAGAAAAGCATAAACTGCTCCAATCTAATCCACTGCATGTCATTCAAAATAATAATATATGAATACATTCCGGGCTTTTTATTTCTGGAGAGAGACACAAAGACATGACCTCTGTGTCTATCACTCTGCAGCAAAGGGTGGGGGTCTCCTATTCATCGGCTCCATATTTAATTCATCAGGCATCTTCCTGATTGATGGCTGCTGGGATGCACGTCTCTTAATTTATGTACTTTTTTTTGGTTCTTATTTTGTACTTATTATTTATTGTTCGTTATTTTTATTGCTTCTCTTTTACATTCTGTCTTTTACTGTCCACTTGCTGCTGCAACAATGCAAATTTCCCTGTTGTGGGACTAATAAAGGAGCATCTTATCTTATCTTATCTTATCATTCGGCTCTGGCTCTCCTGCATGAGAGTCACCTGCTTTACTTTCAGCCGCCTGTCTGAGCTGCATAAACAACACAGACACATTCAAATTCTGAATGCAAATGAGATGGCGTCTGCCACACAGGGACGACAGCAGATTTATGTGGGAGTGGAAGTGTGATTTCAGACTGAAGCTCACAAGCTCAATGCTATTTCAGCTCAGGAGGAGAAGAGCTGCAGTGAAACGAGGAGGCCTTGAACATCAACAGTGGTCCAAACATTCATAAAGCTGAGGGGAAGACGGCTTTGTTCGCCTTTGATTTGTGTATTTCATGCAAAACTGTGCACAGCTGCTGTACTCTCATTTTAATAACATCAAAGAAAAATTTTGATTAATTTATGGATTACAACCTAAGCTTTGAATAAGAAATTTCACTTTCAAGCGTCTAAGCAAATTTAGCTTTCAGCCATCTTTATTATGCTTTATACTGAAGTATATAAAGTATCTGAATCACTGGCAACTTGAGCAACTTCTAATTTCATTTTTTGTGTTACTTTCTATGCAAATTTCCATTAGAATTTAGTAAACTCTCTTCAAGTCTTGGAAAATAATGTACCAATTCTTTAGTGTTTTTTTTTTTTGCTTGATTGTATGATGCTACAAAAGAGGACATGAAAGAGGACATGCTTTTTGAAGAGAATCATATAATTAAAAAACCTATAATAACAGATTTAAAAAACAGTAAAAACAATGAAAGATATTTAGATTTTAAGTATGAGAAAATATTGCAAATGCAGCTCCAAAACATCGTGATAAGTGCAGCCTTGAAAACATGAGAGGTGCTTTTAAATTAATAACTAAGCCTCCCTGCAATTAAATAAATTCCAGACTTTTTAAATAAAAAGACGTCGGCACATTGAAACCACATTAATGTCCTTTCAAAAGTTCGCTTTGTCGCTACATCCTTTTTATGTGCATATCTTACACAAAGATATCCATATTTGCTTTCAAAGGTCAAGATACGAGCTGCTGGTGTTGAAGTTCAGAGGCATGAACACACACTTTGAAACCTGCACACACACAGTTTCATATCAGCTGGTCAGCAAACTGAGGAAAGCTCCTTTTAAAGCAATAAAAGCGTGCGTATATGAAACTTCAAGAGGTATCAGTCCTTTATTGATAGTTTAAACACGAAGGCGTAGCTGTGGAGAGACAGTCGTGTTTATGGAGGCTTTACGCAACTTAACCTCACCTGCCTGCAGCGGCTGAAGCACTCAGAAGGGTTTGTTCAAGGTTTTTAGGGCCGATATTCACACTCCTTCTATATTCAACGTCACATATTTCACTGGGGCAGAGAGGGTGAGGAGGAGGAGGAGGAGGAGGAGGAGGAGGAGGAGGAGGAGGAGGAGGAGGGGGAGGACCTTGGCCTTTGCCTTGAAGAAGGGGGAGGGTGAAGCACTGATATTCAATAGCAACAGCAGCCTGAGTGCAACTGAACCTTTAATGTCTTTACAGCCTCTTTGCTCAGCACAACAACACTTTTTCAAACCTGGAGGCCTCAGACGTTACGGGAATCAGTCAGCACTTAGACAGTGGAAGTCCTAACAAAGCCGAATTAAAGGCTTCACATTACAATACAGGAACTAGACTGCAGCCGAGACTATTATTACAACCTAACGTGTGCATGCATCAGAATCACAAGACTATATTTGCTCTGTGACACATGATTAAAGTGTTTCCACTGTTATCATGTGTCAGATGTCGGTATTTATTTTGATTTTAAAGGGAACAAGTGACAGAAAAGAATGTTACAAGTGGATTGTTTGCATCTAAATGTAGTGCACGGGGTTGAAATCATTCACTGTCTTTTAGACATTGTTCACTGTCTATGGGGGAAACTTGTAAGCTTGATGCAGATGTTGCATGAAAGGGGAAGAAGGCAGGATTGTTTGGAGCAACGTGGGCTGCTGCATGGTGGCACATACTGTACAAAGAAGAAGGGGCCAAGACAGAACACCTACTGTGACATCTGGGTTTTCTTTTTAAGAAAAACTGTACGACAAAATCCTTATTTTTGATACCTTGCTTTTAAATTTAAATTTAAAGAAATCAGCAAACCCCTGAATTATATTTAACAAAAGAAGTTTTCATATTAAACACAAATTACAGTTTTAAACAGGTAAACTTTGATTCAAATCGTGAACAATGTGATCAAATTACAAGCAAACAAGACAAATCTGAGATGAAAATTGATGCGAGCTTTTGGCATTTGATAGTCTGATAGATACACTGACTCTGTGTTGAGGTCAGATGCTAATTGTCAGCTTTCTGCAGAAACCTGATTTTTAACATCATGTGAACTGTACATCTGTTTTTTTCATCACCTGGCATGGGAAGTCAGTTGGAAGGGCAGATTTCTACCAAAGAAACACAGTTTTTCACTCATACAAGTGTTCAGCTTCATGAGCCTGGATCGACTTCACATTTTGGAGGTTTTCCACCTCAAACCTGCTGTTTTTTTAGCTAACTGATCTTCAGCTGTTGAAGCTACTGTCTGATTTCTTTCTCTGAGTCTCTTGAATCTCCCTGCAATAGTGCAAACACATGCTCCATAATCCTGAAGAGAAGAAACCCAAACTTGGAACTTTCCAACTTTGTATTTTAATAAGTTTATGTGATTAAGCTGCTGTCTGATGCTGTTCAGGAAACACCTTCTGGTGATGTCTCACCGTCGCCAAGAGAAAGAAGAAAAATATGGGAATCTTAATCACAGCATCTGAGTTGCAAGTGTATTTAAGAGTCTTTTAGTGAAGTGCCTTGCCTCCATTTGTTTCATTTAGCTGCAGACAGAGGCTTTAACAGTGGATGCCGTTAAATGAGGGGAGATGAATAATGACGCCATTATGCAGTTTGAATTATGCAAATCCTAACAGTGCCGTCAAGCCTTGTGTCTCTGTGTGAGAAACGCAAGAATCCTCTGTTCTCATGTGCGAGAGATCTTGAAAAGTGTTTGTCCTACAATTATTCCTGCGTTTAAAGGGTCGTTTGTGAAAGAGCCGTCCTGCAAAGATCTCGCCGAGTGTGTGTGGAGCGTGCTTGAGTGGGTGCGAGGCATTTCTCAGAGGCCTGGATGTCATGTGACGAGACCGACCATGACAGCTCCATAAGAGCCTGCAGACATGTCAAGAGGATTCCTTTTCATGCCCGCTTTCCCATCCGAGAAAATCTGGGGTGGCTCCATTTCACACAGCTGGAGTGGAAAAAGCTGACAGATACCTCTCGGTATATCCCATCAGGTCTGATGACCCCACCACCACCACCACCCAGAGGGGTCACATTTCACAACCAGGTGACAGAATTCCTCGAGATCACATGTACGACAACCTCTTCAGCCGCAGGTCATAATAGAAATTGTTCAGAGGCCAGTAAGTTCAGTTCTAAAAGCTTTGGTGGCAGCTTGACGGGACGGCTGGTTGTGATGGAGGTGATCTGCTCTGTTCGCTGCTTTAATGCATCTCACATCACAGCTCATATGAGCTCCCAATGCGTTGCAGTGAACCTGACACACACACACACACACACACACACACAGCAGACCTATTCTTAGCTTGTGGAAGGTTCTTCAATGTTTCTGTCCATGCAGGAACAAATAAAGAGCAACTAAGATCTTGGCATGATCTGAAACTTTTGGCTTTGTAGCTCATGTCCCTGAACACGACTAAATCTTTTTAGTATATCTGTTATTGTTAACTGTCCAAACGTGACATTTTCTGCACAGCTGCACTGGAGTTACAGCAGAGAAAAAACAGACTAGACAGTGGTTTGTGGGTAAATGTCAGGATCTGCTGCCATTTTCTACAAACGGATCCTACACATGGGACCTTTATTGCACTGTCTTTTTAAACGTATTAAATCATAATTCAAACTTTAATTGCAGCTTTTTCAATTAGGCACCAGTTTGTTGACACTTTGGAGATAAATCCCTCATCTCTTCTGCTATAACTGCAACTGTGTGGTTTGTGGCAATAGTTATTCCTACTCAGCTGTTTGCATTTGTGATCCTTGCAATTCAGTGTGGACATGGTGTCAGAGAACGTGGAAACAAAGTATTTCAAGGACACAAATAAAATGAAGAGAATGCAATAAGTAAACAGCGGGCATGTAGTCTTTGGGGGAAAAAAAAGCTTATGCAGGTTTTCTCAACAGTAATGCAAAATTCTGTCTGGATACATTAACCAGCGGCTCCCCACTGCATGAGAGTGCAGCCCACTCCTTCCTTCCCCTCCTCTGTTCACTTGCAATAAAGTTGAGATGCCAGCCGCAGCCACCACACTTACACTCAAATGAACTCCAGGAATGCACTCAATATCACAAGCTGATGATAACAGTGCACGTATATCTCGGGTGGTTATTTCCCTCAAGCTATTAGCGTGCTGGACGTCAGTAATAGCTTCTTTTTCCAAATGTTGACTGATGAGTAAGCAGCTAAAACCCTCACGCAGGTGCTACACAAGTCCTGCCAGTGCTGCTTTGGTATAAACAGGCCCTCTTCCATGCACGGCTGCCTGTGAAATAGCACCATGTAAACACAGAGAGTCCTTAGCTTTCCCTCAGAGAGAGAGAGAGAGAGAGAGAGAGAGAGAGAGCAGCATCTCCTCTTTGTGTGTTCAGAAGTACAGCTGACAATTAGCTCATGCGAACAACAGCGCGACACCATTCATTTGCAGTTTAATTTCATACACGCCCGCTGTCTAAGAGCTGCGTGGTGGAACTGAGCGACGGCAACTGTAAAACACAGAAGGAAATGGCATGCTATCGCTAATGTAATCATGCAGGCCAGCTCACAGACGCCCGGGCGGTAAAATACAGTATGTCATCACACATGAAAAGGTAAATTACACAGTGTTGTTAAATCATTCATGCGCACAGAGGAGGCGGGGCTGCAGGTTTCTCCCACACAGACGACATGTTCAGCTGGAATTTCCTTTCACACAGATGAACTTTACTTCCCTTTCAGAGACACACCTCTGCGAACTGCAGACTGGTTCTTAATTTTACTAAAATATCAGGTCATATCTGATCCATTTTTTACTGCACTAATGAATTTGTCATGTCGTTTGTGGTTTAGGATTCATTTTTCAAGGTACAAACAGTCTAATTATAAAGCGTCAGTCACGTACATGCCCAGGCAAGCAGACAAGCACTGCTTTTAAAGGCACTGAGGTGCTTTGTGGTTAACGATAACATCTTCAGGCTAACATTTAGCAGGTACCCCAACACCCAGCAGCCATCTTGGCAATGCCACGGTGCAGTATATCAGCTTACCAGACCAGGTTCCCATCTAAATGAATGGGGAGCCATTACTTCAGCTTTAACGGCCGCCAGGACATAAAGGCTGCATGAATCTGCTAAAGAGGACACACTCTAAAAGTTTAATAAATAAGAACAGAATACATAATGATTCCTCTTCTGGGAAACATGAATGTTTGTACTGAGTTTTCTGCCAAAGCCATGACAGGAAAAGTAAAAACTTTGATCTGCTGGTGGCTCGATAAAAAAAAAGGACAGGGGATCACTGAGATTCATCCTCTGCTCAACATGGACATTATCAAATTTCATGGCAATAAATCTGACTGTTGTTGACATATTTTGCTATAAATGGTAGCTCAACCTCATAGAGAGGCAGGTTGAAAAGTAGATCCCCAAAAGTCAGACACATTCATCCTCTGTCGACCACAAACTTCTGCACAAACTTTCATCTTAATCCATCAAATATTTGCTGAAATATTTTCAGTCTGGAGCAAAAGTGGTGGGCAGACTGACACACAGATAAACAGACTTTGCTATCATTAGAGCCACGCTGGCTGTGAGGCTAAAAATAACCCAATCGATGCACTCATCTGCACAAATCATTATTCCTGTATTCTAGGAATGAACTGGTGTGAATGTGTTTCCTAGAAAAAGCCCTCGGCCCCGAGCAACAGGCGGGGAGGCCCGCGGTTGGCAGAGCGACCCCGTTAACAGGTGGATCAAAGCTGACTGTGGCTGCTCTGTGTCTCCCCTCCAGGGAAATCTGAGTGGATGTCATTCCTCAAAGGGCAGCTCCCAAACCAGCAAACATGCCTGCACTGCTGGATTATCATGGAGTGTAAGTCATTAGGAGGATCCCCCCGAGGACAGGCAGCGTTTACTGCAAGCCACAGCTTGACACGGGCTTACGAGGGGCGACGCTGTGTGCCGATGGTGTGTTTGCTCAGTTTAATGGCTCGTCTTTCCGACCTCAGACATGGAAAACATCCAGAAAACGACTACAGGTTTACTGCATGTCAAAGATCAGAGACACTGTTAGTTTATGTTTTCATAGAATGGATTGAAATTACAGCAACGCATGTGACTGGCATAATGAGAAATCAACATTATTAGTGAATTGTTTGATTGGGTGATCAACAGAAAAATAACAATCCAGGCATTGAATTGATTTTGAGCAGGTGATCAATCACGGAAAGGGCCAAAATACAAAGTTCCAGCTTCTAAGTTTTGAATATTTGACTGTTTTGTGTGTTTTGTATCATTGTCAACCGAATATTTTTTAGTTTTAGTTGGAAATATTTTCTTCCTTTAGGAGTATTAAATGAGTTTCCATACTTTTGTGCACTTTAATGCCTTAACAGTTTCAAAAAAATCTATATTTGTCCATAAATTAAAATAATATGTTGCAGCATTAAAACTCAAAATTATTTTGTAGCAACATAACATGTTGAATTTTGGTGGATTCAGGGGATTATTCTGCTATGATTGGTTCTATTTTATTGATTTTTTTTATTCTTTAGTTCAATTTTTCTACTATGAGACACTAAGACTGCCTGCATGTTTTTATTGCAAAACCCTTGTTAAAGCAGCTGTGACTTGTTGGAGCAAAATATCACATAAACCCCATGAGCACTGTGGTGCTAATAAGAAAATCTAAATAACCACACAAGCGAGCAAAAGCTGGAAACTGAGAGCTAATTTTTAGATATTTTGAAACTTATAGGATGTTATTTTCTGCCATGTTATTCAAATATTAATCATCAAGGGGGGCCCTCAACACAAGCAAAAACGGCCTCCTTGACTTAAAATTTCATTACATAAAAACATAGTGAACTTTTTAAAAGTTATTATTATGTATTGATCAGATTTAAGATCTCAGAATCTAGGCGGCACACTGCTCCATATCTGCTTGGCAATTTCCTGCATCAGTAAAGGCTTTTTTCACATCACAACAACAACAACAACAACAACAGCAGCAGCAGCAGCTCTCTTCTGTTCCTGTAAGCCAGCGCACAATACAAGGCCTGAAACAAAAGCAGCTAAATGGAACGCAGCCATCTTTCATTCTTTTATTTACTCTGGTGTTTTTCTGCTCCACTCCAATCAGCTTTTTTATTGTGAAAAGGCCTTTTTCAAGATGTCTTCTGTGAATTTTCCTTTTTTTAAATAGAGCTCAACCCGAGCTGCCTCTGCTTGACACATGCACATGAGCACTAACACATGAATGGGATTCTGGGTAACGTACGAGTGCTGAAAACAGCGTCTGCACATCTATTCAACCTCAAATATTTATCTATGCCTGTGAATTAAAACCACGGCAACTCAATGCAGCCTCACCCGACCTTTCCTGCTTTAATTTCATCTCACTGTGAGCAGATGGAGGCAGCTCCTCCAAATAGAGGATGGTGCAATTACTAGAATGAGTGCTGTGGGTGTGGATTCACTACAGGAGGTCTACCATGCGGCAATTTTAAGCCAGGGTAACAGGCAGGGCAGTGATAATCTTCCATCAGGGCTGAACTGTGATAAAAAGAGTCCAGTGTGACATGTTGGGTGGATGGTGTCTCTGGTGGATGTAAATCCCGCTGCGCTGTTATGACAATCACTCTTGAGAGCTCGCTGTGAGACAGGAACTGTAACGTTGCCATGGAGTCAGTTAGTTAGCTTGACTTGTGGGCTTGACTTTATTTAAGCCAGTATTTGTTTATATTTTGGTAAATTGCCTCCATAAGGGTGCTGAATTAGCCGTTAGCACTTCCTGTTTGCAATGAACCCACAGATGTTCAGATAACTACTGTCGCAGAACTTTGATACTGAAGAGATCTTAAAAATATTAAGATTCTTAAGGAAGTTCTGGACCTATTCGGGACATCTTTTTTTCTTTGATTACTAAGTGAATTTATGGACGTTTATTCCCAACAGACATCAGAAGTAATGACATCTTTGGAAAGCGTATGCAATGATGTAACTAAAAAAAAAAGTATAACCTCTTTGTGTTTAGATTTGACTGAGTTAGAGCTTTGAAAAGGAGTTCAAATTTCGTCACAAGTTGAGTTTACGGACGCTCAGGGCTTTAAAATACCATAATGGTGTCAATGATCTGTGAGTCAGTACCACTGCTGCAGCTCCAGCTGCTGATGCAGTCAATAAGTGGGGCAAATCAGTAGGAAAAAATACAAT
The DNA here is from genome assembly GCA_029814765.1 of Acanthurus leucopareius. NCBI lineage: Eukaryota > Metazoa > Chordata > Actinopteri > Acanthuriformes > Acanthuridae > Acanthurus > Acanthurus leucopareius. The sequence goes on from JAQMCX010000032.1 coordinate 4,129,516, forward strand.
AACTAACATGCAACTGTCCCTCTCTGGTTCACATCTCACTTCATCATTTGAAAGTCATTAGCTTTAAAGCATCTCCATGGTCTGATCTCTAAACCTTTTGTGCATTTTTTCCTCATGAAAGGATTAGTGAGATTTCTTTTTATGCAACAATCAAAGATAAACTGAAAAGAAGAGGACAGTTTTTGTCAGATTCATGTCTCAACAGTAATAATGTGTGAGTCACCTCCTTAACTGTGTAAAACGCAATTTGCCAACCTGAATGTCGCCATTCTGAGGAAAAACACAGATGACTCAATCAAAGGATGCATGCAACCAGTCAGACAACATGAAACTTTAAATCAAGTTTCTGCTGATGTGAAGATTTCCTGATTAAAAACAAGAGCAGCTTTTCCTAACTATGTGCAACAACTGACCACCCAAATGAGAATAAGTTCCTACACAAACAACTTCATTTTAATTAATTTCCTGTGTTGACTTGTGTTGTAACTTCAGGGAACATTTTCTGTTTCCTTTCACACAAAAAATCTGAGCCAGGAAAGATTTTCACCAATAAACCACAATGAATATTTCTTTAAAAAAAAAAAAAAAAAAAAAGCCTTTGTGGTTGTTATACTTTGGCTCACACCACTTTGCTTTCTAGTCACACCAGCAGCGCTCAGTGCCTTAGAAAAAAAAAAAAAAATCAATGCTGTGTGTGTTGACTCGAGAGCGATGAACTGACTTTGAAGGCATCACATTCATCCAGTCTTGAAAATGTGCAGCCATTCGCGCCTGCTGACAAAACAGGCCAACATGTGCTGACCATGTGACTGCGGGGTCGTGTTTATTTCAATGCCTGAGCTGAATAACAGATATGACAGCGTGAATCCTGAACTTTCACCCACTGACTTATTAACTGAGCATTCATGTGCATTTCGAGCCTCCCGCTGCAGACACACCTGCGGCGGCCTGCTGGACGGAGACGGGAACCAACCGACATGCACGTTAAACACAACTTCAAAGACAGGGGTGGTTTCAACCTGTTTGATCAGTAACAGCCGACAGGTACCGGCTCCGCAGATCACGTCACATGAGCTCCTTTTGTTTGTGATAGTCTGGTTCAAACATGTATAAACACTCAAGGCTGGAAACTGTGGAATATGTTTCACCTCCATCGCTAAATGAGGCAACGCTGGATGAATACTGTGGGTGTAAGTCTGCCATTGGGCGGCTATGTCAGTCCGCAGTCTCCTCCCATATGTATATAAAAATAAATTAATGCAAATCAGTCGGAGCATTTTTTCCCGTAAAGCAGAATAATTATAGGTGCAGCCAGACTTTCGTCCAGCACTTTGGAGAAAAGGCGGGTTGTGCGGGAGTAATGCAAAGGCTAAATCTGCACAATCAACAGGTGAACTGTGTCAAAGTGGGCATTCAAAGTGAAGGACTGAGCAATAATGTAAGCAAACAAAACAAATCAAGCAAAAACACTATAAATTTGCTTGTTCCAGCTTCTCAAATGTGAAGGTTTGCTGTTTTAAGAGCTAAAACATTCAGACAATCACTTCAACAGTTGATCAGCAACACAAAAAATCAACTATTTTAATAACATGTTTATTTATTTTCATCATGTTTTTAAAGCTAAAGATATTCTGTTCCAACTTCTCAGTCATTAGGTTTTGCTAATTTCATGTTTATGTGATAATAAACTGTATATTTTCGCATCGTTCTTCGGGAAATTACTCCTATCAATACTCTGATATTGATTTTCTCTAAAGTAACCGTCCTTAAGTGCCTCTCTCTCTCTCTCAATGGAGGGTTAATGGAAATATGACAGCAGAGGAAGCCCAGAAAGCACACTGTACATATGGGTAATCAATGGGTGGAAAAACACCAGGGGTGGGGGCGGAGTTTGACTCTGTGTGTGTGTGTGTGTGTGTGTGGTATCCGACATGAATGATGCTCAGTGGCACAGAACGTGCAGTGAGGTCAGGTGGTCGCGGCACTCAGAGGACGCTGTGTGTGCACCACAGATAACCTTCAGCTTAAGTTCTCCGCCTTATCTGGAGCTGTTTGTGGACAAGCCGCCTCCTGCTTCTTAACAGACACTCAGACGTCTGTTTCTTCTCTCTGATAATAACTACACTTTTCATTTGCTTTGGGGTTTTTTGGGTAAAAGTCTCATTTTCCTCACATGAAGTGTGGACAGGATTCAGTCTCATCAAAGCTGCTGATGTGGTGACTGTCACTGAAACTCAGCTTTTTTTAATGTCTTTGATGTTCACATGAGACGAGCATGAAATTATTTGAAGAGAATTGTCTACCGAACGAATCATATTTGGTGTTTGGACGATCAGTTAGACAAAAAAACTATCAAATAATCAAAAAGCTATTAAGTCAGAAATATAAATAATTTGAAAGTCAGTCTTAATTGCCACTAACTTCAATAAATTCTTCTTCATCATTTTGTGTTTAAAATGTCAGAAAATTCTAAAAATATCACAATCATCACAATGTCCTCAGACCAAAGCTACATCTTCAAACTGCCTGTTTTATTCTACCAGCTGTCCAAGCCTCATGATATTCACTTTATGATGATATAAAAACAAAAATACTCACATTTTAGAAGCTGGAACCAGCAAATGTTTAACATTTTATTTTTAAATGTAATTCTGTCAGTCAAATATCAGAATAGTTGCACATTGCTTCCGTGCAATTGACTAATCAGTTAATTTCCGGACTGTTACTTGAATAAAAATCCCTTCACCTGATGCACCTCTCCTGCTCTCAGCACACCTTTATGATAAAACGTGTAATTTTAAGCAACAATCCTGGTTATAAAGTGAAGAGTGAGGATTGTTTCACACACCCAAAGTGTGTTTGTGTCACTGTAAATCAGTCAGGTTGGTCTGCCTGGTTCAATGTCAGGGTCCACTTCAGTGACCAAACTACTCCTGTCCTGCAGAAATGGCTTTAAGTGTGTTGAGCAGAGCAGCAGACAGGTTGTGTGTGTGTGTGTGTGTGTGTGTGTGTGTGTGTGTGTGTGTGTGTGTGTTTGGTTTATGATGGGATGGTGCAAAGCTACTGGGGGGCAAAAAGGCTAATTGGCTTACAAAAATGGCTAAAAAAAAGATGTCCAGCTTGATCAAACAGGGCAACTCCATTGATTGATTTGCTGATCAAAGTGCAGATGGCTTCCAATTAAAGGAAACGCACACACACATACGCGCGCACAGATACACACACACTCAGAGACAAACCCACCAACCTGCTCTTTCCGTTTCTGCCATCGGCCGCACGGGCTCTCCTCCAGGATTTCACTCTCATCCTCGCTCTCCTCTTCCTTCCCCTCCGATCCTGATTTCCTCTCCGGGACGGACATCGTCATGTTCGCGTTACCGTGTGTTACCGACCACAGCCTCGCCGCCTCACCGCCTCACCGCCTGCCGGACTGGCTGCTGTGCTGTTGTGGACCGAGACCGAGACGAGCCGTAGCGCAGAGACGATCCGCCGCTTGTCTGCGCAGTGAAGAGCCCCCCCACCTCCACCTCCACCTCCACCACCTCCCCGCCCCCGACGGCACCAGCCGCTCTCAGCCCCCCCTTGGCGCTCAAAACATCTTGTGGAGACAAATGGATAATTGCTTTATTAAAAAAAAAAAAGGGGGCGCTCCTCTGTCAGAAACAAAACGACACGCCTCAGTCAGATGAAAACTGTCGGTGTGCACATTGCGAGGTCGCTGGAGGAACCGAGCAGGGTGGAAAAACGTATCCGAGACTTCATGCGCTCTGTAAGCTGCATGCAAAGCAGCTTGTGAAATGGTCTTTTACCGCTTATCTGCCTCCCCGTAACACAGCGACGCTGGGGGGGATAAAGCTCGGTCGGTGAAGCGAAAAGATTCCCAGTGAGTCCAACGCGTTTCTGATTCACAGCAGTGAGTTCAATTTTCGACCATCTTCCACACGCGTCATTGTCGGTGTTGCTGGATCTGAAGCCGCGAGCTCCCCCCGAGCACGGTGCGCAGAGACGGACTACCGTAGAGTCATTAGTAGGCGCGCACGGTACATTTAGGTGACTTATAAACCAAACCTGTCTGGACGCCGTTGTGCAGGTACCTCATGTGGACCACCACCTCAATGTGAAACAAGTCAAGCTTTCAATTAAAATTTTTAAAAAGCATGTTCTAAATATGCCCAAAACATATTAAAAATCACCTTAAAAGGCCATTTTCTTGGCAATAACAACACACTTTGTCAGTGATTAGCCTGCATGGTTTTATTTTGGGGGGAAAAAAATGAATGCCAAAAAAACAATCAATAGCAAACACCAATAAATAGCTGTAATTGTAACTCTTAATAGCATACAGACATGGACAGTTTATGAGGTTACAGGAACGTGCACATAAAAATGGAAAAGGCACCGCACCCCTCCTACGTATGAGCGAGACACCCAGTCCGAGAGAGACACAAAACAACTACTTGTCTTCATCCTAGTCTTTTATTTTCCATCTATTGTTTGTTGTTTTGCTTCTTTTTTGTGGGCATTTTTTTGTGGTTGTCTTAGTCTTTGAGGTGGTTTAACATCACTCAGTGGGAGTTTTGCATCATTTGACCGACTTGCAAACAAGAAATGTCAACTGTAACTTCTTTCAAACGTAGGGGCCCCAGGCCTGAGCCAATGAGGCCTTTCAGTAATCCGTCCATGACACTAACAAACCTACCTGTCGCCTTCTGACTCTGGTAGGAGGGGGCTTCGAGGCTGACCAATGAGATCCCTGAGCAGACCCGGGCTACGCCTCTGGCCTCCGCCCCTGAACACAGTAGTCTTTGTTATCATATTTTAAGCCTTTAAACCCAGGACCACTCAGGAAGTAATTACCTCTAAGTGGTTTTCATCTTGTGCCATGCTTTGATTTAATGACTATGCACCTTGTTTTTGCTTTATGCAGTTTTTAGTTTATTATATTTTATATCATATTATATTTCTTTTGGCTCAGCATGTCTGAGGCGAGTGTGATCGAGGTTTGTCAGAGTCAATCTGGATTCAAACGCAGAACACTGCAACAGTCACAACTTGAAAACCAGACACCAAACCAGAACATGGCACCAGAAGGGCTGTTTAATATGTTTATCAAAGGAAAAAAGAGCCTTTTGTACCTTCATAAAGAGAGACTGTGGTCCAATCTGGCTCTGTTTGATGGGTCATCAGAAGGTGCAGAGACAAACTTGTGATTACCTGCCATTCAACAGACTTAATGTTTTGGTAAAATCTTGACCAATGAAGCAACATCAGCATCTGAATGATTAATTCAACACAAGCCCTGAATGTCTGAATGATCTGTAGTTTATCATCGGCCAAATTGTTCAGCAGAAGGTGTGAAAACCTCCAGATTTTCCTGACTACAAGAGAGACTGCAGCAATCATCAAAAACCTTTGGTGATTTATAACAGAAGAGTAAATGAATGAAAGTATGTTCACTGTTGCAGGGCTTTAAGGACAATAATGCCAAGAAAACATGCAGTGTTGAATAATTTGATAATGATAGTAAAATTATAAGCCTATATATATTTCAAGTAACAAATAATGTCGCCTGGATATAAAAGTGGAAAAATACATCTTTTTATAATAAGAAGTCTGTATGCTTATATTATCAGAAATTTGAATTGAGGTAATCAATATTGGCATCAGACCTATTAGTTACATATAAGGTATATTTGTAGAAAATAATAAAATCTTACATTTCGATTCATCAAACTGCATCGTTGCTGAAATCACTCAGAATAATAGAGAAAGTCTCAGAGGCATCTTAATCTATAGATTTAATTGATTATTTGAGTTTTAGTTTTACATGACCTGTTTTCCTGAATAAAGCTCTGTTTAATTACATTTAAAAAAACTAATTTAAAACACAGAAATCTCTGGCCTAAGGAGGCTTTGTTACCATAAAGCAGCACTGGACATATAATGAAGCTCCTGAGTCTGCTGTGTGAAATGAAGATAAAAGAACTCAAAGATGAGACAAGACAGGCCCACAAAAAGCAAAAACTCACAGAGCATCGTTGAGTTTTTAGCTGTTTTAATCCTTCATCAGTAATGGCAGATGTGGTGACTTTAGAATTAATCAGATATTGAGTACATGAGGAAAAAAGATGCATGAAGTTAACATGGAGAAAGTTGCCACTGAGACAAATTTTAGTGTTTATAATGTATGCTGTGTTACTGTACTGTTAAAAACTATATCTGCTATGAGTAAATATATTAATACAAAGGGGCTTTGTCTCTGACATGAACTTAAACTCAGTGTGAAAAATGAAAATGCTACTTCGAGTTGCAGCAACCTTCCAAACCCTCAAAGCTAAACAGCAGTGCCAGTCTGTAGTTTGTATCCTTTTGAACCTAATCTAGAAAGAATACGGTACTTAGTCTGTATTTTTAAGCATCAAGCAGAGGTTTGTGTTGTGTTAGTAGACGGTCTCTTTTACTATAAACCTTGATCGCCATCTAGTGGTTCTGGTTTGAAAATACCTCTGGAGCAAAATAATCCTCAGATTTCAGAATATTTACGTCATGATATTTACATTTCATAACTTTTTTGTTATTATAAAAATCATTATTTTGACCTTCAAACACTTGAAGATTTGACTACTACACATGAAATCTTAAAACTTTTTACATATAAATATATATATATATATATATATATCCAAAGTTACATATATGTATGTATGTGTGTGTGTGTGTGTGTGTGTATTTATATACGAGATTTAATAAGATTTATATATAAGTTTTAAGATTTCATGTGTAGTAGTCTCAGATCTTCAAGTGTCTGAATGTATATGAGTGTCTGTTTGGCCATGTAGGAGCAGATCTGACACACAGATCTTATTGATCATGTTTGGTTTTAGCAGCTTAAATTCTTTCATTCCAGAAAGGAAAAGATTTTTTTTTTCTTTTTTTATAAGAGTGAGTCAATCAAAGAAATCAGGAATCCATTTTCATCCATTTAAATTGAACTTTGACCTTATAGTAAGGTTCGCAGATGGACTTATCACTGAGGGAGACGAGTCAGCATACAGGCAGGAGGTGAAGGAACTGGGGATGTGGTGCAAAGACAACAACCTCGTCCTCAGCATCTGCAAAATAAAAGAGATGAATTTGGGTTTCCATAAGACTGGCACTGCCCCCCTCCTCTTTTAATCAACAGAGTACCTCTGTGTAAAGCTAACCAACACCTTGACCTCACATATTAACACCCCCAGTTCACCAAAGCCTCTACTTTCTGAGGAAACTGAAGAGGACAGGTCTGAACTCCACCATCCTCAGCTCCTTCTATTGGTGTGTGGTGGAGAGCACACTGACTTCCTGCATCAGTGTTTGGTATGTTAGCTGCACAGTGGCTGAAATGAAGGCACTGCAGAGGGTGGACTATTGATTCTTTGCAACACTCTGTCACCTTCAAGCTGCTTTTTGTCTGTTTTAAGTGCTGCTAATCTTGCCAAACATGCTGCTTTTCACTGCCCTGTATGCCTGGTCACTGTCTATTAGTTTCTATACTGTTTTTTGTTCTATTTCATATATTAATTTCATAGGTAATTGAGTTATTTATTTTAAAACACAGAGACCTGAATATTGCAATTTGTTCTTTTCATGTCCTCATGGTCAGAATGATAATAAAGCAAAGTCTAAGTCTAAATTGTTATTAACTAAAACCTTTGTTCATAGTTCAAGTTCACATGATGACAGACAGGCTAAGAGATGACGACAATATTTACGTTGTGTGTTCTGCGCAATGTGAAGATATAAATGCAAATGTTTGTATTTAGATATAAAATTCAGAGAGGAAGAATATATAAATATTCAAAGTACATTTTACATAATATTCCAGTTAACTATAGATGGATAAATAAACATGTGGATACTGAAACTACAGTAGGTAGAGTAGTACTCTACTACACTCAACTGCAGTGGAGCGACATCTTGTGGTGACTTGTTGCCATTGCAACAGTATTTGTATTAATCTCAACTCTCACAAGTTTCATTCTGGCACTACAAATAAAAAAATGTATTAAACAAATTAAAATTGAGCTTTTTCCAAAGCATAGACAGCAGGCACTAAACTTCTGACCTGAAACTTATCTACATGCAAAAATTAGTCTTTCTATTCTACATTTATTGTGGTTAATCAGAATATTTTTAAAATCACTGATAAAAGAGGAACATCAAAAATCAAACCAATTTTTTTCAGTTAATTACACTCATATGTTCTCATTTAACTCATGTGATGAGAATGAACAAAGCAAGAAAAGAAACATTAATTAGTTATGATTGTGTTTATTTGAATCTGGAAAACATTGCAGGCGGGTTTACTGTAATTCAGCCTTTCGCCTTGCAGAATATTTATTTTCAGATGATTCATAACTACATTAAATTATTTCATATTTTCCTGCCTTTGGAGTTTCCAGAGTCCCAAACTTCTTCAGACTCCCTGTAAACCACTACTCTGCCGTCATCTGTCAGCTGAAGGCGACACACCTTCATCTGACATTGAGTGTGTGTGTCTGTGGCCCACCTGGGCTGGTCACACTGGTTGTACATGACCAGGTTGCAGGTTGGTCACTCTGCATGTGCAGACTGAAAGTATCTAATCAGTGTGTGTCTGAGATGAGAAAATGAAAATGAGATCTCTCCAAATTCTCAGCTGTTGTCTGTGCTTCTGTTGTCTCTGGCCTGCTGTTATCACAGACATTTGTACACTAACTGTGACCCACTGACTCACTCAAGGACTCAGATCAACTATTTGAAAGACTCGGAGGAAAAACATCAACAAAGACTTTAACAGTAACTGCATGAACTTCTTCATGACGATGGTGATTTGCAAAATAGAAATATGATTTAATGAATGACTTTTGTCTTTTGTTTACAAATCAGGAGCACGACAAAGGGCTTCTTTAAGTGTCTCTGCCAGTTGAAAGTCAAACCTGATTTGAGTAAAGACTCAGATTTTTGTGCTTGGCAAGAGTTTGAGGAAGCACAATAGGAATGTTATCAGTGTTTAAAGCTTGTCCTCAGTTCGTCTTCGTGAGGAATGTAATGTGTGACAAGACTTTGAGGAAGAAAGCCACAGTTTAATTATAAGGCATAAACTTCCTCATGTGAATGACATTAAATGAAGTCAACTTTTAAGATGATGTTGTTTAGTGGAATTGAAGCATCAGCTTCAATACTGTGTTTTTGAATATGCTGAGTGTAAAGAAGACTTAAGTTTAAAAAAATGTCAAGTTTCAGACTAATATGTTTTTCAAAGAATGTTGCTCTCACATGTTAACTTGTTTTCATATATATTTTCTGCTTTGTATAACCCTACTACAGTGTTCTTTGGCTCTGTTGTGCTGTTGTTAGACAATGATGCTGTGTAGATGAGCTACATCTAAGGCACAAAATAGTGATTTCAGAATGGCAGCAACAGCACAAACATGACAAAGAGAACTAATTATCAAAAAACTACTGCACCTTCATAGGCACAGAGTGGACAGAAAGTGTGAACATATGCTCTAAATTTGACCATTATTGGAAGATTTCATGTTAGATATTCTTAGATCTTTAGAAGAGTTATATTAGCGTTTGTATACAAGAACAGATCTGACTGATCATTTATTATTTTAGCATCTTAAACTCTTTCATTCTAGGAAAAATCTTCTGCATTTAAAGAACTTTAGAGTCCATGTTTACTATTGACATCGCTGTTCACTTAAATGTTGAAATCAACTCTGGTGATTCTAGTTTAAGTTCACATAATGACAGACATGCTAAGTTATTACAACAGAATTTACATTATGTGTTCTGTACCATATTGAGACGATAATATTAATGTTTGTATTTAAATAAGACATCCAGAGAGGAGACATCTCTTATTTTTCTACAGTAGTTTTCACATCAATGTTCTATGTAACAGAAACTACAGTAGGATTACAGTGACATCTTGTGATTATAAGTTGCCATTGCAATAATATATGTTAACTCACTTTAAATTCCCCTTGTCACCACACATGGTTAATAAATTCACTTTCATGACAAATCGACTTGTAGTTTATTTGTTTCTAAAGCGCAAGAGGCAAGAACTAAACTTCTGACCTGAAACTCATCTGTCTGCCAATAAGAGTTTTGCTTTTTTACATTTTTTGTAGTTTATCATCAGTATTTTTATTGATCATGCTGTGAGTCAAAGATGTAAAAATTAAACATAATATCATTGTTTCTTTTTTGCATTTAACGACACTCATATTCTCTGATTTGACTCACAGTCATGTTGAACCAATGCAGCTGGTGAACAAAGAAAGAAAAGACACATTCATGCTTTGTAATGCACTTTTATTTTAATCCAGATTATATGGCATGCAGGTTGGATGTAATTCACACCCACATCCAAAGATAACTTTTGATTACAGAAAATTTATTTTCAGAAGATTGGTCATGTTGTGACATTATTTCATAATATCTGGCCTTTGCACTCTGCAGAGCTCCAAATCTCCTCAGCCTTCTTGTACACCACCAGTCTGCCGTCATCTGTCAGCTGAAGGCTGCACATCCCGTCATAACTAGGAAAATACTTCTGAGTTGCCCAAATGGGTTTGTCAGACTGGGTGTATATGACCAGGTTGCAGTCAGTCTGCATGCACAGACGGAAAGCATCTGATCCGTTTGTGGCTGAAGCCCACACAGGCTTCCAGCCATAGATGACAAAGTTGCCATCATCCTGCAGGGCAGAAACAGAGACATTATGCTTTTATCCAAAAAAATATCACACCAAGACAGTCATCAGTTACTTCTGCATTTTACCCTCCACATGATTGGTAAACATGAGCTTCTGGACTGAAAAACCTTCTGATTGACTCACCTGGAAAACAGCCTTCCACTGCCCATTGTTGGACAGCAGGTAGTCTCCTTTGCGGAGCTCATCATTTCTGGACATGTAGTTCCTACTCATGATTCTGCAACAGAGGACATTTTTTATGCATTGACAAAAGTTTAAATTTTTTGCTGATTTAGCATTCAATTTGCCTGCGGTTCTAGATAACAAAAGCAGAATATATGAGTCTAATAGTACTAATAAGTAATATACATATATATATATGTTTGTCAATGCCAAGGAATTGATTTACCAGTTTAATATCACAATGAGCTTCATGTGTCTGTTAAAACTAATTTAACAGCATCCTGCAGTGACTCTGCATTTAACAAATATATGAAAGCGTCAGTCAGTAAAGAAACATAGAGGACTTACGTTCTCGAACGTTGCACCTGTCGGGCTGTGAGCACAAATGAAGGAGGTGAAGTTCACAGCTGGTTACTCCATCTTTATATGATCTGAGCTGGAGGAGGAGGAGGAAGAGTGAGAGGAATGCAAAAGTTTGCCAGAGCCGAGATTTTAAGAAAAACTGTGTTACATCCTCCTTTTCCTGTTATCTCACCTTTGTTGATGTGTAATTTTGATGTGCTTTTTTGTATGCTATAAATACAATGAGATTTCTCCAAATTCTCAGCTGTTGTCTGTGCTTCTGTTGTCTCTGGCCTGCTGTTATCACAGACATTTGTACACTAACTG
>JAQMCX010000032.1:4141196-4213130 GCA_029814765.1 Acanthurus leucopareius
AGACATCAAAGTCAATTCTGTTGTCACAGTAACCAGACACAATTGATACTATGATATCATTAGTGACACCACAAAGTTAATTGTTTGTCACAGCAACAAGAGATCAAAGTCAATTGTGTTGTCACAGTTACATGACTCAATTGATACTATGATGTCATTAGTGACATCACAAAGTGAATTGGGTTGTCAAAATTATAAGCTATCAAAGTCATTTCTGTTGTCACAGTTACAAGACATCAAAGTCAATTGGGTTGTCACAGTTACAAGACACAATTGATACTATGATGTCATTAGTGACATCACAAAGTCAATTTGGTTGTCAAAGTTACAAGACATCAAAGTCATTTCTGTTGTCACGGTTACAAGACATCAAAGTCAATTGTGTTGTCACAATATCTAGACATCAAAGTCCATTGTGTTGTCACAGTAATGACACTCAATTGATACTATGATGTCATTAGTGACATCACAAAGTCAATTTGGTTGTCAAAGTTACAAGCGATCAATGTCAGTTTGGTGTCAAAGTTACAAGACATCAAAGTCATTTCTGTTGTCTCAGTTACAAGACATCAAAGTAAATTGTGTTGTCAAAGTTACAAGATAGTCAATTTGCCATGTTAGATTGCTGTGTTCTTTTTTTTCTGTTAATCCAGCCTGTATTTTCCTTTTGAGATAAAAGACTATTGCTATTACTTGTTTGCTTATTTTCATGCATATTCTATCCTGTGTAAGACCTTCTCCTGCATCCTGCAGTAATCGTAGACATACCTCCACTAACTGTGACCCTTTGATTTACCAATGGACTCAACTTTTTTTTCAAATCCTGATGTTCAGATGGTCTCTGGTTTAGAGGAAATACTATTTATTAAAGGATCCTGCAACACAGAAAAGTTGCATAACAACAAAACTGGATTTTATAAAGATGCACAATTCTTTTTTCTTTTTTTTGCATTTTAAATATAATTTTTATGTTTAAATGGTGCTGTCAAACTTTAACATCAATGTTCTTGCTGGTCTGTGATTAACTTCCTGCTAGGATCTGAATGCATTAGTTTATTCTTTCTGATAATGATGAATTTAATCTTAGTTAAATATTTCCATTCTCTGTTGTTCATTTGTAGTCCCTTCTGGCTGAAGTCAGTTCTGTAAAAGGAGCCTAAATTGATTTTAAAAAAAGGTGTTTTTTGCAGGACTTTAATAAAGACATTCATTTCAGTCGTTTGTCATTTTATATGTCACAGGCCAACCAATTTAAATAGTCGCACCTAAAATAAAGAATGAAAACTCTATTAGATCTGCACTTGTAACAGCTGAGTTATAATTAATGTTAAGATATGAATCAACCTTGTCCTCTATTTTGATTTATCACACAGAAGTGAGGGCCTGTTCTGTCAGTTTCTCTTACCTTTAATGAGATTTATTCTCGGTACAAGAGGCAAAGCAGACAATGATGCTTTTCAAAAGGGGCCACATCTTGGGCACAAAATGGTGTTTTCAGGATGGCTGCAGCAGCACAGACATGAAAAAGAGATGTTACGATAAAAAAGGTTCCATTGCATCTTTCTGGGCACAGTTTTGACAGAAAGTGTGTAAACCTGCTCTCTATTTCTGTCCAGTTTTCATAGATTTCATATTTACTCTCTGTAGATGCAACCTACCATGCCAGATGAAATGTTTCACATCCACAGAATATATTTCACATGTCTGAGATTTCAGACTTGATATCTCAGCCTCTCCCTTGTAGGTTATTTTAGATCTTAAAAGAGTTATATGAGCGTCTGTATGCATGTATATTAGCAGCAGATCTGACAGATCTAAATGATCATGTTTGATTATAGCAGCTGAATTCCCTCTTTCCAGAAAAAATATATATATAGGACTTTATTCTGAGAGTAAGTCATTCAAAGAACTCAAGTAATTGTTAAAATTTAACTCTGAATATTTTGATTCTAGTTTAAGTTAGTATAATGACAAACATGCTAACAGATGACATCAGGATTTAGATTATGTGTTCTGTACTATTTGGAGACAATTATACTAGTGTTTGTATTTAAATCAAAAATCCAGAGAGGAAGCACATTTTATTTTTTACAGTAGATTTTTTCATTAAAGGTCCAGTGTGTAATATCGGAGTATTTAGCAGCATCTAGTGGTGAGAAATCAAATCTGGTGATTCTAGTTCAAGTTCACATGATGACAGACATGCTAAGTTATTACAACAGAATTTACATTATGTGTTCTGTACCATATTGAGAGGATAATATTAATGTTTGTATTTAAATAAGACATCCAGAGAGGAGACATCTCTTATTTTTCTACAGTAGTTTTAACATCAATATTTTATGTAACAGAAACTACAGCAGGATTACAGTGACATCTTGTGATAATATGTTGCCATTGTAATAATATTTGTTATCTAAATTCACTTTAAATTGCCCTTGTCATCACACATGGTTAATAAATTCACTTTCATGACACTTCGACTTGTAGTTTATGTGTTTCTAAAGCACAGGAGGCCTATTGATCATGCTGTGTGTCAAAGAGAAAAAACAAACATAAAATCACTGTTCCTTTTTTGCAATTAATGACACTCATATTCTCTGATTTGACTCACAGTCATGCTGAACCAATGCAACTGTGAACAAAGAAAGAAAAGACACATTCATGCTTTGTAATGCGCTTTTATTTTAATCCAGATTATACGGCATACAGGTTGGATGTAATTCACACCCACATCCAAAGATAACTCTTGCTTACAGAAGATTTATTGCCAGACAATTCATCATGTCATGACATTATTTCATATTTTCCTGCCTCTGGAGTTTCCGGAGTCCCAAACTTCTTCAGACTCCCTGTAAACCACCAGTCTGCCGTCATCTGTCAGCTGAAGTCGACACACCTTCATCTGACATTGAGTGTGTGTGTCTGTGGCCCACCTGGGCTGATTACAGTGGTTGTACATGACCAGGTTGCAGTCACTCTGCATGCGCAGACTGAAAGCATCTGATCCGTATGTGTCTGAAGCCCACACAGGCTTCCAGCCATAGATGACAAAGTTGCTATCATCCTGCAGGGCAGAAACAGAGACATTATGCTTTTATCCAAAAAATATCACGCTGAGATACAAAGTCATCAGTTACTTCTGCATTCAACTTTAAACAACATGAGCTTTTATGAGCTTTGGGACTGAAAACCTTCTGATTGACTCACCTGGAAAACAGCCTTCCACTCCCTGTTGTTGGACAGCAGGTAGTCTCCTTTGCGGAGCTCATCGTTTTTGGACAAATAGTTCCTACTCATGATTCTGCTGCAGAGGACATTTTTTATGTTATTTGTATCCAAAATGCATTAAAAAGCACTAACAAAAGTTTTCATTTGTGGTTTTAGCATCCCATTTGCCTGTGGTCACTGATACTAATCATAAGTAAATATAACAAATACAATATATAATTCTATAATTATAAATAACATTTTAACAAATGCTGTTGCAAAGGAATTAACCCACCAGTTTAAAACCATGATAAGTCTGTTTTATCTATTAACAGCATCCTGCAGTGACAAATATATGAAACTATCAGTCAATTAAAAAAAATGTAGAGGACTTACGGTCTTGAATGTTGCACCTGTCGGGCTGTGAGCAGAAATGAAGGAGGTTAAGTCCACAGCTGGTCACTCCATCTTTATATGATCAGAGCTGGAGGAGGAGGAGGGAGAGTGAGAGGAATGCAAAAGTTTACCAAAGATGGCATGTATCAGAATGAACTTCTATCAGATATTAACACACATTTGCAAAAGTGGGGATTTACATGGCTGTCATGTGTTAGACAGTGGCAATTATATTGTAAAGAAAATGGTTTCCATTCATAATTTTTTCTCATTTGATAAACTTTTACTTTGCAGCTGCTGCATTTATTATTGTTCATTATAAGTGATTGTTATTCTAAGTAAAAAAGCTTGACATTCAACATTAAGTATAGTAGTTTTTTTTTGTATAATCTACCTCTGGCTTAGAAAAAAAACTTGGAATTAAAAGTCCATATATGCACCATAGAGATTAACAATATGCAGACGATATGGAAATATTAAGCTTTTTTATTGTATCATAAATTATTTAGCTTTGGCCAGCATGCAAAGAAACTATGACTCATTTTAAATTATGACTCTTCAAGGTACATGTTGATCTGATACCTGCCTACATACATAAACATGGGCTGTCTGTTCTAAAGTCATTACAAGAAAACCACAAAAAAAAAACCAACTCAATTTTAGGCTAGACACACAAAAAAATTAGATTTAAACTTAAATATAGATAAAGAGAATGTTTTTTAAAAAAAAACAGATACATAAGACAAATAAAAAATGTCCTTATTTGGATGGTAATGATAGCGAAAGTTGGAGAAAAGCACATTTGTTTGAGCTGCTTCTTACATAGGAGCTGTATGATAATGAACACATCAGTGTATTTATACAAAACATGCTGAGGCTGCATAAACAGCTCTACTTTGTGCGTTTGGCTTCTGCAGAAAAATGTAAATAAGCTGCAGATGAAGTCAGTAAATTACACATCAAGAGCTTATAAATTACACATGTGATAAGCAAACAACTTCAGTTAAATTTCTTATCAGGTTGGTAAAGACGATGGTTTAATTGACATGCAAAGGAACTTATTCAATTGTACACATGTTAATCAGATGGATTTTTTTGCATAAGTGAATAAATGAAAGCCTGTGTCTAAAGCACTGACAGCAGGTACTGAACTTCTTAGCTGAAGGGAACCTCATTCAAGCCTCTGAAGTTATTTGTTAACTTTTTTTGTTGTTGTTGTTGCAAAACATTAATTTTAGTTCACCAGAATATTTCTTCAATCAAATCTGCTGTGGGATGAGTTACAGTTTGGGACCTGTGACACTGAACTGTGTGGGAGTTTGCTGGCAAACTATTTAAATTGAAACTGAAGGCTGAAT
This sequence comes from Acanthurus leucopareius, assembly GCA_029814765.1. Taxonomy (NCBI): domain Eukaryota; kingdom Metazoa; phylum Chordata; class Actinopteri; order Acanthuriformes; family Acanthuridae; genus Acanthurus; species Acanthurus leucopareius. The sequence continues at coordinate 4,146,161 of JAQMCX010000032.1, forward strand.
CTTTGCTCCTTTTCTTTATTTTAAACACTGAACACACATTAATTATCACCCTGTAAACTTAACAATGTGCAAAAACTGAAGTAGTAGTCACTATCACTGTGCTGAGCCCAGTCATCCATATCTTAGTTAAGTTGTATCCCAGCAATCATGTCCTTTTAGTGCCTGTAGAGGGCCATGAAGGCATAAAATCAGGCTATGTGTGAGCAGCATGCTGAAGACCCTTTTACTGGCATGAACTGAGGGGCATGGGGGGCCCAGGTAAAGGCTCACTGTTGGCCTGCAGCGTGCCCACTTGAATGTTGGCAGCTCATTGGACGTCGTGGGGTCGTTCGACTGTTCCTGCTACATTAAAGCTGTTGGAAGTCTGTCGCTCTGATCTCACACATCACACACACTGCACAGACACAAGGCCACATCCTCCACAGTGTCTGTCCTGTGCTGCAGGGAGGGAGGGACCGATCTAGCAGGATTTGGGTGTTTACTAAGCATTTGCTTGGAAGACTGCACATCAGTAACTTGAGATTGAGTATATTTAAAAAGGAAGAAAAAGCAAATCACTGTGTAGGTTTTCTGTGAGCCAGAGGAAAGATTTTAAAATCTTTTTACTCGTCTATAAAGCTCTAAATGGTCTTTGTCCTTAATACATCTTTAAAATGCGATTTCTTTCCATTTGTAATCATTTATTAGTCCTTTCTTATCTTTTAAATGCAATCTTGATGTTCTCAATGTCTCATTCTAGCAACTAACTAAGCCTCTGTGAAACACTTTGAATCGCCTTGTGTCTGAATGATGCTATATGAATGAACCTGCTCACCCTGCCAAATGCAGTGCATGGCCACAGCTGAGTTTATTGTCTTGTGTGTTTCAGCATTTCCTGGGTTCAGCTGCAAAATACAATGGTTTTACTGTATTCATGTTACGCCAATGCACACAGCTCTGAAACCAGATGTGCAGGATACAGTATCAATGATGTGGTGTGTGAAGAATTTTGATATTTACAGTGTCCACACAAGGGATTACTATCAATGTGCTCTTGATGATAAATAATACATATTTTATGGATTATCTACACCCTTGACATTTATTTTTCTCACCGTGCAAATAAATAGCTGCAAGTCAGAACATAAGTGATAAGCCAGGTTGTGTTTTCTGTCTTGTTTGCCAGTGTTTTGCCAGAAACTATCAGCACATCATTTATAAAGCTGCTGCAAAAACAAACACTGTGAAGAGAGAAATGAGGTTTTGAATTTACTGTAGACAAAAGTGAATGTATCTTGTGATGCAATCAACACCAAACAGACACACTTTGTTAACCCTGTAAATCAAATCTGTGTCTCATTAGCATGAAGGGTGGATGAATTAATGGTTTCTGAAGTAAGTGTACAATAAGCATTTAATAGGAACTCTTTTTAACTGCTCTATAACGTTATAATGACAGACGTCTTATTGGAATTCCTGTGTTTTACTGCAGATTTGAGGTTGTGGGATTTTTGGTTGTAACACAACCTGTAATTTGACTCAGTTTCCATGCATTAGATATTTTAGCTAATCCAAATATGGCTAAAATCACACAGCAAATCTATTTAAAACTTTTAAAAATTCTGTTTTAAGTGTTATAAACCTGATCATCCTCAGTAAGAAGGAATAAAAAGAAAATAAAAACTCAGTATGCATCGTTAGAAAATTCTTTTATTTGATTTCAGGTTACATAGTGGGCAGGTTTTCTGATTAATTCAGTCTGACATCCAAAGATGATTTTCACATTACAATGAAGTTTAACAAAAAAAAAAAAAAAGCTTTTATTTCATGCCATGCGATTTTGTTGAATTCCAAATCTCATCACACTCCCTGTTCAACACCAGGGTGCCTTCGTCGGTCAGGTGAAGACGGCACATGTTACAGCTGGATTTGCTGGAGTTTGTGTGCCATCTGGGGACGCTTTCCTTGTTGTACATGACCAGGTTGCAGTCAGACTGCATGCACAGGCGAACAGCGTCTGAACCGGCAGTGTCTGAGCTCCACATAGGTTTCCAGCCATAGATGACAAAGTCACCATCATCCTGCAAACAGAAAATTTAGAGATTTTGACTCTTTTTTTTGTCTCTTTTATCATAATTTGCATTTCCATATCATTGCTCTTTCACTTAACTTTAATACAGATCAGTCCACTTTTATCATGCATACTTGTGAGGTAGAAATATTTAAAGTTACTGACCTGGAAAACAGCCTTCCACTGACCATTGTTGGACATCAGGAAGTCTCCCCGACGGAGCTCATCATTTCTGGACAAGTAGTTCTTACTCATGATTCTGCAACAAAAAAAAGAAGTCTGTGTAATAACCATCTAAAACACTGAAAATGCACTGAAAACATTCTTTACAAATTGTTTTTTCTTTTCATTTGTGCACCACAAGTGATTTTTTTAACCAAAACTAAATTCTATGTCATCTGCATTATTAACTCCCACAATAAACTTACTCAATGCTTCATGGCAACAGCAAAAAAATTCACAATAAACTGCATTAAACTCCTCTCTGCTTTAAGCTACTCATGCACAATAATGTATAATTGCATCCATCAGTGTAAAAGCATAAAATACTTACAAGCTTGAATGTCTCAACCAAGTCAGACTGCAAGAGGATAAAACGGAGAGATGGGAAAGATGTTAAATTCACCCCATTTTTATATACATCAGCTGTGGGTGGAGAGAGAACGGGGACAGAGAAGGGAGGGTTTTGCTTTTTTGTTTCACTTGAGGGCTAAACATTCCTGTGGCAGCTTGAACTTGTGTAAATCCCCAGAAAAACACACCATGCATTGATGGGTTTTGGCTTTTTTTGGCCTTTGAAAGGTGACATGATAAAGAGAGGGCCTGTCATGGATAAATATAAAAGAGGGATATATATGACAAAACTTTTTTCTTATTAATCAGTGACCGACACCTTAAGTCACCACTAAAAACGGCTAATATGCATAAAAAAGTGCCCCAGGAGCTCCACCCACCAGCAGTACTATGTAGAATAAGTTTTTTTTATTAAAGAAGTTGATTAACATGCAGTAAGTGGTTAAGAAACTGTAATTAAAGGGTGTGTAAGAATGTTGTATGACAAGAATAAATCAATCAAAACTTTTTAAATTTCAGCAGACTATGCAATTAGTTTGCCCTATCTTTTCTTTTTCATCCATCAGTCAGCAGCCCTTTAGGGAGGGGGTGTGATTATGTAACATGGAGATTTTTTTTCTCTAAATTACGTAAAGCCCATTTTGGCTCCCTCCATTCCCCCTTGCTCTGAGCATTGTGTACTGTACATTGTGTACAGTTCAAATAAAGTTTGAACATCATCTAATTTAATGCTAATTTTAAAATTTTATCATTTTCTACATTGTAAACTAGTGCTGGAGATATCAAAATGATGGAAAAAAACGAAATTATATTAAAACTGCAATATGAAAATTACAAAAGTATCACACTAAGAAATCACTCAGTACACTAAGTGATCATTGTTTGCCTTGATGACATTTTTACACATGGTTGGTGTTATTTTAATGAGATTCATAATGCGGACATCTGTAATCGTTTAATAAGCAGATGTGCCTTGTCAAAAGTAAATAAGTGGAATTTCTTTCTTCTTTCTTCTTCTGAATACTTTGAGAATATCAGTCATGTTGTGCAGCTGTAGTGTTTGCATGCCCTTTTCAACTACTTAAACAATCCATATGTCGAGCAGTGTTCAACTCAGTAAAGACAAATGACAGCCCACCATTGTTTTCAGACATTGAGGCAGTTATTCTGGAAACTTTCAAGACTTGACAATATATTTTATTAAAACCATCAGACACTCAGCTGCAGAGGACAAGTGCATCACTTTTTTACCTCAGAAAGCATTATTTGGCGCTTTCTGAGGTGAAAAAAAGCCAACTTTGCCTTCATGTATGATGGCAGATACATGTCAACAGCAGCTGTTTAGGAAGAGACTGTAAAAGCAGCTACATGTGCTGTAAAATACTCCACTGCAAGTACCATCTTACTTTTGTAAAGGTACAATATGTGCAAGATACACCTTAAGCATAAAATAGCAAAAATGCAGAATAGACTTTATCAGATTTATAGGCCAGTCTATAAACTTTACCTAAACTTCTGTGAAAAACCAAAAAGCAGAAGGTTAAATACACTCAGTGACCACTTTTTATTTTTTATAACATCTAACATGAGCTCATAGTTTTCATTTTTTGCTGACATCTTTGCAAATGTAATTAATAAATTATGATCTAGCATTTAGGTCACAGGCCTTCTGAAATGTGTTTTATTTAGATTTGTTTCTAATATTCTGCTCCCCTTATAGGCCTTAATCTAAACAACAAAAACACCCAAATAACCTCTAAAAAATCATGGAAGTGAATGTAAACATTCACAAATGCTAAAGCTAACTGGGGAGAAGCAACTATTAATCCAACTTACACTAAATTTACAGTTTCCACAGCCCTTTTTAAATGTTAGTAGATAGAAAACATAAAATTTTATGCACAAATATCTTGTTTTTAACCCACATATCTAAAAGAGAAACCTTCATAATAAAAGAAAAGATATCAGCTAAAACAGTTTGGCTAGCAAGCCTAGCTAACAAGTTTTGCTAACTAGCCTATTGTGACACTTAGCACTTACTACACTGGAGTTCGTGTGATTTGATTTGGTTAAATACCGTTGGGTAAATCAATAAACAATGAATGATGTGATACCTTCTGTAAATATTATTCTAAAAGAAGCCATTAATTACAGCAGGGAAATAAAGGAAGTAGGATACAAGTAAAGCCGCTGACATTTTGGCTCAGTCATAGTAGAACTGAAGTAAAAAAAACCACAATGAAATATCTTTGTTTGCTTTTCTCGCCCTTTTACATGATTTATACAATTAGTTTGACAAAGTGAAGCTGCACTTGAATGTCATCCACAATAAGGTATAACAAATGAAATGAAATGAAAAGCTCCCTGGGCCATTTGGGCTGCTGGGGCTTGTTCAGATGTTAAACACAATGATGTAAAGGAGCCACATGTTGACACAGCTGCTTTATAGTGGAAACTATAATTCAAACTCAAATTCCCCCTGTCTTACTGCCAAAAACTTAAAGATACTTAAAAAAAAAAAAAGTGGAAGTCAATCTGTTCTTGGAGGAATAACTCTAGTCTTCAACAGTTGTTGTTTTCTGTGTGTTTGTTTTAAGTATTTTTCATGATTTTTCTATCTGACAACTCGACACACAACAGAAAGAAATGCTAATTTTTTTTTTCCTTTTTTTTATTCCACTTTGTTGCTTGTTGTATACATTGTATGTACAAGCGAAGAAGAGACTAATTTCTCACAGCAAACAGAGACAAACTGAGTCAGGTTGAATCATCAGCATCTGTGGAGTAATTATAGCAAATATAACGTACAGACACTTTAAATTGTGAGATTTGCATGTTTATGTGTTTCTATGTAACATGTCATGCCTTAAAGAGAAATGTTTGAAAATAAGAGCATGTCATTTTTTTGTCACTCCAGTGAAATAGGCATGCAACAGGTTAACTACAGATTCTTTGACTACATTTTGAATTAAGTGTGTTATTTTTGCAATAAATGTTCAGTTATTGTTCTGTGACAAAGCCAGAAGTGTAGGTGCTCCACTGTTGTAGCTCATTTTTAGGCAGTGTGCCGTTCTGTCTGTCCTGATTTTCTGAAATGAGAGAGAAAACACATAAAAATGTCTGTTCAGGAATTACTTGTATGCAGGAGGCAACATATACTGTAGACTGTATAAATTTTCCCCTATAAGGTTTTCTATTCTTTCCCTACAAAACACACACATGTAACAAACTGCAGTCTAATGTGAGCATCAATGCAACTGAATCAGAATTAAGATGTATTACACAGTGACATCCAGTAGATCAGGCTTCATTCATCCCACCAAACTGTTGTCTTACCTTTGTCTGAGTTTGTCAAACATTTTTTCACATGTTAATATGGAAAATAATTTGATTGAAAAACATCAAGAGAAGTTAAGAAATGAACACCCAATAATAAAAGTAAAAAAATCTACCCAGCTTTAGAACAATTAGTGGAAATTAATAAACCAGACTTTTTTCTGAGAGGTCAGGAGTAAAATTTAGTGCCATCTAGCGGTGAAGTTGAAGATTGCATGTGATTGAATATCTCTCAGCTCACCCTCCACTTCCAAGCATGCAGGATAACCAAAGGGGGCTTTAAAAAAAATTAAAGGCTGTCCTGAGAGCAAGTGTTTTGGTTTGTCCCATCTGGGCTACTGTAGAAACACGGTGATACAACATGGTGGACTCCATTGAGGAGGACCCGCTCCCTCTGATATAAGGGGCTCATTTGAAGATGATGAAAACACAACATTCTTATTTTCAAGCGATTTTACACAAATAAAAATAAACTTTTAAATGTTACTCTTATTCTGTAATATTCAACAAATAGATCCTCCTAAATCCTACATACTGGACCTTTAAAAATGTTGGATTTGTTGTTCCATAGGAGGTGTTTAAAGCAATTTTTCATTTTTTCTTCGCTTTAAGTTACATTTTTCTGCGTTATTTAATTTAAAGTTACTACTCCTATGTGCACACTGTTTTTAAAATTAGAGTAAATTTATAAATATTAAGAGATAGTTATCATGAAGTATGCTGAAAGTTTCGAAATTAACATGGAAAATTATGTTGAACAAATAAGCATAGATGAAAATGAAGATAGTCACATACATTTGATGAGGGAATAAAACATGATAAACTGAAGAAGAGTTGCATGATGTGTGTTGAGTTTAATTTTATAGGAAAAAACAATCAGCATGTAAAAACATTTAGTAAGATTTCAGAAACACATGTAAAAAACAGTCATGGAGGTTTTTAAAGTGGCCAAAAAGCCGAAAAAGCTCCAGTCTTTTGTGCAAAAACTTTCCCACCAGTCAGACAGGACGTGATGTGAATAACAATACCTGTGTGAGTCTGGGTCTCTGGATGCAGTGCACGTATGGTTTGGGGTTCGTTTCGATTTGGCCACCTGCTGTTTTAAAGCAAACTGCGCAGTCCATCAATGGCTGTAAGATATTTGAAAACATAAAAGAGCTTACAGATGCTGTTGATGTTTTAAATACTGTACATTTATTTGAAATGAAAGCTTCCCTTTTAAAAATCCACTCACTCTGTCATCCCTGAAGGGGCATCGCTGAGGGCTTGAGTCAGCTGTTCCTTTGGCACACCTGGTAGGTTTCAGGTGGAAGTGATGGTAGAAGTATGTCACCCCAAATCCAGACTGTGAGAGAGCAGATTGTCATTTTAATATGAGATACAGAGCTGCAAAGTAAAGCCTGAAATGTGTCTTTCTTGCCTGTTCGGATTCATTATTCAGTGATTTTTTTCATTGTTTTGGTTTTAATTAGGACAGGGATATTTTTTTTGCCTTTAGGTGTTGTGTATTTCATATATTAAAAGTATGCTTTGTTAGTTTTCAGCAACTCCAATGAGTCTTAAATCCAACATCAAAACCTCCTAAGTGTTTCATAAAGACATATGGAAGAAAATCTTAATGGCAAAACACATCAATTTAAAAGTTGGGCTGTTTTTTGTCATTGTATCACAGAATTCCTGGTTAATTTTTAATGCAGTGACCTCATCCTGCCATTTCCTTCCAGTGTAAAAAAAAGTTCAAAATAAAAGTAATTTAGCATTTAAATGATTAAATTATTAATCTAAGGCAGGTAAACTAAATGCACAGTGCAAGTAAGAATATCAAAACCAGCAGAACATGTCCCTCCATGACTTCTCTGTCAGGTTGCCTGGTTTAAATTCTTGTTGTGTTAGTTTTTTCTTCAGATATAAGTCCATGCTTGTCTGAATTGTTCAGTAACTGATTATATAATCTTTTGGAAGACATGTAAAGTCTAAAAACAAACAGATGTTTAACACTTCAGTGTTTGATTTCCCTCAGGCCAAAACTGAAACCACAATCACATGCAGTTCACACAGGGTGAAGGGATCGTGGGTGTCTTTCTTTTCTCTCCTTACGACGCACCTTTTGTTTGATTTAAACCAACACCCTGCTGAAAAAATGGTGGAACTAGAGGATCTAAAATGCACTTGACCTGCAGCAGATGTGAAAACAAGCATGAACTCGAACCCCCTGAAGGCAGAGTGCATGTGCCAAAAACATGACGCAGATCTGAGGAGTAACGGAAACCGAAAGTAGGACGAATCTGCAGCATTTTTCCTACTTTTTAACATTAAAATTTAATGTCTGGCTGCTTGATGTCAGCTAGATACTTTCATATTCTTCTAAAGACTCTCAGGAGAATGTTTGTTCAAAATTTATGTAATTATTTCCTATAAATGTTCACTGAATGTTTGAACAACTTCTTACACAGAAAATATAATAAACATTTTTTTTCCTGTTTATTTCTACAAGCCAAGAATCAGTAAAAAAGTACAATAAATAAACTCATGAACACAGATATCAGATTTACCTGAATGTCTGACTTCTCCACACTTCTCAAGAAGCGGAAATGGTGATGCACCCCGGCATGAGAGTTGAGTTGCTCTAATGCAAGATCAACTCCTTTCCTGTAGTCTTCCGGCAGCTCATTGTAAGGATCCTGGGCCTCGGCAGAGTACAGCGCAGCTCCGACGCAAACCAGCAGCAACAACCCAGCAGCCATCTTCCTCTGAGTGTGTGTGTGTGTGTGAGAGGGGAACGGCTCGACTCACAGGATGAACACCCTCCTCTGCCTGCAGGATCAATACTCAGATCCAAAACAAGTCCTATTATGGCTGTATGAGCAAGAAGAGAAACTAAGCACACAGGCCTTCAATGAGCCCGCAGCTCGGGGCCTTTCATCTCAGAAGTTCCCGGAAAAAACCAGACAATGCAGATTAAGACTCGTCTTGACAAAAGCCAACGGGGAGTTTCCACAAAAAAAAAACCTGAATGTTATTACAGGGAAGAGCTGGATTAGTAATCCAAGTCCTGGACACAAGCCAAACATGCCTTTAAAAGGCTCTGGCCTGCGGACAAAAATAAATGTCAGCAGGGATCATACTTTTGGTTTCACCAGCCCCCTTGTTATTGCATTTACGGGAAAGAGGGGTCTCTTAGAAGAAACAATAAGGTGGTTAAGTAAACAGTTTATGCCCAAATGAAACCGACCCTGTAATCAGCGTCAGTACAATAGAGTAAAGATACAGTGTCCCATTACAGATAAGTGCAGAGGAATTATCAGAAAAATGCACAAAATGACTTGTTCTGCAGAAAAAAACCTGCAATTGATTAATTAAAATATATGAAATTTGATGTGAAAATTGTCAAGTTATCTTTCAAGATCAATGTTCAGTTGATGATTAGCTTATTGACCTTTGCGCTTTTTAGGTAAAAAGGTAAAGAATAAAGTCCAGCAAACATGTTTGTACAAACCAAGACAAACAAGTGAGTGAACACACAGCTGCTCTCTGTTCATCCTTTGCTCCAGTTTATCTCTTTTAAAGGAGTTTCTTTCTGCTCTTGAGATTAAAGGCTGAATCTGAATCTCTCCCTTCAGATAAATGTAACATCTGCTGGAAACTGGTGCTTTAACACAAACATTACACTGTGTACTCTGTAAGACGATGTTTATACCCAATCAAAAAGAGTTTATATTTGTATCGAGCGTTGTTGGATTGTTAAAACTGATGCCCTTTATTGCTGTAATAACTTGTAAAGGTGGAGCTTGTTTGACCTACTTTGTGAAAGGTTCATGAGGTCAGCAGTGGTTCAAAAACAGCGTCAAACCTCCTTTAAAGGGTGACAGGATGAATCTGAGGTGTTTTGAGATGATTAACAGAAGAGGAGAGGCCAAACAAAGCTCTGCTAAACAAAACTATATTCATTTTGTTTAACAGAAATCCTTTAATTTGACCTTTCAGGGCCACGAATGAAGCCAGCATGATGCATTGATGCTGTTAACCAACTTACTAACAGCTACCAGCCATCAAGGGGCCACAAAAAGGTCTTTATTTGTAAGGACTCGCACAGTGTGACTCGTCTGACGCTCTGACTCATTAGGCAAATATTTCAGCAGTGATTCACCTCCCTTCTGTCTGTTAGTGTTTTAAACTGTCACTGCATCCTGGAAATGAAATGAAATGAAAAAAAGCAAGTGTTTTTCAACTATTATAGATTGATCATGCAGTTGCAGTTTTTCCACTGCTGACTCATGGCTGTGGAGAAAAAAACAGGGCTCACAAGATAAAAGGCTGGGAAGTACTAGTTTAATTTGTGAAACAGACTTTTTTTTTGCATATTTTATCAATTAATTGATCCACTTTGATGTGCTTCGATAAGATCAGTGTATGAAAGAAAGAGGCTGGTTATATTTTAGATTTTTCATACAGTTTTAAACAATAGTTTTGAACTTTTTCATGTCTAACGGCCCCTAAACTGACACAAACTAGACCACAGACCCTGTTTGATAAGACTTTGTCCCTTAAGATCTCTACTTTTAGATGTTTTATCAGAAAGTTTGAGTAAAGCTTTGACCCAAATAATCAGGTACTCTGTCTTTGTGTAATTTATCAGTGGAAATAATGAAAATAAATTATTCCTCTCTCTGCTTGGAACCAAAAAGAACAACTTTTTTAAAAACTTTCACTAAAAGAAACATATTGTAGTTGTCGAAGTTTTACTCCACTACATCAATTAATCAATCAGACTTTATTTATATGGTGCTCTCATACAAGTTACTGCAGTTCAAAGAGCTTCACAGAGAATCGACAAGTTGACAACAAGACAGAAAAATGTAGACAATTAAATTTATTAAACGGACAAAAACTGTTGAATATCTGACAGTTTTACTTGTTTTCTGGGCAAAAAATTAATGATACAGCCCTGAAACGCAACAAACAAAACAATTTTGAACATTTAACTTTATGAGTAGTTTCGTTATTTTTTTAAGTAACAAGCTATTTGCATGTAATTGCTAAAGATGTGACAAATTTTAATTCCAGTGTGAAAAGAATATTACAGCAAGAATACCTATGAAGTTGTGTGCACATAAGCATTTATGTAGAACTCTGGTTTTAGTTAAGAGTGAATAAAGAAAGAAATGCCTTTAAAACCCACAAAGATGCCCTAAAAGGTTTCGCAGTGAGTCATCCAAATATGCACTATGACCCTACTGATGCCAGGAGAGTTGGGGATCCACTGTTGTATCCCATCTGGTTGCAGTGCTCCACCCTGGCTGCCCTCATCACCTGCCATTCAGAAAAGTAAGAAATAAATGGAAAAATGTAAGTAACAATGCAATGGAGTTAAAATCCAGTTCTGCAGTGACGCTCGGTCATTAACGCAGGTCAAAGTGACCCCTCAGTAAACAGACTCACCGCTGTGAGGGTCAGTTTGCGGACACAGTGAACATACGGTTTGGGCTCCGGCTCTATTTTGTCTTCGAATGTTTTGTAACAGACTGCACAGTCCATCAGCGGCTGCATGAATGAACACAAACAAAACACACACAGACGAGTCAGAACGGGCCCTCCAACTCCTTCCTTTCTCTGAGTTCAGCAGAGCAGCTCGAAGTTGGACAAAACTTACTCTGTCGTTCCTGAACTGACACGACGTGGGATCAGCTGTTCCTTTTTTACAGTTTGTGGCTTTCAGGTCGAAGTGGTGGTAGATGTATGTCACACCAAAACCAGCCTGAAAGGAAAGAGTAGAGAAGAGAAAAAGTAGGATAAGCTCTGGAAAAACTCTTAACCACCTTCAGTAGCAGTTTTCTCTGATAAAATTATCACATTCTTTGATGATTACAGCTTCTCCTGAGGATTAAACTCACAGTAAATCTCAGGAAATCACTCAGCAATGAGCTGCAGCATTACAGGATATAAACACTGACTCTAAAGAGCTGACGTGCTGAAAAGTACCTGAATGTCTGACTGCTGGTGACTTCTTAAAAAACGCAAATGCTGCTGGATCCCGACAAGAGAGTGGAGCTTCTCCAAGGCCAGATCCACTCCACTCTTCAAAACTTCAGAGAGTTCGTTGTAATTACTCTCCTGTGCGTCACAGGAACAAAGCAAAGCTCCAGAGCTGAACAGCAGAAGCACTAAAGCAGCCATCTTCATCCCTGTGACTGTAACAATGAAGGTGGGTGGACAATAAAAGGGACCACCCACTTTGTGTTCTTTCCCTGATCAGGAAAGAACAGCCAGCCCACCTCTTCCTGAGGGGAACACATATGGAAACACAGTTATTTAATTCATAGCAGGTTTAAAGATGAGCTCAATGCACTGCAGAGACAGAAAGTACAGCCAAATACAGAGAGCGCAGCCAGATGCTGAATCGCTGCGAGATAAAAAGGCTGTAAGATAAAGCACAATGCAAATTAGTTATGAAACAATGAAAGTTTCTCCTGATTTGTGACTGTTATCTGTTGTATCTTTTGCAGCTTGGAAACATTTTCTGTTCTTGGCTTTCCTTTTCTGCAAATGCATGAACCAAGTTTATGCATTTGCAGTGTAGTTTTGTTGGTTTTCCTTTCTGCATTTGCAAGTTTCTGTTGGTTGCTTTTTATTTTTGCAGCATGTCCCTTTATTGGGTTTAGCCCTCTTTATTTGTTTCATGTTTTTTTAAATGCTTTCTAATTCTTTTTTCCATTTAACATAAGATAAGATAAGATAAGATAAGATAAGATAAGATATAATGAATCTTATTGATCCAAAACCAGGAAAATTCTCATGTTACAGCAGCACAAAATATATAGTATAGGTACAAAGAGAGTGCAAGTAAAGACATGATCATATATAAGGATAACAAAAAATAATGTATAAAGATATAAAATTATGAGATAAAACATGTTTATGTATAAAATAGACAATAAAGAATGGGGGTTGTGAATTTTACAGGTTATGCACACTATATACACCTTTAATAAAGAATTAGTGAAGCTTTATTCTTCATCTGTTTTTGTTTTTCTTACATAGAAAACAAGACAGAACAACAGCAAGGATAAATAGAAAATAACTTTTTTATTTGTCATCAATATTTCAACCATTAATGTACAAGGGAACATCAGCAATAGCCTCTCAGACTTTTGTATTGCTCTTTAAATGGAACAACATATCAGCGAATCAGCATTACACGACTTTGACAGATACTTTGGCATACACAGACTTCACTCCATCCACAGGCACGACAAGCAAACATAAAACTGACACTGAACTTCACTGCCCACTTCTCATTATCATCCCCTTTCATTGTCCATGTCCAAGGTTCTGTGACATAATCCAAATAAATCTTTAAAAAACAGCAAGGATGCCTCATATTGCAACAGATAAATAATAGAGATGTTTGATTTTAGTGAGTGTCTCGAAAGTGCAAACTATTGTAACACGTTTGTCATCCTCACAAACACAACAAACACTTGTAGCTGATCACTTCATGGTCCCACAGGCACTTGAGATGTTGTGCACCTCTGTGACACCAGACAGGCACGAGATCACAGCGACAGTCGGGCTGAGACGGGACAGTTCGGAGAGGAGAAAGCTCTGACGGAAACACACACTCCAGAGTAACAGAGGACCGAATATTTAAGTTATTTGACACAGTCAAAGCTTTAACCAATCCATGTCACACTGATACAACATGACACAAAACAAACAAACGAAAAATACACGTATTTATATATATAGTTTTTAAAATCCTTCCCTCTCAGTAATGCATGAATATTGAGATTGTCTACACAGCTTGTGTGGAAATTTGGTCGACCAAGTTCACACGAGTGTGAATGAAATGTTGAAACTATTAGTCGATGCCAAAAAAAAAAAAGAAAAGCAAAAGAAGGTAAAAGGAGGAATGTTACACCACGAAACTTTGTTAATTTAGGCTAAACAGCATTGTTAGGAGATGTGAGATGGCTGAACTGCAGCTTATTGTTCTGATCACAAAACTATTTACACAAGACGTTTGGCACTTGGACAAAGAAAGCATTAAATTACAGTGATTCCCATAAATCAACCGCACCACCACACGTGAGACAAAATAAACTCTACATTAGTACATTAAGGTCCTAAAAATGTGCGTAGAGACATTTAGAGTATATTCATGATGCCACTGTGTTCACTTTCTACTATTACAATGTGTTATGATGACAAACATGATGTCATGGCGTTAGTGTAATGAGGAATTGCATTTTTATGTACTTTTTTTTTTTTTGTTGGTATGCCATCATCACAGTCCTGCAAGATCTCCCTCTGCTGGTGATCTTAACTAACTGCAGGTAGAGAATATGACATAAAACTATCTCCTATCAACTATCATCGAAACCATTCAAATACAAAACAAAAACAAAACCAAAAAAAAAAAAAAAGCATGATTAAAGATGATCAGGCTAAAAATCAATCACAGACAGTCATTTATGAAGCAAACTAGAGCAACACTGATATTTATGAGATTCAGGAGGACGCTAAGGAGATAAAATGATTACATAAAATACAGTCATTGTTCAGATTTGGTGTCTTAAAAAGTGCTACGAGCTTCAGGAGGCGGTTAAAGTGATCAGCTGTCTAAAATAAGACAGAACGAGGAAAAAAAACACCTCTCAGTATACCTTTTTTGTTTCCTTCATAAGGCGCTTAGTGAGCTTAAAACATGAATAAAGCGACAAACTTGAACAGCAATAACTCAGCATGTTAATATAAAAGAATAAATCCCATATTTCCTCCACATATTCAATGTGAATCAGAGCAACTTTCAGGGCTAAAAAAAAAAATGAATCAGTCTTGCGAATCTATCATCTACTGTAATCACATTTAATTTTGAGCTCGAGATCACGTGATTTGATTTTGAATCTCTTGTCCCCTGAAATATATATATATATATATATATGTTTTAAAAAACTACAATATAAATGAACACGCGCTAACTATTTGATCTCCTCAGCTGGATGTCACTCAACCTCAGCAATCTGATACAAGGCAACTTTAACACAACCAACCGGACCTCCGACATACTGCACGCTCATGTCTCAGGGATCATAAAGAGGGCCAGCAGTGCACAGTGATGTGGCATCGAGTTGTGAGTGTTTTAAGGTTTGAAGGACTCGTTGGTTCGTTGGCTGAGTGACTGACAGATGTGGGTGAGGCGTTAGAGGCCTAAAGTTGGGTTATGAGGGCTCTCGCTGCAACGCTACACAGGCATGTGCATCTCCGAGTATTCGTCATGACCCTCGCGTTCGTCCAAATTCGGCTCTGCGTCGTCTGCATCCAGCTGGAGGAGGAAGAGAGAGGAGCAGACGTCAGGGTCAATGATTTGAACAATTTTAATTTTAAATTACATATAAAAATGTTTTCTTACGAGGAAAAGCTTCTCTTACTGAGCCATTATAAATATATTATGTTCCTTGATGTAATTTATGATAAAGTTACTGGTTAATTTTCTTTATCTTCCTTAGTTTGCTGATACAATGCGGTTTTTTTCTCTTTTATATCATTATCCATAAAATCCAACAAAAATAAAAATCAGATGTCACATCACAGCCTGAGCAGAACAAATTATTAAAATAAGAAGAACTACAAAACAGAAAAAAATTGAATTAACTGAAAAAATAAACTTGATTTAATTTGATGTTTTTCTGCTTTTTAATAGTTCCTGCTATTAATGAATCTTTATGGCATTATTCAAAGAAATAACAAATATATGCAGACTTTTCTTGTTGTGTGATCAAATAATATGAGACAACACAGAGTAAGTGAACTCTTTTTTCTTCTTTTAGCTGTTTGCGTTGATCTTTATCACCTGAATTCTCTCTAAGTTAAAACACAGGTATACAAAATGACTCTTCTTCTCTGATGTCAAACCATCATCTATATGAGATTCAATTGTTACAGATTTTCTGAAGGACTTTTAAATTATTTCCTTTGGCTCTGCAGTATATATAAAATAACATAATATTATAATATAATATAATAATAAAGAATATTGCCTTTAATATTGATCTTCAGTTGTCAATTTAAGTATTATGTAACAGTTCTGCAACTTGCTGCAGCTCAGGTATTGGTGCAGTTGTAAAAAGAAGCTTGTGGCGCCCTCTTGTGGCTAACTTACACATGCAATCTCTCTGGGGGTGAAGATGCGTCGCAGCAGGAACATCTTGACAGGGACAGTGAGGATGAGGACGAAGGGGAAAGCCAGCGACGCCTGTGTGGACATGACGGCCCACAGGACCCCCAGACACACCAGCTGGATGCAGGTGAACAGGTGCATACGCAGCGTTCGCACCTGGAGGACACAGATTGTTTAGAAAATAATCTCACACCAGCAAAAAAACAACCAACACACAGGTTTTCATAGTTTTCTAGTAGCTGTGAATTGAATACATGTGAGTTTGAGTTTGAAAAACAGGCATTTAAAACATTTTGAATGTTGTTTTATTGAAAAAAACGTTAAAATTGAATCAAAACATATAAATGATTAATTGCAGTCTAAATGTTTTCATACATATCATCTGAATGTGAATTAAGAAGAAAATCGCCTGTCAATAAGATTCTCTGACTTGCAATAACTCATGATTTCTAAAAGATCTTTGAAATTAGAGCACATGCATCATATATGATATATCTTTTGACAGGAAAAATTGATAATGATTATCATGTTTTTATTTGACTCAGTTAATATTTCTCACACATGAAGCCTCCATTACTTTATTAAAAACAGCTTCTTTATTTAGCTGATTGACGAAGAAACACTGCTCTCACCTTGCGTACGTAGGTGTGGTCGGGGTGATACTTTGGTGGCATCAGCAGCAGCATCATCCGCTCTGTAAGCTGGATACCGTTAAGTGACATCACACCCATGTAGAGGAAGATACCAAACAGCACGGCCAGGGGGATCTGACGCAGCAGGTCGCCTATCACGATGGACATACCTGTGGAGAAGAAGAAGAAGAGTGAAATTAAATGATGAAATGACCATTTTTTTGATACAGTTTGGATTCAACGGTTGGAAAATAACGAGACTTCAACGCACCAACCAAGATGGCCACCAGGAGCCCGGTGACCCTCTGCTCCTTCACCTCCTGGATGCGAGGCTTGTCTCCGGGGGCGACGGCTTTGCTCATGACAGTCAGGGCGTTGACGTGGGTCACCGAGCGAACGGTGGCGGCGGCCATCCACGGCAGGCCGAACAGAGCCGAGGTGCCGCCGAGGACCACGATGAGCAGCAGGTCCAGATGGAAACCAGATCCCTTCACCAGCATCCGCTCCTTCTTACTCACAATGAGGCTGCAGGAGACACAGATGTCAACAAAAACGTTTTAATGAGGCTTAAATGTTGTGAGTGTATAATGACTGAGCTGCATGTTGCTTTAGATTAACGCCCCTTTTTCCATCAGTATTTTACAAAAAGCAATTCAGATACGCAAAACATTGAAGTTCAGAGTGATACAGATAGAAACAAATTCAATAAACTCAATTTTTTGACTCTGTAATGATGATAATTTGACAGTGTGATGACTTTCTGACTTCACTCCATTTTAGCCTTAAGACTTCCTGTTTGACTGATATAGCACTGCAAACTTTCACATTTTAACTGTTCAAATTTCTAAAAATACAACTGAAAAATCCTTTTCAAGCTCTTGAAATATGGTAACAGTGTAGAAGTGATTCTTCTTCAAGTGAGGAGTGGAATGGTGGTACTGTAGCGCCCTCTACTGACCAGCTGCATCTGTCAGATTGTCTGCTCTTTCCTTTTTTAATTGGTAAAACTGCATATTTAAGTATGAAAATTATTGTATAAATAAAGTTTATTGTTATTACTATTAATAAACTATCTAGAAGTAGTGACTTTATCACCTGAGAGACTAAAATTCCAACTTTAACGTCGTCTCATATCAGTTTCATGCTCTACACTAGAAACTAGTTTAGTAAATTGCACTATATCATAACATGAAGTTTCTCTGCTGATGTTCCTTTGACCTTTGACCCAAAGAAAGACTCACGTGGTGATCTGAGTCTCCATGAAGATGAGGATGAAAACCAGCAGAGCGGGCAGACAGCAGGCGAACATCATCCAGATGGGGAATTCACCGTCTGTTCCCAGAGGACTGATGATCCAGCCTCGCTTACTGGGACTCGTCACCGAGAAACCTCGAGGAACGCTCAGTTTCTGGACAGCAAAAGGGAAGAAAATTGTGTTTGAGAGTCTTTGCTACTGCAGACTGATTATTATCACAATATATCATATTTGAGTCTCACCTGTGTGTATGTGTCGTTTATACTGTAATCCACCAGGACCATGATGAGGATGGCGATCGGGACGCCAAAATCTCCAATAACTCTGCGAATCTGAACAACATAAGATGTGAGTTTGAGCAGAACTGAGAGTTTCACATATTAAATCCAAGAATTATCAAACAGGTTTATGATTATTTGTGGAGAAATTTTGCTCTGAAGCTTTTAAAAGCATCACAGTAAAGAAAGAGAATCACAAAATACAATAAAAGCTCCAAAAGCCTTCATTTTTTCTCATATTTCATTGTTTAGGAGGAAATATTGTGATTCTGAAGATGTTTACACGCAAGATTAGACTGCACTGAATCTAAGATCACAAGAGCTCAGTTAATGTATCCTTAATACTTCAAGTTATAAGGTTCAAAGAAGGTTAAATAAATATAAGAGTCTATGTTGTAGGACTGATGTGTTAAAATGAATTGAGCTCCTCACCCTTCCGGGGAAGAACGCACTGTTCTTGAACTTTCGCAGGTAGAAAGCGATGAAAAAAGTCCCCGCCATGAGCACCAGGGAGAGCAGCGCGGTGTTGGGCTCTCCTCGAGCCGTCACTGTCACAGCCTGGGTGCTGTTGCTCAGCACGACTGTGATGTTTTCCATCGAGGCGTCCCCTTCTGTGCCGTTACCGAGAGAGCAACGTTTCAGCGGGTGCTCCTTGAAAATCTGCCCGACGACACAGAGGGGTTCAAATTAATGCACAACACATCACTACAGACTACACACATAAATATGTGAACACATCTGCACCCTCTTTGTGATTATTTCTCTTGGATAGATTAAAATTTTTTCACCCCTTTAATTAAAACAAACACACTTTCATTTTATCCCGTCGCCTTTCAAGTCAGGACCATAAAACTCTAAAAATAGCAAACCTTCCAAAATCATAAGCCTGGATAATAGTTAAACTGTTAATCTAATTAACTTTCAAGGCCAATCAATCTCAAAAGATTTCAGGTGCACTTGCTAGAAAAACACACTCATTTCGACCACGAGGTTTGAATACTTTCCAAAGATTAATCTGTTCGGTTTAGTGTCAGAGACGTGAACCCGCAGCGTGCCAACAAAAACTGTAATTGTAGTTGTAACCAGCGGTTGTTATTTCAAGTCTCGGTCGTACCCTAATGAGCTTGATGAAGGTCTCGCAGATGAAGATGAGGGAGATGAGGAAGGAGAAGATCTCCTGGGTGAAGCGGGAGACGAAGCGGACCAGGAAGCTTCCCTCGAAGGCCACCATGACGACCACAATGATGATGAGCCAGAACCCGATCCAGACGCGGCCCGTCAGGTACTCCATGTCGTTGGCTTTGCAGAACTGTGAGGAGGCAGAGCAGAGAAACTCTTCATCCATCTTATAAGGTTCAAAACAGGAATAAAAAACCTGTTTTATAAACAGCTTCTTACTACGAGTAAGTTGTGGATTTTGGGGAGGGGGGGGAATTCTTGGCAGAGCTCAGTAACTTTCTTGAGTTCTTTGGCAACCTCACTAAGATGACAAGACTCCTGGAAGTTAATGCTACCGTCCAAGAAATGGCTGAAAAAATCACAACTTATCATTTTCATTTACATGCAGATTTAGGTTGGTGTGCTTTAGAGGTGCTGGTGGCAGATTTTGTTGCCTTTGAAAAGAGCCAGGCTGATTGTTTCCCCCTGTTTCCTGCTTTTATGCAAAGCTAAGCTAAGCAAATGCTAGCTGTAACTTCCTGTTTTATATACTGACATGAGAATTGTATCAAGTTTTCATCTAAGTTTTATAAAGAAATCAAATAAGTGTATTTACAAAGTTTTTAACTCTTTCTTTAAGTGTTTAAATTTGTACTTTCTTACTTACATATTCTTTAAATTTAGATAAATAAAAGTTTTTATGGGTTTTAGTAGAACATTGATACATTAAAGACAACTTAAATTTAAATACAAAACAACTTGTAGATGCTGGGCTGCTGGTTTCATCCAGAAACTTGTCATTAATTGTTATTGAGCTGTTTACAACTTATCAGCACTTACGGTGTAAAAAGCTTCTTCAAAGACCAGCAGGGGTCCAGAGAAGCCAACAACAAGTAGCGGCTGCGCTCCGAGCAAGCAGAAGATCACACCCTGCACCGCTGTCGACACAATCAGCTCAGAAACACCTATCAGACCTTCTGTCTTCTCACCTGGCAACAGACAGACACAGTAAATTAACACCATGATGAACAAAGCAGGGTTTAAAAGGTTTGTTAAAGGCTCGTTGACCATTAGCTCATTAACCCAAACAGGGATTTGACACGTGAATCCACAGTAACTTGACTCTGGTTTTCCCATGAGCAACTCACCCAGCAGGCCTCCGAATGTGATGGCCGGCGAGAGGGCAGCAAAGTAGATAAAGATAACAGCAGCCATGCACTGACTGTTGAGGGCGTCCTTAAAGTCACTGATGTACTTCGGGTATCGGCGTCGCACGTCTCGTACCAGTCCACCGAAGGGGCGTCCGGTGCGCTGCAAGGGGTCGTCAGACTTCTTTGAAGGTGTGAGAAGGGCCTCTGCATTACAGGAGAGAGCAGTTTATTAATAATAATAACAATAATAATAGATAATCATACAGCAGCAGCTAAAATTTCCTTTGATAAGGCTGAAGATATGATTTAAGGAGATGCTGACCTTTTTCTTCAAGGCTTTTAGGCTCTTTGGCCAACAGCTTGACCTCCTGCTCCTCCCTCTTGCGCAGCATCTCCCTCTGGAAGCGAGCCACAGAGCGCAGCAGCTCATCGCCACCCATCTCTGAGGGCGGCAACACGATGCTGCAGTCCAGGAAGCTGTTGATGGCGTTCAACAGGTCCTGCCTGTCGTCTGCCAGGTAGGCGGCCTCGTGGAATTGCTGGATGGGGATTCAGAAGATTAATGCTATTGATATTTTATGTAACTGATATGTGATTTAAGTTTTGTATTTAAAAAAATTACTCTTTGCTCACCTTGTCAGACATGAGTGTGGAGATGGAGCGTCCTATCTGGTGATAGTCCATGCTGGTGGTGGGGGGTCCCAGCAGAACGAAGAGAAACCTGACCGGCACGGGGACCTCGAGGACAGACTCCAGCTCCACGGCCTCCTGCAGCCGCACAAACGCCATGGTGGGCTGCTCCAGGAAGTCCACACTGCCTGGAAGATGGATGAAACAGTAAATAAAGACCCAGCACAGCAAACGATGAAATACTGAAGAATTTTGAGTTTTGTGAGTGTTGTTGTTTTAAAGGTTTGATAGGAGGTAACTCACCCACAAGGACAACAGTGGCCTCAGCGTTTTCAGGAATCTTCTCCAGCAGTTTCAGCTCATGTTTGGATTTGGATCGATGCATGCCGGACACCAGGGTCGGCTCCTTCTGCTGCAAGAAGCAAAGTCATGATAATGCAGAACGTTCAAAACTGGGGCTATTTTTTAAAACACCTGAGCACCGAACTTACCTGCAACTCGTTCTTCTCCATGTCGATGCGGGTGTCGGCGTCCCCCGCGGCGTGGGTGGTGCCCATGAGCGGGTCGGTCACAGATGGTTCTGGCTGATGGGTGTGATTGGCACTGTGGTGATGTGCGATCAGACTGCCGAGGCTGGCTGCGGAGATGTTCCTGGGGAAAGGGCTACTGTGCTCCTTCTCATCGCTCGGGTGACTAGGGGAGGCAGGGAGAGGCAGAGAGAGGGTGAGCAGGAGGAAGAGAGGCAGTGACCAGGCATGAAGCCACCTAGTAGCAGGAAGTGTGCAGCAGTGAAGGGAAAGCTGGTTAATTACTGCTTGCCCTTACACCCCTACAAGAAAACATTAATTGTCAGAAACTAACAGCATGAACAAGCATTAGTTGAGAAAGTCACAGTGTAGCTTTTTGTCAACATTCACACTATGATGATTAAGAGCAAGGCCAAAAAAATTGGCAAATATACCAAAAAACAGTCTAAAAAAAGGGTGATGAGTGTTGTTTTTACCACAATAATTTTTATTTTAAGTTTAAATGGCTCTAATTATGTACTCATGTTGGTTTCCTTCTTCCTTGAAAGTTTTTTTCCCCCTGTTTTCAAGCGCCTTTGTTTATCTGTTTGCTCAGATTTGTCTTGAAACTTCCACAGGAATCCTGACTCACAGGTTTGTAACCAGTGCAATACAGAATATTAGCTTTTATATAATGAGTTAATGGTGCCATAAATGCTGCAAGGCGTCATCTGCCTTTTCAAAATAACAAAATTATACAAATAAAACAAAGATGAATCACTGCTTGTCAGTTGCAGTCTGAAGCTGCAGATCACCTGTGTTTCAGCAGCAGGGCCCTCAGCACGTTGGCTCGATCTTCAGCTTTAATCTGGTCAGAAATGATCATCTGCTCCACCACCTGGTGGGCGATGCCAGGTAAGGTCTTCTGGTCCAGGTCCAGCAGCACCGCACCTGCGAACACACACACACACACACACACACACACACACACACTGAGCTCAGCGCTGAACGAGCTACGTAACTGACTTTTTAGGGTCTTGCCTTCCATCAACTCTATCTGTTACCGTGTGAGATGGTCTTTCGAAGCTCCAGCAAACTGCGGAAAGACAGCGAGGCCACGTGAGGTTTCCCCCAGCGGTCGGTCTCCTCCTCCACATCTTCCTCAAACTTGATCCATCGAGCCGTCTCTTTCCACTGCATCTCCTGGTTCTTGTCCATAGTCAGCTCATTCAGCTCCACAAACACCTGGAGGCAAGGTCATGCAGGAGCACATGCAGGTGTGAGTAATGCATTTGTGAGGATACAAACAAAATAACATGCACATTCAGAATTTGCCAAGGCAGTATGCATTGAGCTGCTGATACACAAACATTGCATGTTAACAATAGAAAACAGACTCCATGCTTACTGGAGTATTAAGTTGTTTATCAAAATTCACTCAACACACATAATACACTTGTCCACGTTAATACGCTGGATGTTTAGCATGAAAAAAGACAAAAACAGCTGATGACATCCTAGAAATTTATACCAAAAACGTCAGAGCACAATCGGCTCTGCGTCTCTCAGCATCAAATCAAAGTTTATTAATCGAACACCATGCTGGTCAGTCACTGTGAAATAAAGACCAAAAACAACAGGCCTGAAAACACTCCTTAATTTATCCCTCTGTGCCAAAATACACCTGCTGCATGCCTGTGAAACCACGCTCACACGGGTCAAACCTGACGGGCCGGTCACCCAGCCTCACCTTCTGGTACTGAGCCATTTGAACGCAGCTCATGTCCAGCATGAAGCCTTCTGGCCGCGAGGCGGAGCGGTACAACACCACCGGTAACGGCTGGAGGAGCGAGACGGCGCAGGAAAGGACTCAAACACTGATACAAGCGACAGCGGCACAAGAGACGGGACTCTCACTTTGACACACATACCTAACAGGTAACTCTCCCTCACCGCACACACCTGACAGGGACCTGTTGATTACTCAGGGCTGCTGGGGGCTCAGAGCTGTGTGTGAGAATGTGTGTGTGTGTGAGAATGTGTGTGTGTGTGTGTTAATAAAACATAGCTCTCCTTCTCTCAGGAGCCCCCAGTGTCTGGTTACCTGAGCTCCTCTCCCCCCTCTTTTTTCCTTTCGGTGTGTGAAAGGAAAGAGCTCATTCATTCATTTTTAATTGTCTCCTTCCCTCCCTCTCTCCCGTCCACAAAGGAGACCGAGTAGCGCTACATCTGAGACAGAAAACGAAGGGAAAACATCTCCCTGAATCTGCAACGGTACGTGGTCATTTTGGAGGAAATTAAGCAAAGTCTGCAGCAGAAAATTAAAATTAAAACATTGAACTGGACAGTTTTTTTCCTCCTTGAACTTTCTTGAATTGTAACTGCAACTGCAAACCCAGGAAGTCACTAACCCTAACCCTTAAGACTAAGTAAATAAACAAGGTCTTTATTACTGTAACTTACTTTATTACTTTGTCTCTTTCCTTTAACAAACAGTCCGTAGGCAAAGAAATTTTGACTAGTGTAAGAAAACATGAATATGTTGAAGATTTTTGTGTCAAAGTGATGTCAGGTTACATGTCTTTACAATATTGTGAGCTTAGAAGTACAATTAATGATGAAAATAATCATGATTTGCAGCCTTTAATTTGAGTAATTTATCCAAGGACTAGTGAAATTACGTGTAAATGCTGTGATTTAATTTTTTAAAAAAGTATAATGTGTCTCTTCAGTTGACAAAACTGAAAAATTCAACATTCTTTTGTATCCTCTGTCGATCTACCAAACCTTTAAGGGACAAACGTTCCATATTAACTGATTGTGACTGACTGTCACGTGTCCTGCTCTGATGTCAGCGAGGATGGATGACGTCTCACCTCATGTGGCGTTCGGTCCTGCTTGCGGCTGCGAGTGGTCGGCTCTTTGTGGTCCTTGCCGGTGTGCACCACCTGTCCCTTGGTGCTCTTTCTGACCAGGTGTCTGCGGACGCCGGGAACATCCTCGAAACGATGACCTGGTGAAGAAGAAGAGGAAGAGGAAGAGGAAGAGGGAAGAAGAGGAAGGATGAAACATGAATATGGATGATTATAGTCCAACTGGGATGAATTTCAGTTTAAAACACCTGCAAACGGTTAATTCTAAGCAAAAGAACAAACATAAACACTTCAGCTGAAACTTAAATGCCAGCACTGCACACACAGTACATTTGTCTCATTTTGTGCTTCTGAGGCCACTCGGTGTGCACACACTGACCTTGCACCCCAAGTTCAAACCTCAGCCCACAAAGAGAGAGCCAGACCACTTTGCTTTTGTGTCTGTGGCCCCTGAGCAGGGAGTAGAGTTACTCAGGCTGGCAGCACTACAGACACTAAAAACGGTGTGTAGAGAGACACCGGATGGCACAGATACAACAGCTCACTCAGAGAGGAAATTAAGTTCAAAAATCAATGGATCGCCTGATTTATTGAACTTTAAAAACACAAAAATGAGTGAAAAAATTCTGCAAAATGTCCTGATGTTCAAAGCTGTAATGAGCTTGTGGAGTTCTCGTCCCACAAACACAGTGACACTGAAAAATAATAATAATCCAACAATAAGAAAATAATAGAGAGTCTTACAGGAGCTCCTTCAAGAACAGCAATTATCTTACCTGAATCAGAACTTGTATATCCTATGAAACAAATAGTGAAGCTTTGACGGTTCTTCATCAATGATTCGACTCATCTACAAACCAGACAGTTGTTGCAAGAACAGAAAAACAATAATCATGAGATTTTCAGCTGTTTTCTCGTTCATTCTAGCTTCACTGAGAGGATCCTTTGTCAAGTCGCTCCATGATGTCTGAGTAAAGTTTGGGGCAGACCCTGGAGTGAAATGAGGCCTGACTGGCATGCAGCTCTTGAAGGAAGAGGAGGATTTCTGGTGGGCGTTGTTTTAATTTTTTTTTTTTTGCTGGCACGGCTGTCTGACTACGTGCCCCCTCGCTGCTCGGACTGCAGCGTGCGACGTGCAAGTTTTGACGAATTTGGAAAAAGTTGCCATTTCTCGACCAGCACCTGACCCCTACGGGGGCTGAAACCATCAGAATGCATCAGCGAGCGGAGGTGTTAACTCGCACAGGTCGGACAAAAGGGGAGGGACAGGGATCTAATAATTCCTGTTGTTGAGCAGCAGCCAGAGACAGAGACACTTTCCCAGGATGATTTACGGTGGCGGGAAGCAGATAAAAGAAGACAGGGAGGATCGGTGGTGATGAGCCTGTTGGAGGCTCGACTCTGTGTCACTAAGCCCCAATAATGACTGAATACCTGGACGATATCAAGCCCCCCGGCTCCGTCCACAGCCTCTTTAATTTGCCTTCGACTCCACTTAACTTTTCCTCTTGTTTCATTCCACTAATGATTAAAGGTTGTGAACTGAGGCCCAGGTTTCACAATCAGCCACCATGTTGGCTCCGGCCCGAGTCCAGGGGCCTCAGCTGACAGCGGGAATGGCTAATTTAATAATGTGGGCTTGCCTGCCACACTCTCTGATAAGCTGCCGCTCTCTGCTGAGGGG
Source organism: Acanthurus leucopareius (assembly GCA_029814765.1). Classification (NCBI taxonomy): domain Eukaryota; kingdom Metazoa; phylum Chordata; class Actinopteri; order Acanthuriformes; family Acanthuridae; genus Acanthurus; species Acanthurus leucopareius. Next base: position 4,172,464 of record JAQMCX010000032.1, read on the forward strand.
TCGGCCCCCTGATGTAAATCTCCCCGGCCCTGAACACGACCCCACGCTGGGCCGGGGGTCGGGAACGTCACAGAGCGGCGGGGAGCCGGCTATAATGTAGAGGGAACATCGCGGCGATGTGGCCCACCTCTCCCCCACCCTCACCCTTATGTTTCTGGAGGAATTTGAGCATCAGTTAATCCAAGATTTCATGTTGTTGCTGTCTAATCACACAAGAACTATGCAGAGGTGATTAAGCTATAAAAACTCAAAGGGTCGAAAATCCAGAATTACACAGAACACCATCCTGGAAAAACTTTCTGAAAATATAGCAGCTAAACACTTAAACTTTTTTGACTCATCCAAAGAAATATTGTGATATATTATATAATATCTTAAAAGAGTCACAAAAATCTTCCAAAATGTTTCTGCTGCAGTAAAAAGAGCAATCACCCATGACTGGTTACAGATTGTTCTGCCTACAGAGATTAATGAGATGGACACCAACTCATAATATTTCCAGATCAATAAAGTGGATTAAAAAATTCTCTGAATGATGGAAAAGGAAGTGGGCTTGATTCTCGTACTTTTATTTCCACCTGAAGGCAGCATTGTTGATTAATCAAGTTTTACTTTTAAAAAAACGTTTTAAGATTGAACCTGCAATAATTCAGTTTAACCACTTGGGGGCAGCAGAAAGAAGGTGTAAACACAAAGATGGCATATTAGTACTTTATAAAGTGGATATAGCAAATATTTTAGCCAAAAATTGCCTTTTTACACATCCAGCAAACATTGAGTATCATTAATTTTTAATTGGAGTCATGTTCGATATCATCTCACACATTAATATGCCAATTCCTGAAGTAAATATCTGTCTCTTTTTAGCTGCTTAACTGACAATATGTTACCAGCCAAGAGCTAAATGTGTCTTCCCTGCTGGTTAGTTGTAGACAAGTAACACAAAATGGATTTTTTTCTCATATGACTCATATCATGTGACCCATTGTTAATACAAAAATGTTGATTATAGCCTTTTTACAAAGAGAAACACAGAAGTGAACATAATTCAGCCTGCCACCCACAAGCAAGTGAAGCATAAAATCTGGTAATAGTGAGAATTTATCTGCACTCACTCTTGATGCCGTCCAGGTCAGCGGAGGCCAGCGTCTGGGCCTCGCTCTCGTCAGTGGGGATGCGCTCGTACTTGGCCTGCTCAGCTCCTGTCATGTTGCCTGTGCGCCGGCGCTCTTGCAGGTCGTAGCTGCGGCTGGCGGAGGACACCCGGGACAGCGGTATGTGTTCGGGTTGTGCTGGCTGAGGAGCGGGACTGGAAGTGTCGGGTGAGGATGGTTTACTGGAGAAAAGAAGACAGATGTAGTTAAGAAACTGACAAACAATTTGGTTATTTTTTTGAAGATGGTTGGCTTTTTCCTCAAGAAACATACAGATACATAAAGTGTCTTTTTTGTCAACTTAATTTCTTCTTTCCTGAAGACATGACTTAGTTGTCACAAGAACTAATTTCTTCTTTGTGCTTTGGTTGCACTGATGGATGTTTGCTGCTCCAAAACACTCCAAATTATAAAATTCAAATGCACAAAAACTGTAAAAAAGTAAATAGATATGGCAGGAAAAGATGCTCGTCGAGCAAAAATCTTTCTAAGCATTTAAAATCAACATTTTGGACTCACCTGCAAGTGTCACAGCTGTGAAACTAAATTATCTTCCTCTTATATCAGGATTTTTTATAAAACAAATCCTCTGTTGTTCAGTTTCTCTCCAAAGACTTAAAACAAGCAAAAGGTGCGTATGCAGCTTTATCCCTGCTCAGATTCGACCCTTGTGAAGTGGAAGAGTAAATGTCAGCCTGGCGCTGCTGAGGTGTGTTTTGTCGTATATAGAGACAGGTGATTAATGGGTCTCTGGAAGAAGTAGATTACTCAGGTCCATCAGATCTTGCCCAGCAGGTCCACTGGATGCCTGAGGCATGGTAACGTACAGTGTGTACCTCACCGGCCAATCAAACATGTGCTGAAGTGTTCTCATCCAATCAGAAAGACTGAGAACATTTCAGCAACATGGCAGAAACATGCATTATGCAATCGTCACAGCGGGCGAAGCATGATTATAAACCAGAGTCTTTTCTGCTCTTTTTCTATTTGTTCCTTTTGTCCAAGAACTAAACGCGACTCACTCTGATGAAGACGCATCCTCGGCATCTGCTCCCTCTCCAGACTGTGGCACGATTTCCAGCTTACGAGAAGAATGAGGGCTCTCTTTGTCACGTTTGGCCGCTTGGTCTTCATCTGAAACGAAGAACTGCAAAGGCAAAACAGAGATCAAGTCCCCCGATGCTGTAAAAACGGTAAAATGAAGCTAAAACTCAAACCAACATTTAATATCAGATTAAAACGATGGAGGGAACAACAGCCCTGTGATGACACGAGTCCAAAGAGACAATGGAAGAGTGTTTACGGGGTTAAGAGGGAATATTTTTAGATACAGTTGCACAAATCAGGGATAATTAACCATGGGAAATAAAAAAAATCCATCTGATGTTCACAGTCTTAAAAATGGACTAACATCGTAAACGATAAATATAAATTATATTTACTTTAAGAAAGATTTGGGAGACTTTTCCCAGAAGTTTGGAGACCTCCACTTAAATTAATAGAGATGCTGTTTATCAGAACCTGGATAAATCATATATAAACAGTCAGGGGACCAAGAAATGTTTATCACATCACTTGCAGTTTGTTTTTCTTTCAAATTTTTTCTTAAAAAATTAAAAATGACAATAAGAATGAATGGTGACTTAAAATTAAAGCATATAAGCAAAAAAAGATTTTAAAAAGCTGTTTAATTACAGCAAAACAATATCTCCGTCATCATCTACAGCTTCTGCAGCAGCAGCAGATCTCGTTCACTCACATTATGATCATCTAAAATCCGGTTTGTTTTCTGAAGCATAACTACAACCAAACATGAAACCTGCTGATAAATGATTGAGACGACACTGAAATATTCATAGAGGGAAATATGGTAATGCTTAAACAGTGAGCGAGCAGGTTGGGTATCAGAGTATTGATCGCTGAACGTTCATTCACCCTCAACCTCATGCAGATCATACAGGTTGTCCACAGTCACTCTGAACCCCCTTACACCTGCATCAATCCTCTCTTTAACTCAACAGTTAGACACATAAAACACACCAACACACCCATCTTTCTGCTTCTGCAGGGTAATTACAGAGTGATAACTTCATTATGGTGTCTTGAATAATTTATAGAGCATTAGAGGAACAAAGCAGTAAAAAGTGGTTGACAGATTCAGTCAGATTCATAACTAAATCAATGAAAAACTACTTGAGCTACAAACTGCTGTCAAGAGTTAAGCATTTAATTTCCTAAATAATCAATGCTAGTGGAGTTTGTAAAGAATTATACATTTAATGTGCAGCTTTGAAATATTCTTCCTCTTTCTTGCCTCCTTAAATGTTTGTTATATCGACTTGTTTTTCAGAGCTGTAATTATCAGACGCCTCTTACTCACTAATAAATTCAATTAGAGGTGAGTATGAGGTCTAATGATTACCTCCACATCTTTGACCCTCTCTGAGTCAGCTGGAGCAGAAGTCGTCTCAGTCCCCTCCTCCTCTTCCTCCTCGTCCTCATCCTCTCCCTCCTCTATGGGCCCGCTGCTGGGAGCATGGCTGCTCTTGTGATCTTTGTCCTTCCTCCTCTTCTTGTTGCTCTTCTTCCTGCGTCCCTCAGGGGGCAGTTTGGACAGAGGCCGGTGGATGTGGTGAGAGGAGTGACGGTGGTCTGAGGAGAAGATTCAGGTTTTAAAGACCCTTTTTTACATTTGACACAGATGATAATCTTCGTGGCTTTTCATGGCTGTGTGTGCTTACATTCAATGTCCTCTTCATGGTAGTTGTGATGCTGTTCGTCAGGTACCGCAGCAGCGGGGGTGAGGATCTGCTGGAAGCGCTGGACGCCCAGAGCTTTGTTCAGGTCCCCATCATCCTCCTCGTCATGACGGGGAGGCCCGTGTAGTGATGAGGCGGCTGAAGCCTCTGGCTGCAACACAAACAAACGAAATAATATGTCAAAAAAGAAAACATTTAATAAAAGGAAAAGGACTCAAAAGATCAGGTTTTTTAGATAATATAAAACAATTCACAACCTTAATTTGAGTATAAAATACAACATTTTGCATAAAATGAACAGGGATTTTTGCCTTCTTGTTGCCTTTAAAAGCTGTTTCATCACAATACCCAATTAGTTACTGTTTTTCTGCTACCTGTCCATTGTGCATTGCATTATGGGAGGAAAATATCCATCAACGGCACACTTAAAAATTAAGGGTTAAAAAGTTTGCACACTGACTGTCACTGATAAACTTTTTTGATACTTTTCCAGTGTGACAGCACTACAATCCCAAAACCTGTTTATAATCAGTCAGCACTTTGGATTTGAGTCATTTTCACTGAAACCAACACTAGAGGGAGTTCTGCTTCTGCAAAATACCCCACTGCCAGGACGTCATATGACAAGTCCTTTCATGCATGCCTTCATGAAAATAAGCCTCAAATTGGAAACAATAGCCATGTGCATTGATCAGTAACTCTCCTCCACGCTGTGGTGTGACAGGGATCATGTGGGTGATAAGAGATCTGTTTTCTTGCAGCAGGCTGCTGTGCCCCGCTGCGCCCTGCTCCGCCGGAGGGATGTTGTGATAAGGATTAGCTGGAGCGGCTCAGCAAGTGAATCTAGTCGGGCTAACAGGATCGTGCTGCAGCCACCTCACGGCAGAGAAAATGATGCCATGACAACTGCACAGAGGTCTCAGATCCTGCCGCAAACCCTTTCCGTGGCAAAACTCAGGGGCCACACATTATCTGATGCTCCTGCAAATGTTTTCCAGGACACCCAACATGTCAGTCATATATTAGGTTTTCTCCAGTGCTGCAGGGAGTAACAGAAAGCATGTGATCAGCTCCGGCCTGCAGCCATCGCTTAGTTTTGCCTTTCACACTTTCTTCAGTGAACGCACAGCACATGGCTACAAGAGTACACTATGTACTATATTATACTGAAAATTACACTGGTAAAAAGTAACTTAGTATACTTATTCAAGCACTATTATTAAGTTTAGTGCATATTCCTCAAAACTCTACTTTATTTTACCCCAACACACTTCAGAGGGAGCTGTTGTACTTTTATTTTACAGATACAATCACCAATTTCTCTTTAAAATTTAGATTTGAGAAGAAACATTTAATAGCTTTTATATTGTAACCTGTTACTAAAGATTAACAACTTGTTTTGCTTGTGATGCCAATATAAAAAATAAGCAATGCCTTGTTGAGGCTCCATGTTTAGTTTCACATTTCATTTCTGTCAGCAGTTTCATTAAGAGCCATTTCCCTTCTTAATGTCCCAGATGTTTTTCTCTTAGTAACAGTTTGTGGCTCTAAGAGGTCACATTATTGAGTATTTTCCAAGTAAATCAAATTTGTTTGGTTGAACTTTCTTATTTGCTACCCTGCTAATCTTCTCATGACCACACACATTTATTATTTGACCCTTTGGAGGCGCCTAACCCATAGGTGGTGAACCCTGAAGCTACCTCACTGTCTTTGTGTTTCTGTGTGTTTTGCTTTGACCCTCAGGTCTTCATGTGCGTCTCTGTGGGTGAGATTCTTGGAACATTGGTGCTATCTGCTAAACTAGCCAGCCTTTCCACCAGTTTTGAGTGTAACTGCTGTCTGCTTCAGTTTTCAAGGAAAACGTGCTGTTTTTGGATGAATTCACCAACTTTTGGGGTTTTTAAACCAATTTCTTTTTTTGATTCAAAATGAGGTGCCTGAACCAGAACGAAACAGGTTCCATGTTCATAGAAAAGGAAAAAGTCTCCTCACGTAGGCTCATGTGCATGGTTTCCCTTCTTCACTCTTCCCTCTCCTGATAGCCTGATTACCTGTTCATCACCGTTTATCAATGCACCTCCCAGCTATCAGGCAATCACCACTTGCCTTTGTAAACTTGCAGAGACAGCCAGTCCTTCACTCTTGTTCTCCATGTCGGAGAAACCTGCCTTCCTCATCATCAAACTAGTTAGTTAGCTCACATCCTCAAGATTCCCTCTGCTGAGCCTCCTCCTGGATTTCTTCTCCTCACCTCAGCCCCAAAACCTCCAGCCTGCCATCTTCTCAACATTTCTACCCAAGGTCTTAACAAAGACTTGTTGTTTCCAGCTTTTCTCGCCTGTCTAGTGTCTACAATTGGTTTCAGCGTCAAACATGTGATACTAACTGTGCATAAAGTTATTAAAGCCACCAGCTGCAAAACCAGCTGACACAAACGCAGCTCATGATGCATCAGTGGTTCGTAAATGCAAAAGAAAAGGCAATTTCTTCGCAGAATTAGTACTTTAAACGATTTCAGTGCATTTTAATGGTAAGATTTCTGTACTTAAGTAAAATTTTAAATGCAGAACTTTTAATTGTTGCAGAGTAAAAATTGTAGTACTGTTACTTGCACTTAGGGAATTTTTTTTTTCAATAATGCAATTCTTATTTTCGAAATCTACATAAAACTGTATCTAAAATTAATTTTAAAAATGCTGAAATAACATAATCTTGAGTCAGCTCTTTCAGTCACCTTAAGTCAAAGCATCACATGCAAACAGGAAACCAAAGAGTTCATCCTGAAGTTATCTTGCATATCGCTCAACAGATGCTCATGAATTAACTCATCTCCAAGGAAAGTGAGGAAAACGGATTCCCATGACCCACATAACCGTTCAGAGTTTTACTCTGACCTGATTTTACATGCCACACACAGGCGGCAGAAGCAGAAAAACCTTGCTTTGAACTGTGGACAAGCTGAGACTTATGAGTGGAAGGAGAGACGGGTCAGTTCAGGCATACATTCAATATTTACCCAAGGTTCAAATCCTCATATAGCTTTTTCCCTGATGGATTAGAAAAAAGACCTGACAAACTTTACGTTCACCTCGATGGCATCCAGAACAAACTGGCAAAGACTTATGCATTTAAAAGGACAAAGACATTATAAGTAGCAGAGCAGAGTTCTTTGACTTTTTTTGCAAATTAAAAAGGACCTGAATGGAAAATGTGCCCTTTTAAAAACATGGAAAAGAATTTTAAGAGAACATTTCAGGAATAATTTATAATCCCACATCCATGTCAATATCTCCGTTCTTTAATATTTAATGAGATGACTGATCCAAACCCCCTTGAATACACGTCCTATCCAGATGTGTGCTGCTACACTATCCGCCAGTTTATTTATTCAGAGCTCTCATTCATATCAGGGTTTCACAGTGAATCCCTGGAGGTGGGAGAGATGTGCGAGGGATTCTCAAAGAGGCGAGAGAAGTTTCCACAACCGAGACCATGTGCAAAAACAAGCCAAGGGGAGCCGATTACAAACAGAACTGACCAGACAATGACAGAAAACTTCGACTAAGAGTAAGACTTTTTGACTTCAGCGAAGGAGTTTCAGGGACTTACCTCACTCATGGCAACGTGAGCTTAATCGCAATCAATATTTTGGTGGCAACAAGTGTTGCTGCCCTCCACCATGACAACACTGGAGCTCTGACCCTCAACACCTCTATTAAGAGCCGCTGGTAGGATATCCCTTTCCCCCCCTGCTTATCAAAACCTCGTGATGCCCTAATCAGAGCCCTATCGGCCAACCTGCCACCTTCACCAGTCTGCTCATTGTGTCAGGCCAGAACAAACAAGACTCTCGTTCTCCCTTTGAGGACAAAAGCTGGTTGAAAGAACAAGACCTGTTTGAACAGCCAGTACGAAAAAAAAAAAGAAGGGGGTTGACATTCATCTTCACATTTTAACTTTGCCACATGAAGCCTAAATATTGACCAAGGTGCTTTTAGTCAATGAGACTTGAAGGACAACGTAAATGCATAGGAACTATGCATGTTACGAGTTTCAAAAGATGCATTTGCTGGCTAATATTGACAGAAGAAATGTTAAGTAACAGGCTGGAATGAATTGTGAAAAACCTGCGTCAGAACGATTAAACTAACACAAATGCCTGTGAAAACATATTTGTGGTTTGCTGTTTGAACAACTGATCAAAAACACAAAATTAAGTTATTCATTAACCTCATTGAAACAGTTATACGTGAAACCTGTTATTAGAAAAATTCCAAGTCACTGAACTGCATCAGTGCATTTATGTTAGTGTCGTTTAACAAGAGCATCCTCATTATTTCTGATAACAGCAGCACTAATGTTGCTTTAACAATCAATAAAATCCCAATAGTAACAAAATTATCATAATTTATGTCCACTTATGGGTATTCGCAAGCCAGAGAGCTTATCAAGTGCACTTATCTAAAGAAAGCAAACATTTAACAACCATTTTACTGTGTACTTTGTCATTAAAATTTAACCCTTATGACCTACAGTGTATGTAAAAAAGGACCAACACTAGTTGCACCAAAAGATTGGGCTAAAAATGATTTAAAAAAAAAAAAAGTTTTAATATCGCATTTTAATAGATGTTTACCTGACATCTTGGTTCAGTGTTAGCATGCTAACATTACTAATTAGCACATAAGTGACAATGATGCTGAGGCTGATGGGAGTGTCATTAGTTTTGCAGGTACTTTTTCATGGAATAAAGTACCGGATGAACTAAAAGGTGACCTGTTGATGGCGCTACATAGAAAGTTAAAGGATCACCAAAGTTGTTATAGTTCACTAAACATCAATGTCTGTCCAGATTTTGTGTTAATACACACTATATTTGTTCATATACATAGCTTTAACCAGAGTTGTACTCATACTAGAAAGCAAATTCGTTAAAACAAACTGCAGAAAAAGCAAAAAAAATGTGATTATCTTTAACTTAGATCTATTTAAGTTTTCTGAATCATTTCAAATAAAATTCTAGGTAGTAAAAGGTTTAATCTGCTGAAGAAACAGAGTGTATGAAGTTTTAAAAAGTAGTGTGCGTGTGCAGCGGCAGCGTTGTGTAATGAGGTGGACACTCGACAGTATGAGAAGCCTGCAGAGGAGATTATCTGTGGCGTGAGGTAGGCTCAAATCCCACACAGTCAGCACTTGGAGGGGAAAGGGGGAGACGGGCTGCGGATGTTGCAGCGATCATGTTGGACTGGGTGGCACATGAGTCACTTCATTCCTACATAACTTTACAGCAGTCTGCAAGGAGTGTATGAGTTTCTGATTATTTTATGAAGAGAAATAAGTTGCAACCCAGTTTTGTCCTCTGCAAAGTGTGAATTTTTGTCTTACACAAGCTGTTTTTCTACAGCCTTCTTATTACATCATAAATCAAAAGGCATGTTTGCGCTGCTTAAAATCAAACAGTAATAATAATTGCATGACGTACAAATGCCTACGTCATGATATACTGACACATAATGGGATATGTCATACTGCGAATTTAATAAAGAGATCACACAATCAGTCTGAGAATGGAAAATATGTTCTGCTTATTATTTGTTTTTTCTCCAGACTGGCGATACTCTTTGTTTACATTTTTACTGAACACTGGGCTTTCTGCAGACAACAACCAGATAATATTGTATAATACAAACTGTTTTTTTAGGAGCCAATTATAAAATACCATATTTTTTGTTTGTTTTTTTGCAATGGCTGCTAGTTGTACATCACAGGAAGTTCAAAGTCGGTAAGAAATGATGAAAGGCAGGAGGTGGTGTGAACTATGTTGATCTTTCCATCTGCGGTTTGATGGCTCACTCCCAGATAGTGACGGTCTCACTGAGTCACTGATACCGTTACACTATATATGTCAAAGTTCACTGTTGCAATATATGAATAGAGACGTGATGACAGTAATGTTTATATGCATGTTCAGGTCTAGACCTGGGGGTGGGGGTGGGGTCAAAGAAATGAGGGGTCAAAGTTAGATGTAGTTGATAATTTAACACTTTCAGGCTTCTAATTGTGAAGAAATCTATGTAAATCTGAAGCTTCATCCAGTTGTTGTTAGCTTAGCTTAGCATAAAGTCTTGAAACAGCTAAAAGTCATCATAGGTACAAGGGATGCAATTTTTCCAGACCTGACACTGGCAGCACTGATGTCTACAAGTGTTCGTTAGTTTGAGTCTGCAGTTAAAGGTCGATAGAAAAAGATTAACGCCTACTGCCACTGATGAGCAGCAACAACCCGCAGAACAACGGCTCCATTTGTACATTTTATGTGTCTGACTGCAATAATCCATGTGTCAGAGTATAAAACACACACTGACATAAAAGCTGACAGCACAAAGATAAGATTGTCAGATTGATAATCTGATTGTCTGATGGTGAAAAAAGAGCCAATGTCAACAACATCTGATCTGCTGACACGAGAGAAAAAGAAAGAGAGAGATGGAAACGATAAAGAATGAGTTAACATAAATATAATACTCCTTAGGCTACTTATTTTCAAAGCACCGAGATTTCAGAGGAGTGATGAAATAATCTATTAGTCAAATTAGCTTAAATTAAGTTTTATGTCGACCAGAATGCAATATTTTGTACATTTTGTAAAAATGAAGCCTGAAGAAGCTTCTTGGATGAGAAGTTAAACGTCCTCCCAAAACTCAACATAGTCCAGTTGCCTTGTTTTTTGACTCTTCAACCTTATCAGACAAACAAAAAACCCCTCTGTTTTTATTCCTTTAAGGGTCATTTTACTGAGATAAGGAGAAACAATAGTGGCTATTGTACCGTGAAAATCTCATACCATTTTAACACGAGTATGCAGTTTCTTTTTGCCTCATTTCTGCTGTGCAACTTTTTGTGAATTTGCCCTTCGGTCCCTTGCAGCTTCAGCAGCCGTTCTGCAGCTGACCCTGACCTTTGACCTTTCTGTTTGAGAGGGGGACGCAAAAAGAAACCTTTGTAAACAGGTTTAGACTGAGCCAAAAGCACAGCAGGTTTCTTAATACTTCGTAACACTACAGACCACTTCCTATTCATAGGAGGAAAACAGTAAGACGCAACATATGAAATTTCTGCTAGATTTAGTTCTAGATTTCTTTCAACCCAACAAATAAAAACAAAAGATATAGTTAAGATGTCGTTAAGTAACTTTGGATTGTGAAATTTGTTTATATCATCATTAAATAGCCACAGTCAACCTGACTGACTCACGCAGAAATGTTTATGAATCAGGTAATGCATTAAGTTTTATTCATGTTTGCCAACTTCCTTCCTCACTCTCTGACTCATGTTAACTTGGAAGTTAGTGGACGCACCTTTATCCTTAATAAAATTGTGGATTACATGTTAGAATATATTTTTAAACATTTTGGACAATGTATTTACACAACTACGCAAAATGTTAAACAAAAATACAGCAAATTTTTAGTCATTTTAATATGAAAATGTTCCATATTGTAACATTTTAAAAAGCTGACAGTGCTTCCCTGTTGACAAGTTTTACCCCCATCAACCTGCTGACATGTGAGGGACGACTTTCAGTAACTAGTGACGCATTAGGACAACATTAGGTTGTAATTATTACCTTGGATTTCTAATGCTTGAAAAAAGTCAATGAGCTGTGGACAAAGTAAAAAACACACATCTCAAAGCACAAAAACTGGACTGAACATTAACCAGCTGCTGAGTTCGTGTTGAGGTTAAAACGTAAAGAACCTAAAGACCCAAAGTCAGGACACACGGATAAAAGGATCTATTTGCTCTATTCAGGACACTGTGTAATGCCAGACCTGGAATGATAAGAACAAGACTAAATATCACACACTGACACAGAAAGTGAATCACGCTTTGGACTCACGTGTTGAGTCCTCTCGGCTTGAACCAAACTTGAAACACACTCACCTTGAATGTGTAAAGAAAGTCCATCAAATTACACACAGGTGTGTGGCAAGAGCCCGAAATACGGCACAGATAGCTATATTTGCTTTTCCAATGTCAAAACTAGAAGTAAGCCGTGCCGGCAACTTTTACGACACACAAACTGTTTCCCATTTGAGTTAGACCTCGTCACATGACCAGGGCAGATCTTCAGGGGAGGAAGAAGACACAACTCACTGACTTTCACAACGTTAGCCCTAAAAAACATTCGAACATGATTATCTGGACTCTCCCTAACCACTCACGTACACAAACACACATTGTTCAGGAGATAATGATTAACTCGGGTAGAGTGTGAGCCAATAGAACAACCAATAACTGCTTGGGCACTGTCATACAGTAAACATTTTTATCTTTAGAGAGCTTCTAGGTCACCAGGCTCATTGTAGCCAAGTTGTACTCCATATGTTATGTGGCAGCTAACTGTCTTACAGGCTATAAACTATAAAAAATTATGAACAGACTTTGTCAGAACAGTTTTAAAGGTGTCATTGAACTACTTTGTTGTAAAGTTCAAGAACCTTTGCAGCATATTCTGCAGGATGAGGCAGGTAATCTTTACAGCAGCTTATTTGAAGCAATGCAGTGTCAGATATGGGGCAACACATATACAACTAATGTTTATCTGCAATATAAACTACAGAGAGGAGCAATGCATATCATAAAAAGGTGGATTAAAGAGAAATGACGTTGTGTCAAGTTAGAGATAATAAAACTGGATGATTAAGTTGAGTTCAAAGCATTGTTGAGCAATAAATGGACTATTGTGAGGAAATTTACAGAACTTGTTTGTGTTAAACTAAGATGATGATGATAACAGAAGGTGGATGCATTTAAAAACTCAGTTTTAAATGTGTGGAGTTAAATTTTCAAGCAAATAATTATATACAATATATATATTACAATTATTCATTGTAAGAAAAAGTATAGGGACAAAATAAGATGAAGGATAGTGGACTTGTGTTGAATATTTGAGTGTGTTCTGATGTTAGTGCACCATTTATTTCACTTATTTTGAGAAGATGGCAGATAAAATAAGATTTTTTCCTGACCTAAAATGGCAGATTTTGCTGAATTAGTCAAATTTTATGTTTCTCTTAATTAAATTTGGGACAGCTTTGGTGGAATGTGTGTGAAGAATATGTTTTGTTTTGCTTTATTTTGATCAAGATGAAAAAACAATGTAATATCTTGTAATAAAGTATTTATTTTGTGATCTTACGCCTGATTTTATGATAAAAAAATATTATTTTGCAAACTGCCGTGTCTTGTGAAAGGTGTGACATATATCACGATATCAATCTATCAACTTTTAAATTTAAAAAAAATCCTACAAGTATTTATTATCATGCATTTTTGTTTTAACTGTGTGTTTATTTGTGTCTTACAATGTGTGTGTAGGTTGGAGGCTTGAAGGTGCTAAAGTTTTGCTGGTATGGTCCAGATGTTTCACCAAGGACATATTTTTCTCCTGACTTTATGTTTTTATAGCTGAAAAATCTGGGCAAATAAAATCTATGAAATAAATCAACCAAATGGTCAAACAAAACATGAAAGGTAGTAAAATCCATGGCCTCTGGGTCTCTGTGCATATCTTTCATGCATCGGTAGTTGCATGTCATATAACCACTTCCCCCTCTTAAATACTTTGCATTCTGCGTCTGAACTTGTGGGATTGGATATCAGACTTGGACAGCGTTCATGTTGTTTACGTTCAGCGAGGATCCCCCTCTAGATTACATGAAAGTGGATGCAGAGCTTGTCAGCATTGTCACAGTTGTGCAACACTGAAAAAGGAAGCAGCTGACAGAAAATGCAAAGCAAGCATGTCCTCCAATTGGTGTTGCAGTGAAGAACAACACAGTTCTGCTGCAAAAGAAGCACCATGATTATCCTAAAGGGCTGTTTGAAGAACATGTGCTCCTTTAGTCAGAAAATATCTCTCAACAGGACAATAAAATGTAGAGCCCGTTAGAAGAAGTGGCCCTCTCTTACTAAGAGGAAAAAAGCTCTTATTTTTGCCTCCACTGCACTTTACACTTTTTCCGTTCACCTACACAGTCGACCTACAGCAAAGGGAGATTTTTGCCATTTGGGCTGTTAAAGTCAAACCTCAAAATGCAAGTGAAAGAACGAAACAAAGGCAGAGGAAGGTGGTTAAATCAATAACTCCTGGAATGCAGCTGAACATAATAATTCATAGCATTCAGTAATCATCTCAAACTGATGATATCTAATAATGTGAGGCCATTCACGGGGCGGATTTTTCCTTTAAGCTTGTGATATTTTCTGCTGCAGCATCTTAATCATCCCAGGATGAACCTTGAGAACCTCTTGAGTCCAGGAATGCTGCTTTCCTTGGCTGCTGAACCTCCTGGGAAACATGTTTATCACATCAGCCCCACCGGCAGCCGTGCAATTATGTTTTTCATTATGAGCCAGTGTTATTTTAGTGCTACCAACACTGGCAACCCATCGATTTAAGAAAAGAGGAAGGAAACTTGTTTCAGTTGTGGAACCGCGAACATTCTTCGGCTCTCTAATGAAAAGGAAAATTTAACAGGAGCAGCTTTCTATGTAGATCTTTTTAGAACTATGCTGAAGGTTTTTATTTTTGCAGTCAGATATACTGCATGTTGCCAGGGAATTGGCTCGAGGATGTGACTAGATTTGTACACACATAGCTCTGGAGAGAAGAGCACTGTCCAAAATACACACTATGATGCCAGAGAGGACTAAGGGAGCTGATGCAGCACAAATCCAGCACAGGGAGACTATGAACTGAAGCAGAAGCAAGTTAGGAGCTGAACAGCTGCAGACTGATGCATGAAAAGAGCATTAACTGTTAATTGTGAGTGTCGTCTCTTCCTGAATAGCTTTTAACCTGGTTTGTCACCAGGGTCACCATCTCTGCCTCATGTGTTTCATCACGTGGCCGACGATGGGAGAGTCTGACCTGACGGGAGGGACTGAGGCTTTTCTGTGTGTGTTGTCGTGCGGACTTACACTGTGAATAACTGATGCCACAGCATCTGTGATCTGTTTGGGAGCGTTGGGGTTGCTCATGGCTCCACAGCGGAGTCGAATCTGGAGAGGCTCTGGAAAGCTGGTTTGGATTGGTGCGGCTTTAGCCCTTCTCTTTCTCACTGGGACTCAGACAGCTTTTGGGCAGCATAACCTGGAGACAGAAACAGATCTGGGCGTTAGTCCACAAGAGGATGGAGATTTATAACATGAAGCAAACAAGGCGCTGAGATACAGTTGCTCCGGGCTAGTAATCCGTCAAAATGAAGTGCACTTAGAGGACATAATGACAACGGTGTGTTTTTTATTGTTATGGCTCTTGACCTCGGCACTTTATTTCTGTATTGAAACAATAAATGTAAAATTGAAGGCCATGCATATTGGATGAGAGCAGCATTTGAAGCCTTTTTAATACACTGTCATTCAGTTTTAGGGCTGTGTAGCATGATATGATCCTAAAGATACAGATAAAAACTCTTTTATAATGTCAGGACCAAACCATTAGACTGTTTTTGACTGTCCAAGCATGTGGCCTGAACTTTGTCCAACTGAGCTTTATGTTATGTGCCCTACAACTTTTTCACAACTATGTAACATGGATGCAAAACCCCTAAAATTAAAGCCAAGAGTCAGCACTTTAACATCATAAAGTTAATACTTTTTTTCCCCAAATGAAATGCGCTCATGTGCAAAGCAAACAGAACACGAAGGACGAGCTTGACTGTCCTCACACTGTCTGTACTGTCAGTGCTGTAACATGTTGTTTAACTGGGTAATTGACAGTTTCAGGATTTCCTGGAAGTCTCTCAAGTACTTTAAAGTCCCCAGACCCACTTCAGTAACACAGATGGTTTAAACTGAATGTCATTTTTATGACGAGAGGAAAAAACAGATAAATTACTGTACCCTTGAGCAGCAACAATGGCAGAAGTGGTAGAAGTGCATACCAACATGCCTTTACAAACATTGGCCTGCCGCCTCTTTTCAATTTCTGTGATTTTTGATTTCGAGCCCTGCAGCACTTCCACGCTGCCACTCAAGGTCATTAACAATTAGAGCCCGATAAGATCCAGATAACATGGTGCTACTGTGCACACGACCCTTTGATAAGCGCCGGCACGCGCCTCAGCTAACCTCCACCTCCGTCCCTCCCGAGTCTCCGTTATAATTTGACAAAAACCACAGGAGTCCAAAACAAGCAGCAGAGCTTTGCAGACGCAATACGAAATGTTAATTAAGAGTCATGAAGCAAATTGCATTTAGGATGAGATACAGATCTTAATAAATCTGAAACAAGTCATCAATTAATCCAGCGGTCAATTAACAGAAAAATGACTGGAAACTACTTTCATGACAGACTGATCAGCAAAATTCAGTGGTTCTGGTTTCCAAATGTGAGCAAATGCAGGTTTTCTTGGTTTTCTATGATTGTAAACTGAATATTTTTGGGATTCAGACTGTTTGTGGAAATGCAACAGCCAAAAAATTGTTATTTGCAGCCTAGTTGATGATATATTCATGTTGGGCTGCAAAGATGAACTGACATTTGCATGATTTGTTGTAGACTTAATGACCAAATGACATTGATATTTACGTAAAGTAATTAAAGCAAACAACCGAGCCCTTTGTTTTATTGCTGTTAATTACAACAGGCAAATCTTAATGTGTCTCACTGGCAGCCTTGTTAACAGAGGAGGGCCCTCTCTTGGTTCACTTCTCCAAGTCACAGTAAGAAATTACTTTGTGCCAAAGCCGGCCTGGCTCTCTGACAGCAGCTATCAAAGAAACCGATAAGGCTCCCTGATGCCTGAACACAATCATATCAATGACCTTGCTGACAGCGAGGCGAAGTTGTTGTATGTTTCATTACAGCACAATCAATGACAGGAGATTAAATGCAGGGCATTTACTCAGGATTATGGATTAAACAAAGACATCACCTGCCAAAGAGGCCTGAAACCGAGACACTGAGCAGACCACACAACGAATCAACAAAGCTCCTTGTTTTCGCTCTGCCACCGCGATAGCAATCACCACAAAATTTAAATTACATGCTAGCAGCTCTTCTATTGAGAATAACAACTTCCAACCAGTTTGAGGCACAGCAATCCGGTGCAGTGGTGCCGATTAAAGAGTCTATTGGCTCTGGTGTGTGTTTGAAGATTTCTTTCTCAGTAAACCTAGACCCCACCAGGCAGGGCTGGCTACACAGGGATAAAGTTACAGAACCCTGGGAACTGAGCAAAAGCATGGGAACCAGCTTATCTACCTCAGGGTATGTCTGCAAGAACACCGATAACAATAATGATCAGAGGAGGAAAGTGATATCACCTGCAATTGTCTTGATTTAAAAAAAAAGAAGCATGCACCTCAATGATCTACAGGGTTTTTGTGTGCAATCAGGTCTGAATAAAAAGGAAGTAGTTGTCCCTTATGTAATAACTGAAATGACCAGAGGGACGTGAATGCTGACAGTGCAAGAGGAAGGAAGGACAAGACGCTCTGTGTTTGTCCTGGAAGAAGTTTATCACGTCTTCCTCGATTTATCCACAAGCTCTGTGACTCGCAAGAAGACGACGATGAGTGTTGAATCTTTTTTTTTTTCCCTTGAAAGCTTTTCCACCCAAGAAAGCTTTTCCAGCACACTCAAATGTGTGTTTTGGGAAAACTATCCTTCTGGGAGGAAGTAAGTATGAAAACAGGAAGAAGGTAACTGCTACAGACTGACGCCTGTCAGGAGGAGCTTCAAACTTCTGTAAAATAGAAACATGGCACTCTGAGTTTCTTTCTAATGTCCAAAATGTAAAATCTTAGAAAGAGTTGACCGAAAAATCATGCTTATGCTTGGACTGAACCTATATTTCAAAGCTAACCAGGGTAACTACAAAATGTCTCAACGTGTACTCTGTAATGTTACATGTTAACTCAACCTGTCACAGCATAACGAGCTGTAACGTAAATCCACACTTAGAGCAGAGTATAAGATCACGATCACGCAGGTGAAGATGCTACCTTTGACCAGGGAATCTACAGAAATTAAACAGAAACGGCGCTTTAGTTATTTTTTAACTACAAGATGTATCTTCTATCCTTGAGCAACATTAAGGTATCACAGTTCACAGGGGTATTTCCAAATCCTGAAGGTATGATTTTCAGTATGAAATGATTGAACTGATTGAACTGACATGGAGGTGCTTTATTAAAGTGATGTCTTGTGATGCCACCAGAGGTCTCTTTTCACTGCTGGAACAGGCAGCTGGGCTGAGAAAGATGGCATATAAGAGGACTAGTCAAAGAGAATAGCAGCTCTGCTCCAGTTTGAAAACATTTTACATTACTTCCTAATAATAAAGGCCAGTCGGTCAACATGGACAAAGCTGTTTGCACTGTTGGCCTCAAGAAAATAAAGAGGGTAACACATCAAACCTTAACTGATGCTACAGGGTTGAGGTCTTTAGCTCCTTCAGTGAGAATCAGAAGAAGAGTGACTTTTTCCCTATTTATCATTTTATTAGTCCGAAGTATTTACTGGGTGAAATGCAAGAAGGTTATGAAGGTATGAAAAAATATCTATTGCTCAAGTCTAGTATCTATCATGTGAGCATTAGATGTCACAAATTTTAGCACAGACTCAACTCTTACTTTAAAGGACGATCTAATCAAAAGCTCCTCTGTATTAGGCTCAAAATCAATCACATCACAGCTGATAAACAGCAATCTGCTATTTACAGCTGTCTCAGGTAACATTACAGTAATTGTGTGGATATTTCATTTTCTTTCCTTGTTATCTACACATCAACTAAAGGCTGGCTGAGCTTATCTGGTCTGAAATTTATCTATCATCAAAAAAAAGTTGACATTTGCATCACGCCTTCGGCTGAAGGTGAGAACTCTGGAGAGGGAGTTTTTTTCCTGTCACGTCTACGATCTGTGATTTGCACTTGGTAATGACTCATCTGTCCAACGGATAGGAAATAAACCTGACAAAGTGTCTTTACTATGCTGTAAACTTTCAGTGTTTATAAAAAATTCAATGTAGTCAACACTACAAAGTTGAATTCTAATGAAAGAGGCATTTTACCTTTTTTTAAATCAGATTACAGGCAGATTAAAGACATCTTTTTGCTGAAAGGGAATTAAAAATGATGAAGGGATTTCAGATGATAGCCTTGCAAATGTTTGTTTTTTTAAAATATGATGGGTTTCAGATAGTTTAGATGCACTGCAGGGCTTTTTATTAAAGACAGGAGCAAGGACAAGTTACAGAAACCTGGACCAGTGAAATATTCAGAGGGGAGCTCTGCACGAAGAAGGGATGAGTCAGCACATAGTGCTCACTGGCCCTCTCAAAAATGTATGATAAGCAACAGTTTTTCACTCAAGCCAAGACATGTCTTTAAAAAAAGCCCAAATTTTTCACAGTAATCTGAGTATAGTGATAAATCTATGATAAGCAGCAGCAATCTATGATAATGCCAGTTTTTTAACTGTTATCTGATGTGATCTTTGAGGTTAATCACAGACAAAAAGGTCAAAGTTCTTTGCTGCGCCCCCTCGTAACGACATTAAGGGAAAGGAGCGAGACAGTCAGACTGGACGGGGGTTACGAGGCAGACACGAGCTCACGACACAAGCCCACAAGTGTCTTAACCCCGTGATCTGGGCCAGGACACCCAGGCCGGGCCTTGCTTCAAACGGCAGCTTGGCACGTGAGCGTCGACCGCAGACTGCATGCTCATCTACGAATTCTATCGAAAAAGGCATAATTAAAGAACATTTCAATATGATACAAAAACTGCCAATAAAAACGCCTCTCCAGAAATAGGAACTTGATCACAATGTCCAAACCTCAAATAACACACAGGCCTGTACTTACTTACACAAAAGCAGGACAATGACAGGGAGGGAAGGAGTGGCTGAAGGTTTCATTAGAGAACTCAGTTTACAAAAAACAAGAAAGTATGTGATTCATTTGTTTCTACATTTCAGGCAACACATGTTTAAAGAAGCGATGCGTTTCTTTTCCCCTCTTCCAGACTCTGACTGCGATAGCACCAAATGACGAGATTATAATTGGCGGCTGTAATGTTTTATCTTACACAATAACATGCTGTAAATTTTGCAGAATCAACACTATTATCACCTTTTTGAGACACAGATAGAAAGAAGTGGGTCGAGCAGAGAGCAATTCAAGAAGAAAAGAGGACAAACATTTGAGGAACTAAAGGTTTTTTTTGTAGCTGAGTGGTCAGTGCAGCATTTAGAGAGCCATCACGTCCCACAACACATCCTTTAAAAGACCACAATGTGGGATTTACGACGGTGCAAAAGTTTGTGCCATTTAAACACAAGTGGGCTTAAAGAGGCTTGTTTCAGGACTGACTTTTTTTCTTTTTTTTCGGAGCTGTGTAACCTGTGGAACTAAGCAGGATTTGTTTACAGTTTGTGCTCTATGGCAGCAGATCATCACGGTTGAAGCCTGAGTGAGCTCTACTCTCTCTGCAAGTCAAGTGGATAATGAGAAAGTGTGACGCTAACAGGAATCAGTTTGATTAACCTTGACTTGATAAAAAACAAACCTAATTGAGGTCGAACACATAAAAACAATGAATTAAACCGACAATAAATTAAACAGAAAAAGAGACAAGTACAAAGAGACATTCTGGATTAATAAGACGACTTGAAAACATGACAACAAGTTAATAATAATAATAATAACAATAATAAAAAAGAGATCCATGATTGTAACTTACCTTTGTGTGCTTACAGCAGAGAAGCCACCTCAGACATTGTAGTGCAATTCTGAACTGTGCCGTGAAGAGAGACGCTGGGCTGGTCAGAGTGCAGGACAAAAACAAACAGAGAGAGAAAGGAGAGAGATAGGGAGACAAAAGAAACCAGAGTTAGAGATGTGGAGCTCGATTCTCGGCCGATGGGCTTCTCGTCAGGCTGAGTGCTTTCTCAGACCAGCATGCACAGACTGATAGCAGCAGCCTTCCTCCTCAGGATTATGTTTCCTCCTCCAGCCTGCTGACAAGTAGCCATGTGACTCCAGGACCCATTCAACACTGAGTCAGAGGCTGCTGCTCGGACACACAAGTATGTCTGTCACACAAACACACACACATACATACATACACATACATACATACACACACACGACCTCAGGCTTAATGTGGAAATTCAACCCCAATGATCAATATCAGTCCTTCAACAAACAATGGGTTTTGCTTGCTTTAGTCCTTTGCTTCCAAACTTGTTTGGCCTGTGACATTTCAGTATAAAACAAGGTTCACTTGCAATTTCTTGTCACTATTTCCAACTATGATCAGGCCAACTAAAAAGTATTTTTTTAATACATAATTGGTATAAATTGTTCAGTCCTGTAGAAGTATAAATACCCACTTTAATGCAAAAAAGAAAGTATATGAAGAAATTTTGAAAAAAATAAGCAGAATTTAGTCTAACAAAAATATGTTTTCCCTGTTTTTCCTCTATGTGAATCAATTTGTGACCAGCTATGTTGTGACCCTTTGTGAGGGTCCCAGCCCAAAGTTTGGAAACCACTGATTTAGCCAATTTTTTAGTCCTGTGTCCAGCTCCATGCTATCTCGAGTATGCTAACATGCTAACCTATAACAATACAAACAAGCTGATGTTTAGCGGTTATAATGTTTACCATTTCTCCATAGTGGTTTTGCATGGTTAGCATGCTAACATTAGCTAATTAGCGCTAATCAGTATGCCATTAGTTCTGCAGGTGTTTGGTCATGAACTTCAGTAATGGCCAAATAAAACTTCTGACTTGTTTTCAAAACCAAAAATATGTACACAAAATCTCACAACAACCCTTCTAAAAGCTTTTTAGACACTTAATTAAAAAAATACAAATGTCATCCTCATGATGGCACTAGAGAGAAAATTGCATGATTTCCAAAGAGGACAAGATTCTGATCGAGTATCTCTATGAAATTTCATCGTAATCCATCTGATGGTTGTTGAAATATTTCAAGTTATTTATTTTAAATTCATGAAAACACATTGAAATATAAAAACATGTTTTGAAATTCGGTTGGCACCAACAAAGGGCCAAAATATGCAAAAACATGGTGTGATCCTTTGATCATAACCAGGATTAAAAACAATGTTTCCCATGTAGAAAGACTGTGTCTAATCTGGAGAGGTAAATTATCTCTTTGTGACATAAAACCATGTTTCAACACAGAAAAAATAAGTGACCGTCGGGTTAAGAACTGGCTTTCAACACTGAAGAATCAAGGGCAGCATAAAAAAGGAGTGCCGCAAAAGATGGTTTACCACCACGTCTCACGTCAAATCACACAGTCTGGAGGGCAGAGAGTGAGTCACTATGTACCAACTTTTTCTTTTGAACATTGGGCAACTTGATTTCTCATTAAAGGACATTGCGTCGCTGACAGGAAGCTTCTGAGCATCTGTAATACAGTGTTTCCCTAAGCTTTTTCAACTCCAGGACCGATAAACTGAAACAAATTAGACTACAAACGCTCTTCTGATAAGATTTCTCCTTTTAGGAATTTTACTAAACAAAGTGGATGAAAACTATTTCTAAAAGTCACACATTACGTCATCACTTGTGGATGCATTCATAGTGATAACAGTTTATTCCCCTTGAAACCCCTCAAGGACCCCTGTGGGTCAACAATTTGAAAACAACTGCTGTACTAGGTTTTATAAGTGACCAATATTCTAAAATAAGCAATACAAACGATTACAGCGTTGCATGTATCTCAAAAAACTCTTTTGTTTCTGGGTCGAAACCAAACTAATAACACATCAACTGCATGCTTTGTGCATGTTTATAAATTTGCACAGGATGTTTATTCATTTGTGAATATGTCTGCACTGTTCACTGAATTAATGTGCAAGCAAGGACATGTTTCCTAATATATATTTAATTATTAACCAATATTGACTCTTCATATTATGGTGGATGCTAAAAATTCCTCACTGCACCTTCCACCTCTTTCCATCAGGTTTTTTCTTCCTTTTTTTTTCCTGAGCTCACTTGTTTGTTCCAGTAAAATATATTAAGAGTTTGAGAGTAAATTAACCTTTAAATATATCCCTGGCGTGCTACAGGCTCTAAGTGATTTGGCAGTGGAAAAAAAAACTTGTCATGTCATGGAGGAATCAACATTATTACACAAGTAATCCCACCTAAAGTCATAAAAGCCGCCAGATTAATTGTGTTTTTGCAGCTAACAAAGAACAGTCCTGTGATCTAAACAAGTTGCTTACCCGTTACCCGCCAAATAATCGAGCGCTGCATTCCACATCAGCTTATATGAGCCTTAGGGCTAAAGAAATGCCCAACCTCAGGAGGAGCCTGTGTGTGTGTGTGTGTGTATAATTATTTGTCCCAAGAGACGTGAGCTCACTATGGAGTCACATGCGTGTCTTGCGGGGGGAAAAGAAACGCAGTCAATTCCACAAGCAGCTAAAACAGAAGTCCACTTCAAAGTCTGGGGCTTTCCTCAGTCCCTGCAGCAGGCTGATAATAGCATTATCCACTCTGGTCAACTATATAAAGAGGTGTGACTTCATGCATGCAAGGTCGATCGACAACTTTGTCTTAACCATGACCAACACACGATATGCTTGTTTGTCAGCACTAAACCTGCGAAGAATGGAAACACTGTCCTCGTCTTGGCCGGTTTGTGACATTTTAAATTAAGTTATTCGGCCAGTTTGATTTTAATCTAGTTGTGGTCAAATGAAGCCAACTGTACCACATCCAAAATCATCTTGTGTAAATGTCAAAACACATCTTTTTTGATGAAAGAAATGAAAAGATAAGAGTAACATTTATCAAGAATTTTTTTTACACAACAACATCCTGAGCTCAGTTTTTCTTGCTTTTATACAAAGTGTGGACATGACTCGGAAACTCTCCCTCCAGCTTCCTGTTATTCTTCTCTCCTTCCAAGTTTAAAACAAGTCTGTTAGATCATATTCCTACACATTAAGAGAAACACGCTCGTGTGGTTCAACCAGGGACAAACAGTTTACTTTAAAAAGAACATGTACCATTAGTCAACAGGTGACCATTACAAGCAAACACTGTATACTTCCTTAGCTTGAATTCACAAAACTCACCCACTCAAGTCTCCTGTGCAGCTCAGCAATGCAAAGACTGACCTCGATGTAGCTGTATACCCCTGACAGCTGCCCTGTTTGTGGATCTCTATGGGGATTTGGCGGCGGTGTATGTTGATAGCTGCGCTGCTGTTGCCTTCGAGTGTTTTATCCTGAAATAGCTCAGCAGTTTAAAAGTCACCCAGCCACGTCCTGAGCATTTCAGCATGCGTACGTCTCTGCGTCTCTGCACTGCTCTTCACAGCTCACTGGACACACTAACTTTGCTTAAGGTTTGGCAGAGTCCAGCACTTTGACATGACTGTGCTAAGTTATGTGCACACAGTCACTGACACACTGCCATTCATACACAGCTAACAGCTGCACTCACTAAATGTATGCCCATCTTTATCTCGCCTCTCTGTCCAGCCAGAGGCCTTCGGCCGGCCTGCAGTGACTCTGCTTGCAGCAGCAAAGACAGCACCTGTCTTTATGGGTGAAGAGGGATTGAAGAGGCAACCGAATCCTGGCAGCTTATAAAGTGCCGGCCCATTGTCCTCTATTCCAGAAAAGAAAAGGCATTCACCACTCAAGTATTTTTATACTTTGTAGAGGATTTGGATGTTTGAAGTGCTGTAGGAGGCCAGAACACATTTTGAAATGGAAACCAACTGCATGGAAAACATTTTTTACTGCCTGCAGAGAAGAAATGTCCTCGCACAGTAAATTTGAGACCGTTTTTAGAGTTGCAAGCTTAATCAGTGAGTTAAAGTATGAAAAGTACCAAAAGCTGATGCAAAATGTAAGCATCACTAAATCCAGTATTTTTCACTTTTATTAATTAATAACTTCAATTTGGTTTTAGGTCTAAAGGTTGAATGCCATAATTATCAATAGGTTTATCACTGTGAGCAGCTTTTTTATGTTACATATATAATAAATTATTGGTATGCAAAACTTAAAAGTCTCAAATATAAATTATAGTATCAGCCTAAAATAACATCCAACATGAGATAGACAGGAACAAAAACACTGAAAGAGCACTACAACTATGTTATTGTTATGATTATTTTCCTGCAGATTCAGATAAATAACAACGTCAACAGAGCCATTACAACTCCATGTTGTGTTTCCCCTAAAGGAATTAAACATCCCTAGAGAGACTGACCAGCTAAAATGAAATACGGCCTGAGATCTGCTGAATGTGTCTTACATAACACTGATGCAAAAGGGACAAAACAACATTTTTCTGACCTGTTTTAGCCACCACTGAACAGTCAGAGTTTCTCTGCAGTCACTGATGACCGGTCCCATCCAGCTACAGCAGTGTCAGGGTGTGGCACCTTCCTGTTAAAACTGCATCCAGGGCTGCTCGGGTTGCACCGGCTGCACAAAAGGTACAGCCGTGTTCTCACAGAAACACGGTAATTGTGGAGCTCTGACCCGGTGCACTTGTAATAACTGTATTTATCCCCTGAGACGGGAATAAAATAACCCCCAGGCTCCCAGAACCCAAACAAAGGCCTAAGATCTCATAGTACGGTCAAATACAAATCAGCCATTTATCCATTTCTTGGGAAACAACAATGTGATTACGTTTGTTTTTGAGTCTGCTGCATACCGACAAAAGGCATGAGAACTTAAACTCACACCCCTACAGGAAGGGATGACAACAACAAAGAAGGAGGTCAGGAGGGTGGCAATGATGCCTCATCATGACTTATGTAGCTCAGAGTATAATTAGATGCTCGGAAAAGACTACAAACTCCAAACAGCTTAATGGGATTTAATGTGACAGGACAGCAGCCCAAACTAGACACATTCCAAAATATATTGCCAAAGTGCTTAATAGTAATTAAATGCAACTTAGTAGGCTGGTGCACAGCAACAGCCAAGCAAAACCTGAATGTAGGCGATGATGCGACTCCACAATTTGTATGGTAAACAAACCTAAAATAATCGTGTTTAATTTAGGTTAAGACAGATTTTTAGGCTTTGTGTGTTTACTGACAAAATGCTGGGTCTGTTTATCTTCAGAGGGGAAGGTAAAATAAACACCACGAGCGCAGAGGCCGTGATTTTCAACAAAAAAAAAAAAGGGCATTTATCTACCTCTTTTCCTTCCTTGTCTTCTGCATGACCAAGCAATTCACGACAGGAATGTGGAGACACTCCGCTCAACTGTTTGTGCTGTGACATTTTTTTTTCTCCCCAGCAAAAACACGCCACTGTTGTCACAAATCAGTTAACAATAAGTCTGTTTGACGTTTTCCACTGAGGCGAAGGAAAACAAATAAAAGCTGAGACTGTGATCACACAGATAAGATGGATCTATCTGATGTGTTCAAGCACCGCGCAGGATTATGCGACAAAAGGAAAGCTGAACCGCTCAGGAATTTGAGAATGAGAGAGAGGTTTTTTTTTTTTTTTTCTTTTTCAAAAACAGAACTAACAAGGTCAAATTTACCAAGACAAACATTTCAGATTCTGCTATCTGATGAGTCCTTGAAGTGCTCAGGTTGTAGAGAAAAACATTCTAATGATTTGATTTATTCAGATTTGAGAATCTCCGGGGAAAGATAATTGTTTTATCTTGTGTCTCAGCTTTACATCAAAGTTAAATACCTCCTCGAATAACCTGCAGTGCACATGGAGGTGATGATGGTGAGTCAGCAGATGAGACACATCCTTCCTCCATCCTGCCAGAGGGCATGTCCTGACATCGACTAGCCATGTGACACGGGAACAACTCTGGTTCCCTAACTGAGGTGCTAAAGTGATTTATCTGTATCTGTTTAGATGGATCAATAGATTAAATTCAGATTATATATAAGGTTGTGCTTCACAGGGAAGTTTAACTTTTGCCGAAACTGACACAGTTTCACACACAAACAATCTCCTTTGTTATACTGACATCAAAACCAGAGGAAGATAAGCTTGTTCAGTCTCTTTTTAGAGTCAGATTAATGCAACACACCTTTTTAAAACCAGGCTTTACTGTGTTGCAGCAGGAAAAACATGGGTGGAACTAAAATCACAGACACAAATACTATCTTTGTATCAGTACTTTTTTTAATGCAGCAATCAATGTTATGTGACTCTCCTGTGTTTAATAAATCAACCTGTCTGCAGTGAAATGCAGAAAAACCAGTTTTAATTTACATTTAAATTTCTCCTCCTGTGAAAAAAACACCACCTAATATTTGCATTTGCATTTTAATAAATGAGATGAGTTTCCTGCAGTTTTATGTCATCATAAAGTGAATATTTCAGGTTTCTGATTGGTTGGAAAGATCAGGAAAGACACTACAGCAACAAAACTTCTTTAGGCTTTTGTAAGTTGTCATAGCTATTTTTCTTTACATGGACATGATTAGATCCCAAAGCCTTGTTCAAATAAAATCACAGAACAACATGGGACATAACCTGAGTTGGTAATCACAAGTCGTGCTGATATGGAGATTGTGCAGCGCTGAAACAATCAGCTGATTAGTTAATTTACTAAATTAACTGCGAAAACAAGTTTGATAATTGACTTTTTGTCATCTGTTAAGCGAGAATGCCTTCCATTTTTGATTCTCAAATGTAATAATTTCTTTTCTACTTGTATTTTTTACTTACTTCTTCATATTTATATCACTGGTTATTTAGTAACTAAGTGTTGATTAATTGAAATAATCTAAGGAAGTCTCAAATGATTTTCTTTCAATCTTTTCTCTCATTTCTGAGGAAAAATATTGACTGTTTTTCGATAAGTTGTTAGTTGTAGTCATATTGTCAACATGCCAAGACTATGTAGAGATGAATTTTTATGTTCATATTCATCTTGAACAAACTTACCAATGAACCACATCCTTACAATTATGTCACCCTCTGACCCGAGGCACGAGACATGTCATGCTGCTGCTTTCCCAGTGAGCGATGAATGAATTATGAATGAATGAATGAATGGGGCTGACCACATCACCAGCCTCCACACTGATTTATTAAGAAGCCTTTCAATTTTTTTTTTAAAGACAAAACCAGACACCGAGGTTCGATGTGGACTCATTCCGGTCAACTCTTCAACATGACCGCGGCGTTTCCACACTAACGCCGCTCACCGGAGGAGTGACCGCTAGCTTGCTAGGATGAGGAACTCCTCAAACATTACGTCCCGCCAGTCTATCCACAACGAAAAAATGAAAGTCCCAGCATATTTATAGGGCTTTTCCCCTTAAATTACCTGGTTATCAAGCCGAAGAACAAAGCGAAGTCATCCACCAGCAGCAGCGGACACTTTTATTGCATGTGTGGCAGTTAACTGGCTGTCAATGCCGCCTCTCCTCGCAGGAAAATAAGTCAACTGTCAAGACCCGTTTGTGACCTTCAAAATAACAATAGTTCAGAGCAAAAAACGCGTTTTTTCACAAGGCGAAATCCCTCCGAGGCTTACAATCACACACAGGTTCTGGTCAAAGTGTTATTTACTCACCGGTGCCTGGTACTCACCTCAAACTCTCTCTGAATGACTTGTTCAGCCGGCGTCAAAAAGTTAAAGAAGATACGAATTCGCTTCCGGTGTGGATTTCAAATTAAATCAAATTACTTATTAAAACAAATAAATTCACTCTTTCACCATCGCAGAAACCTACTGCTATTTAAGGCATGAATTAGTTATAAATAAGGATGTCAAAACACAACTAAAAAAGCACTACAGATACGTTGAAATGATTTGAACCCCATTTTATGCTTTTATTTGGAAGCCAAGATAAGCACACTTCCGAATTTGCTCTTTAAATTTTTGTAGCTTGTCGCTTTTTTTCTCCAGACAGAAATCGCTGCGCCTGCGTAAATGATGAATCATATTTCTGATGAAAGCGTGAGGGGACAACGTCGTTCCGTTATGATGCATATGACCCCAAACTACGATGACAGAAAAACAATAAACTTTCAGAGTTCCTTTGACTATTATGTCACCGACACGGAACATATGATTTGGCTGAAACAGTAATGCAACATTAGGATTTTAAAAAAGCAAACAGATATTAAAAATGCAGGTCTTTATCCCAGTAAAGCTCAAGTGACACACCTTGGAAAACAAACACCATCATGGAAAAAAAATCAAATTATCTTTGAAAACAAAATATATCATCTGTAAAGTATCCACATTGTAGACTATTTGCTTTGAAGGTTTTTGTTGGGTCACAATCAGTACTGTGACCTTACTATAGCCTACTGTGAAGAAGAGAAAAGCATAATATTACATTTTTAATCTCAACTTTAAGGCGAAAGTGCATGAGAAATCTGAAAAGCTGAGGGAACTGGATGAGCTAATGAAAACCCCTGATATTTTCTTAAATGCCCTGTTTAAAGATTCAAGACCAAAATTTCAATTTAATAATAATAACTATTCTCATTACTGGCTTTTTTAAAATTGTGATTCCCCAATAGCAATCACAAGCTAGTGAAGCCATGCAACTGTACAAGAGCATAAAATAGCTTGAGGCTTACTAAGTATAAACTGATTTGTGTTAATCTTATTATAATTTTGTCAAAAGACATGCACCAACAAAGCAGAGTATCCGCATGCATGTAATCCTAAAAGATCTGCTTGTCTGATTGATATAGACAATGTCTTGAACATGGTCAAAGACCTTCTTTCTGTGTTGTTTTCACAGTCTCTGGCAATTATTAATGTCTTCCAGTGCTCATAATATCTCTTCTGAAGCCAAACTGTGTTTCCATTCATGACCAGTCAGCCAATTGTCACCTACCTGCACACCTACCCCTCGTTTTCCCTAATTAGCCACTAATAGTTTAGCTTTTGGTTGTTCTTTCTGTTTATGATCTCTGCCATTTGTTTTAATCTGCCTTTCTGCTCCATCTTTGGATATACTTGCCCCTGCCAACTGCCTACTCGTTGCCAAGCTTGTATTTGAACAAAGACAAAGTAAACTCTGTCTTTTACCTTATCTGCTCTACCCTTTCCTGCTTTTTGTTGCCTCCACAACTCATATTAAAACTGACACATGTACACTTGAGAAAGGAAGTATTCTTACATGGTGTACATGCTGCATAAAGATAAAGGGAAATGATGGTTTCAGGGGGTCCAGCAGCTAATTTTGGCGAGGGTATCCCTTTCACAGCATTTTGTTTGCATCTGAGTATGCTGTTGGTCGAATGTACGGTTTATAGTTGTTCATATAAGTTTATGAAAACCTTATCTCTCTTTATGACTTTTGTTATAGCAAAGAGTATCACCTTTTATAGTGCTGTGCCCATATTCCCATATGTTTTTAAAAACTTTATATAATTTTACAGTCAGACAGAATCACATCAATGTAACTCAATGAGAGTTTCTCATTTATTTGAACCAATTTTGTTTTAATATTTCCACTCTTTTTCATAACATATCTGCATTTCTTCGGATGTACATAGCATGCCACAGTTGGTTGAATCAATAAAGTTTGCAGGGTGCATGGTGCAAAGGTCACATCAGTGTGTATAGAGTGACCCCTACTGGTGGCTGACTGGCACTGCCGCCAGTAGGATAGTAGATTCACCTGTTAAATATGATAATTAAGGCACAGATCCACCCTTTTTTTTTCTTTTTAATTCTAATTTAATTTTCTATCTTAGTCTTGAGATACTCTGTTTGTTTTAAACGAAATAATATATTTGGGAGATTTTTTTTTTTTTTTTTAACTTTAACTCGCAGTTTCGTCTTTCAAACATCATTCTCATGCGTTTACACGCGCAATCTCGACAGATTACATGCATATGTACAGTCGTAGATGTTTGTGGATGTTGTCAGTGCGATGGTTGGGGTTTAGGTCTGTCAGTCAGTGGGAAACAGATTGGATTTGTGCGCTGCTGCTGCGGTGGAGGAAATCTCGGCTCTCCGCAGTGTTGATAGGCTGCTTTCTCCTTCATATTCTGTCAATCTACAAGTCAAAGGAGGGGGGAGAGGTCAGTGTTGCTAGCATATCGCTGCGCACCAGACCCAACCAGGAAGTCAGCAAAGTTGCAAATTAATATCAGTTTCACTTTGATTTACCTACATTTACGTTAAAACGCCAGCATGAGCTCTGCTGCCTCCACGGTAAGCTGCAAATTACCGAGCGACGTTTGACGTGACACTGTACTGTACATAACTATTAGCTTTAGCCGGCTAGCTGCTTTAGCATAGCCTGGCTAACGTTTCCCATCGTTCTCCATCAGCTAGCTGTAACTGTTAGCCGTCATGCTAACATTGTTTGTTGACAGCACTCAGTGTACCAAAGACAAAACAACAGACTCAGCTTAAGCTTTAGGTTAATTTTTCATCTGTTGTTTCGTTTGAATTCGCTGACGTTACAGTGAATTAATGCATTTGTCCAGACAGACTTTGATAAAGACTGAAAACTTTGTGAACAACATTGACTAAGAAGTGGAGAGTTTACAAGCGAAAGTGCAGGTCAGCTTCAGTCAGATGTACCGTTACTGAAGGACAAAGAGAAATAAACATGTTAAAATGTAGCTTGTCGAGGTTAAAACACAGTTAACAATTCTGTGACAATAATCTAATTAACTTACAGTTAACTCACAAAACTAGAGTAGCAAGTTAAGCATCAACAAAAAAAAAATCAGTCATTTATACATAATCTAGTGTACAAAATAGCTGCAAAATGGCTTTCAAAGGAGTTGACTGATATTGGCTGAATATTCTTGTTGGGAAACAAACAGATATACACACATACAAATAATACTTTATTAAACCCAAAAAAGTACATTCTGCAGGATTTAAGCAGGAGCAAAGTACAATTAAATAAAACAAAAGCAAGTAATTTAAAGTAGGTAATTTAATTTAGAAAACTGAAAACAGAACCCCAAAGTAGGTGAATAAGATAACATTAGTATCACACATGAGGCACAGGATTGTCCATGGATATTACAGAGAAATAACAAGATAGTTAATTGATTGATTTATTGGATAGTGGTATTGGTATCCCAACAAACAGAAAATGGCAGATCAAACAAAGCAGTCATAAAGCCAAAATGCAAAATATAAGGAAAGTATAAACAGATAAAAATGTGTGTTTTAAGCTAGCATAATTAAAAACTAAAGACAACATTGTTCATCTGCAGTGTGAAAACATCCTCTGAGGGTTATTGAAGACATCAGGACATTATGAGCCGTTGTAAACCGTGTCATTGTAGCCTGTTTGTTAACTACAAACTACCAGGTACTTTTGGTCAACCATTGTTTACATGACTTCTTGATCTGTGGTTGATTTATTTGTTTTATAGACTATCGGGGAGTTATTCCTCACCCTCAGTGAGATGGGTTTCACAGAGGAAGAGATCCAGGCGGCTGTACAGGCGGGGCATTTCTCTGTACCAGATGCTGCAGAATGGTGAGTTTTCCCATCCTTTTTCTTTAATCTCACATAATTGACGTTCATGAAAAGCTAATGAAGTTTCCCGTGATTTCCAAAAGACCACTTAGCCAGTATAATTACTTCTATATCCCTCTCTCATGTGTTGACAGGCTCTTACAGGGTCAGTTTCCACGGCACAGGTTGGTCAAGCAGTCATCACAGCCTGCTGAGTCAGCATTTTCTGCTTTCAACCCTCCCAAAGGGGCAGCGAGCACTTCAGAGACACACACATCTCCCTCTGACAGCAGAGGTATAACACAAAGCAGTGTGCTTGAGACTGTGTTGCATTAAAAGCTAAAGGATCACATCAAAGTCATTGTAATATCCTCTGCATGTTTCTTTGTAATCATGTAACTGAAGGGTGCATGATTAAGTGACTCAGTGCTTCTTTTTATTTTTATTTTAAAGGGTCCCCTTCATTGCTGCTAAGACCATCACAGTCCGGCAGCTTGTCCCCGGAGCCATTACCAGTCGAGTCCCGCATCAAACAGGACAAGAGTGACTTTGAAGAGCAGCAGAGACGGCGTGTTGCTCAGGAGGCCAGAGCAGAAAGAAGGCAAAAGAAACATGTCAGAAACGCTGAGAAGAAGAACTACTAACCACTGATGCCAAATGATGCCAACTCAGTCAGACTGGTGGTTTGTTTGTCATCACGCAGGAAACTGTCTTTCGAGCCAAGTGTTATATTTCAGAAGAGTTGAAAGCATCTTGTCTTGTGTGTGTTGGTCTGCCAGGAGCGTGAGTTGGTGTTGAAGCGGATAGCTGAGGATCGGAGGAGCCTGCAGGAGAAGAACCAGACCGGTTCCTCCACAGAGACGTCTCCTCCCAGTGGTCAAGGGCAGAAACTGGGAGGAAAGATTCAGACTAATGTGGATAACAACTGCATCCTCATGGTGAGGCTATAAGGAATCTAACTCTCTTTGTTCATATGTTAGATGGTCACACTGCAGAATTGTAGCTGTTTGAATTTTGACCTTTTTGCTGCAGATTCGGCTTCCCTCCGGTGAGTCCATGCGTGAACGTTTCCCAGCTGACGCTCCTCTGCGCAGCGTCGTGGAGCACATCACCGGACGACACCCCTCCCTTCCCTCCTTTTCCCTCCTCCAGGGTTTCCCACGGAAACGCTTTGGGGAGGCAGAGCTCGCCTGTTCGCTTCACTCTCTCGGCCTCACGCCCAACGCTGCGTTGTGCATCCAGACCACTCCTCCGGAAACACCCCAGAATGCACAGAGTCCCGCAGATCCACCGCCAGCAGGACAGAATGAGCCATGCGATGTGTCTCCACAGCCACATATTCCTGTCGTGGAGGGGGCGGGAGGGCAGGACCTTGTTCCGCCTCTTCCGTTACCAAACCAGCTGTGGGAGGAGGCAGTAAATTATGCAGGGATACCTGGAGCAGGTCCATCACTGTCCGGACCGTCTCACGTCTGGGGTAAATTTTATATTACATACATATTACAGTCAGTCTAGCATGATGAACTGCTCAAGATGCTTCAATACCCATCAGCCCCAGTTGCTAATATCATGGAGAACAAGCCAGTCAAATTTACAGTAAATTTACAGCACTTTAATGTTGCATTTGGGAACACAACACAGTGCCAAAGTTTTTTATTAATTAGAGTTGACCCAGAACATCAGGTTCAGGTTGTGTTGTCAGTTGAAATATAACTTTGTGCTTCGGCTCGCTTTAAGCTGTGCTCCTCAGAGGATTTTAAGCCGCCTAATGTTAATGTCTTTGGCCAAAATGCACCTTGGGACTCACTTTTTCTCATTCCACATTTTTATGTGTCCATGCCAGAACAGCATTGTTTAATTAAGTTTTTTAATCCTTTGTTCAGATAATTATGACAGGAGGGTTTCATTTTAATCCAAGCCATGAAATACGTAAACTATAAAATGCCTCACATAGTCTATGTAGAAAATCAAAAGCAGTTTCACTTCCAAAATATCTCCTTCCACATCTGTAGGCACTACTGTTTAAACAAACAGCTGTTCAGTCATTAGATGAGACTTCTCTTGCTGTTCAACAGGGCGAGGTCAGAGGTTGGTTCCAGGTAATGCTGATGAAGCTGCTGGCATTGAGGTTGACGAGGAGCAAGAAGAAGAGGAAGAACCACCTCACGTGCTGAACGGTACTGCTGTCTGTGACCTACATTTTTCCCTGTACACATAGAACTTTGTGCTCTTGACTAAAACTGGCCTCTTACTTTTAGCTGTTAGAGTAACTTTCAGTTTAATTCTGTGTTGCATAAGTTTCTCAGTATACAGAACACATGACCGACTGCCCCGCTAATGTGTGTCAAATGTAAAAAAGATTAGGATTAGGAAATAAGTACAGTAGGTGAATGCTCCCTTCTGGCAAACATACATCACACAGGGTCAGAGCTGCTCAGTTAGAACTGAATACTTACAGCCAGTCAACCAATCACATTCAGTCTTTGAGAGCATGTGGTTATGATATAGAATTGTAAATGTGTGTCAGAGCAGAGAGCGAGAGGAGCCGAGTTGAAGTGAGGTGGAGGAGAATCCAAGACCAGGAACCAAAGATGCTGATTAGAGGTCTGGGATATAAAAATGCAAGAAAGCAGGAGTAGATAAAAGCTTAAGAAGTGATACTGAACATGATTATGTGCTTGTCGGGATGTTGGTGACTACACTGAGTTTAGAGTTTCCTTATGGATTGAGTTACATGGTTGTTCCTTGTGTAATTTTCACAGGAATGCCAAGGCTGCCTTTCTTTCCGGAGAACAGGTTCCGGGGAGAATTTGAACCAAGGCACCACTGGCCAGAGCAAGGAAATCGACTCAGGTATGTGTCTAGACAGAGTGGCATTAACACAGTGTAAGAACAGTGTAGGAACTACAATGCACCCATTCTTGTATTGCAGTAATTTTCACTGAAATACAAGTGACTTTTAGTTGTTTGCATCTAGTTTTAATGAATTAGTTCTCACCATTATTCATAGTTGAGATTTGTGGGCAGTGATTTTGAGAATTGAATGCTTATTATTAGCTTGTTTCAGCTCTGAGTGTGAAGATAAGCTGCTTTTCTCTGTTTTATATAATTGTAAACTGAACATTTTGGGGTTTTCAACTTTTGGAGGACATTTAAGGACGTCACTGTAGGCTTTGGAAAACTCTAATGGAAATTTTTTGTTTTAATAACTAAACGAGAAAATCAGCAGATGATATTGAATGTTGTTGTTAGCTGCAGCCCTAACTGTGTGTTGTTCCTGATTGCTTGAGTAAATATTGGTACCAACAGTGACCTACTTTCTTAACTGCTGTTGTCTGCTTAAACATTTAATAGGCAGGGTAGGTTAGGCTCTCTAACACCCTGTTATTAATAGTCATCATGAGTAATTATTAAGTTTCAGAGGTGTGAAGAGTTTTCAGTTACATTTCTTGTGCTGCAGCTTTACATGACGAATCTGTTCCAGCAGGCTTTAGGTAACTGGAAACTATGTGTGTGAAAGGAATGCAGACCAAATTTTGCTGGCATTTTATAGTGCCTGTGAGGATTTGCATGCACGTTAAACTACACTTTTGGTGTGAGACAGTTGTGTTCGTGTGTTTCAGGGAGGCTCAAGAAGAAGACCCAGCAGAACCTGAAGATGCGGGAGGTCGGGTGGCGCCTGTGGCTGCAGGTCTGGCTGCAGTGGAGCGATTTCAAAGAGCAGCGCAGCAAGAAGACAATCGTGCCTCCCAGGGACAACCGTCACCCCCTAAACGACCCTTCAGGACACCCAGCGTGCCATCCTTATGTGCCTTGGCCACCCGTGCAACTGTCCACCTCATGACTGGTAAGAGATGATGTAAAACACTCAGTTGTAAGACTCATTGAATTTCCTGGACGTGTTTCATTGTTTTGTTTACTCACACTTGTCACTCTGCGTCTCTGCTCTCTCAGCTCCCAGCATGCAGTACAGCAGCAGTCTGGCAGGCCTAACCCCGGAGCTTGCAGAGCTTCTGCTCAACCACATGTCCCGCGAGAGGCTCTTACGTCCACGCACCCTGGAGCTCTTCTTCGGCTGCCCGTTACAGAAGTTGGTTCTGAACTGCTACCCTTATTCCACCAATGAGCTCCTGCGGCAGTTACGGGCTTTCACAGCACTGAAGCATCTCAGTCTAGTCAACTCACCCCTCATCACAGGTATTGGATTTTATACTGAGATGGAATTTCTAGACTTTTCAGATGTCCGTCTGTCTGTCCGTCTTCACTGTCTCCTTTTAATCTCTTCAACTTGTTTCGTCCAGACTCTGGGCTGTCGATCCTGTCCAGCCTGGTTAAACTCCAATACCTCAACCTGGCTTCCTGTAGCAAACTGACGGACTCCTGTCTGCAGCATATCACAGGTCTGGCTTTCTGCAATAAACAAGTTTCTGACTGTTATGAGAGGGGATAATGGGTTTAAAATTACCACTACGTGCAAGAATGCCAGATCCCAACATAAGCTGCTCTGTGTAAAGCACTTGTGTTAAGCATTGAATCAGTTTTGCTTTGATGTCAACGGATTATTTTTCTTCTGTCTGCTTTACAAGGTCTGAAGAGCCTGTGTTTCCTGTCCCTGGACCAGACCAAAGTGACTGATGCTGGGATGGTGCTGTATCTCCAGTCAGCTCCATCCTGCCTCTCTCAGCTTTGCCTGAACCAGACGGCCGTGACTGAAGCTACACTGGCAGTCCTGCCCACCTGTGTGCCTCAACTGAGGCTCCTCAGCATCAAGCAGACAAAGGTGAGTCAGCTTTACCAGCAAGTCTTGCACCTTGATTCACATAACGGCTAGCTTTTAACAATTCCTCATTTGATTTTTCTCTCTTGAAATGTCTTTTTCCTAATGGTTGTCGTTCTCTCAGGTCAGGGATGTGTCAGCTTTGGCAGAGCTGTCCAACCTGCAGACTCTCAACCTGGATGGGACAGGTGTGACAGAAAGCTCTCTGAACCACCTCGCCTCCCACCCTGCCCTGTCTGCCCTCAGTTTGGCGGGAATCCCTGTAGCGGACGGCAATCAAGCTCTGCAGATCATCTCAGGTGCATAAATGAAAAGGAAAATGAGCAGAGAAGCAGTGAAACAGAAGTCTTTGATGAATCAAAGTGTTAAGAAAGGTTTCCTCTTTCCTCACAGGTCTAAAGTTGACTCATCTGACCCTCCCTGGACGCCATTGTGTGACAGACACTGGGTTGTCATTCCTTGCTAGACTGTCTCTGCTCTCAGAACTGGACCTGACAGACTACACACAAGTCACGGACCAGGGAGTCAGCCAGCTCTCCACCATGACCAGGTCACTCAGCTGTTGTACTGCACAATGCATGCAGTTATTCTGGTAGGGTTACAGCAGGAGTACTGACAGGAGTGTTGTGCATACTTTGTGTAGGTTGAAGAAGCTGTCACTAAGCAACACTCAGGTGACGGATGCGGGACTTCCATCTCTGCGTGGCCTGCAGGAGCTGCAGGAGCTCTGTTTGGACCGAACCGCCGTCACGAGTCGAGGAGTGTCTGAACTTATCACCTGTCTGCCGCACCTCCAGGTGAGTTTACTGGTGACATTTGTCCATATATGATGACCAGGAGTTTACACACTCATTTGGATTTATGCAGGGTTTTAAATTATTGCTCCCAGCTCCACAGATCAAACAGTGCTTGTGAATTCATGGTTAGAAGTGTTGCTTGCAATGTTAATGGTGTGTTCTTGTGTTTTCTAGGTGTTGGGGTTAGCCAGCACTCAGGTGGGGGACACAGTGGTGAGGAGAGGTCTTATCCGCTGCAATCAGCTTGTTAAACTTAATCTCAGCCGCACGCGAATCACAGACCACGGTGAGGTCATATTTTAAAATCACCGCCTCATCACAACAGACAAATGTAACCTTCTCTTATCAGGCTGAACAATCACTTAACATTTTTCTCTTTCTCCTCAGGTCTCAGGTTCTTGAAACACATGCATCTGGCTCAGGTAAACCTGGACGGCACCGGGGTGAGTCTTGTGGGTATTGCGAGCCTCCTCTCATTCACCAACATCAGCAGCATTCGCGCCAGCAACACCCGCACTGTTCCCCCCGATGAGGTCTCCGATGAAGAATGGGAAGCCCAGTGAGCATGGACGCCCTCTATTGGTCTGAACATACTGTACCTGAGTACGCCTCTGAATGCTGCGATCCCCTTTTGAGCCCTTAACTGAAACACTCCTCCTACTTGCACTATATCAACTGCAGCTAGTGCTAATAATCTGTCAATCATGCACGCTACCAGGTTGAAACCTTTAACAGGAGCCTTGTGTTTAAAAACAAGGCCATTTTTAATGTTTACATATATATATAAACATATATATATATAATCAATCTGAATTTACTTGCTTACACTTCAGCCCTTTTGGGTCTGAAAAAATCTCCACCTGACAAACTTTAAAGCTTTATGTGCAGCCTTAGAGGTCGGAGCTGTGTTTCCCCTGGTTGGCAGTTGTCAAGCCAACTGGAAAGAACATATGTTTGAAACTTATAACACAGCATGTATTTTGAGACCTTAATTACTAACAAACTGACATATATATATATAGAAGTTAAATGAGAACCTAAATAATAAATTAATTCAACTAAGTTCGGTTGAAGGAAAAGTTGAGGGAGCATGTGAAGGCAGGAAATGTCTTCCCGTTAGCATCCTGTCACCTGTTATTAAAACTAGCAGTAAACTTTGAGCTGTATTCATGTCATGTACAATTTATTAGAGGATTAAATTGAGTTCCCGTCAGCCTCCTTTTGTTTAGTAGAAATGGGTCCAAAGGTCTTTTTCTGTTAGCTTGGAATATTGATATCTAAAAACACCAAACCCATACAGCTAACCCATCTGCAGATGTCAGCTGTCCAAGATGATGAAAATATTAATTTCTATTTATTGTTGTAGTACAGTTATTGCAGCTGAGGATGAGATATTGCTCATTAGTTGATGATTAACTTCACATCCATAAAAATTAAATAAAATGCACGATGCCACCATTACAAAAAATATTTGCTCCAGTTATAGCTAAATGCTTCTTACAACATTTCCTCAATACTACAGTACATGCCAAATTATTATTTTGTCACTGTTTTACTATCTTATTGCCAGATGTCCTGATCTGTTTTGCTACGATTGATCTTGGTATACTTGAAATTTTGCCATTTTAACATGGAAATTGTTATAACACACCAATTTGTCAGAATGAGAAATGTTACTTTATGAGGCAAGTAATAATGTGGAATGTTTATGGTTTAGTGAAATAAGCAGATCGTGTTATAATGGGATGTTAAATATTGTATTACAAATTACAAAAGTTTTTTTGAAATGACTTGTATGTTAGTTTTAAAAAAAGTAGTGTGTAGTAAGAATAAGGAAAATATTAAAATGAAAAGTATCTCTAGTTGAAATTTGTGGTGAGAAATTGAACAAATACTTTTTGTGGTGATGGTGGCACACACAGCTGTGCTTCTGCACTGACGCCATTCCAGTTTGACATGAACACAGCTTTACTGCATGAGCTCAAAATTAAGATTTACAACTAGCGATGTCACCTGTATGGATGTTAAATTACAGCCATCCACAAGTCACCGAAAAACTTAAATCTCCTTTTCAAATGCATCCTGGAGATGTGTTGCATTCAGTTGATAGTTTTTATTAATGGCTGTCTTTTTACCTTCTTGTTAGCTTTAGTTATGCCAAGAAACGCCAGTATTTTTTAAGATGGCCCATTCATTTTGTTACATGAAGGACAAAATGAGCATCATACAGTTTAGTGTAGGGGCTGTAAGATGATGTAGGATCTATGCAGCCATGGGGCGAACAAGCCAGAATCCAAAGCAACTTCTCCAAATCACATCAAATTTTGTCCTCTTGTTTACAGAGATGTAAAATAATTTATTTTCCCTGATAGCGTTTGATTTTTGGATACAAGCACTGTATTCGTTGAGTTTAAAATAAAGTCTTCTCAATCTAAACATGCTGTATTTATGTTCTGTTTATTCAGACAAACCTTTATTGCATTACATTGTTAAATAAGGCAGAACTGCTCTTTTACACAGAAAAAAAAAAAAAAAACGGGTCAACTTTTAAATATCATAAAATATGACCTAAAAGCTGCTGCATACAGTTGGGATAAAACAAAACATTTGGAGAAAAAAATAAAATAAAACTTGGATGAAGACAGCACAATGGAATGCATTCCAAAATGCACTGAGATGCTTCAGGTGAATCAGCCAAT
>JAQMCX010000032.1:4213230-4301546 GCA_029814765.1 Acanthurus leucopareius
ACTTCAGCCTGACAGAAACAAGAACGAAGAGTGATACAGTCAGACTGAGAGACAGACAGAGAGAGAGAGACAGAGAGACAGGCAGAGAGACAGGCAGAGAGAGACAGAGAGAGAGAGAGAGAGACAGAGAGAGAGAGACAGAGAGAGAGAGAGAGAGACAGAGAGAGATAGACAGAGAGAGAGACAGAGAGAGAGAGACAGAGAGACAGAGAGAGAGAGAGAGAGACAGAGAGAGAGAGACAGAGAGAGACAGAGAGAGAGAGACAGAGACAGAGAGAGAGACAGAGTGGATCAGCACAGGAAAGTTGTTTCTGAACAAATAAACAAAGAGCGGAAAGTCACTGAAAGGTTTGTCTCCACGCACACACACACACACACACACACACACACACACACACACAGTCTGCATTAAAATAAACAAAAAGTAGCTCGAAGTTGTTTCGTTTGGCTTCTTTCATCCTTCTGTGTCTCAGTGAGCAGCACTGATGTAAAAACCCAGAAACAAACTTCACAAACTGAAAGCAAACTGATGTTCGTCTGCACAGCTGGAACTCATTAGAAAAACCCAGAGGAGTCACAGGAGTTCAGCTGAAACCCCCACACTGACAGACACCGAACAGAGAGCATGATGGGAACGCGGTCAGACAGTCCCAGGGTCTCAGGACAGCTCACGGGAACGAAGCACAAACAACCTGTCAGAGATGAGAAGGTCTGCCGTCACGGAGCCGACACCACGCTGGACTT
Source organism: Acanthurus leucopareius (assembly GCA_029814765.1). NCBI lineage: Eukaryota > Metazoa > Chordata > Actinopteri > Acanthuriformes > Acanthuridae > Acanthurus > Acanthurus leucopareius. The sequence continues at coordinate 4,213,975 of JAQMCX010000032.1, forward strand.
TCCTCTGAACAAACACATGTTTCTGACTCACGGATGAGCCTGGGCGCTGTGATGTCATCAGCCCTGACAGGAAGTGACGAGTCACAGACGTGTTTTCACACAGGCAGAGTTTTTATTTCCATGGTTTCATTCACAAACTGAAAATGTGAATGAAACAGGTGGGAACTTGCTTGTTGATGCTGATCATTTGTGTGTGAACATCAGAGCTGCTTCTCCCAGCCGAGAACGTTCCACATGTTCCACACCAGAACCAGGTCTTTGAGAACCACGTTCATTCGAATGTTCTGTCGTTTGAACTCGCCATAAACACGGACTCAGACTCCGTCAGCACATTTCTGTTTTCTGTAGATTTCAGTCTCCTGTATGTTTTTCATATCACATATTAATGACAAATAAGTTTGTTGTGAAGTGACTGACGTCATCAAAGTGTAAATTTGAGTTCATGTGTCAGACAGAGGAGGTGAATAATCAATCGATAAATCGACAGTCAGTGAGTCCAAACTGATAATCAATCAGCCTTTCATCCATCAGTCTGTCTCTGCTTCCAGTTTCTCTTGTTTGCGGTTTAATTCTGTTTGGTATTTAGACTCCGCCCCCAAAACATCAATCCCTCTTAACTGATCAAAACTGTTTCTGGTAAATGATTCTTCAGCTTCATGAGGCACTCGATGTTCCTGCTGGGCCTGAACGCATCATTAACTCAGCTGCTCCTTCATCCAATCAGACGCCTCTTTGCCAACAGATCAAGTAACCAAGTACATGTACTTGAGTACTGTACTCAAGTACATTAATGCTTGTTGGTTTGAATTGAACTGACATGAAAACAAATGAGTTGAAAATTCAAACATCTTCAAGATGAAAAACCTGTTTGACTTGACTTCAGTTTCTTCTGAAAAACAGCAAAAAGTTTTGTTTTTGAGTCTCTGAGTCGATAAAGTTACTTTTCTCACTTTGCTTCTTTTCAAAAACTCTTCAAACGATCCAGATTTCACTGAGTCCAGAACCTGGAACCACGTCACCGCCTCAGAACCCGTCTTCTCCTTCCCCTCAGGTGGATCCGATGAGGTGGGAACCACTGCAGCTCCTCTGAACTCCTTTATATCCTGTTAGTTACTCTAGTTACTCTAGTTACTTTACTTTCATCCACAGCGAAGCATCTGATGGATCCTGGCTGTCCTCTGAGAACCACGCATCTCCAAAAAGGTTTCATGAGCTCAGACAAACAGAAGACCTGTTTTCAGCTTTGGGACATTTTGCAGCTTCTTACTTCCTTTACACACGATTTTCACTGAACAAGATGTGAAGAGTAACGAGTACTAAAACTGTCAGACAAATGTAACGGAGTAAAAGTTACAATAGTTGCCTCTGAGATGTAGTGAAGTGAAAGTAGAAATTTACTTAAGATGTAAAAACTCAAGAAAAGTACAAGTATCACGAATTTATACTTTGATACTTTCACTGCATGACGCGGATTACTTTGGTAACTTTCCTGAGTATTATTTGAAACGGAAAAACTTAGATTGGAATCAATAATCAATAGCAACATTAAACCCCTGAAAGCCTCTGATTCCTCTGTGGGTGAAACTGATGCTCAGCTCTGTTTTACCCGCTGATTGGCTCGTGAAAACTCTCGCGCGCCGCAGTTCAGGTGGACTGACCTCTTCCGGCCGCGGAGGGCGCACAGCACGAGGGCCAGCAGGCCGAGCAGCAGCAGCAGCAGCGGGGACATCTTCCGTCCGAGTCCGCGGAGACCCACCGACCGACCGACCGACCGACCAGCGCTGACGCGGTGTCAACACTGAGACTCACACAGCTGCTTCACACACACTTTTCAGGGTTTCTGCCACCCACACAGAGCTTCCGGTCAGGGCCTTCAAAATAAAACTAAATCGCAGTCTCCTGCATGTTTTTCATATCACACATGAAATAAAACTTGGATGAAGACAGCACAATGGAATGCATTCCAAAATGCACTGAGATGCTTCAGGTGAATCAGCCAATCAGAGTGCAGCCTGAGGTGAAGGGGGTAGGAGGAGAGAGGAAGAGGGTTCAGCACAGTGCAGCACTGTCAAACCGAGATGGATATTACAGTACAACATGTACAAGAGACGTGTCCAATAAGATGCATAAAAGATTGTTTAAGTTCTACTTAGGACATTTCCTGCAATGCAAACCCTTCTCTTCCCCTCGGGAGCTTGCAGGTCAAATCCATGATGCAAAATAAAGGAGTGGCTCAGTGTAGAGTTTCTTTAGATGTCATGCGTTTGCTTTTCGATCTTTGATTTCAAGTGCTCCTTGTACGCCAGGATGTCTCTGTTCCACTTTGTGATGGTTTGATTCTCACACACCCAGATCTCCTGAGCAACCTGGAGGAAAAAGAGGTGATTATTTTTAGTACTTTTGGCGTAAACTTTAAGTGAAATCCTCCTCACTTAAGTTATATCCAACCAAATGTTGAATTAATGAATTGAATGATAAATACCTGTTGAATTAGCCTGAAGTCGTGGCTAACTAGCATCATACCACCATCAAACTCATTGACGGCTTCTGCCAGTGCATCGATGGTCTCGATATCCAAGTGATTGGTGGGCTCATCAAGGAACAACATGTGAGGGTTCTGCCAGGCCAGCCAGGCAAAACACACCCGGCACTTCTGACCATCTGACAAGTTCCTGATCGGACTGACCTGGAAAACATTTCAGATGTAAAATTAGAAACATTTGTAGACCAAGACAAAAAAACCCCCCAAATATTAGTTCTGCCTTATCTGAAAAAGCATCCCGATCTTACCTGCTGTTTTCCTGTCAGCCCATAGCGACCAATGATCTTCCTCATCTCCTCTTTTTCTTTGATCTCAGGGAAACACTTCATCATGTACTCCAAAGGAGACAGGTCCAGCTCCAGCTGCTCTGTCAGATGCTGTAACATAAGCAGGTTTATAGGAGACAGTTAATTGTATGGTAGACATACTGTGCCTTCCATCCCAGGTCTAGCAAAGCCTCATTTTTGCCCTGAATGGGATGCCCTTTGATGTTTCTGGTTGTTAGGGCTCAGAATATTTGACACATAAGGCACAATAAGGTGCTGTCAACAGACTCAGTGTTTTACCTGATGATATCTGCCAATCTTGACGTGAGAATGTTTGCGGATCATGCCATCAGTGGGAAGGAGCTACAGAGGGAAAAAGGAGAGGTAAGTTTAATCCTCCAAAGAGAACTGCAGGTTGTTATGGAATAACAGGAAATGACATCATGCCCACCTCTCCCATCAGTAGCTTCAGCAGTGTGGACTTCCCTGCTCCGTTGGGTCCCACAAGAGCCACTCGTGTATCCAAGTCAATACCAAACTCCAGGTTTTTATATATGTGCGGCTAGAAAGAAAGCATGGACCGTTAAGTGAGGACAAGAAATTTATTGCCCTTTCAGTCCACATTACGAGGCATTTCAAGAGAAGCTTTTGAATCATGATATGTTTCCACGAGACAGGAGAGCCAGGTGGAATAGATTGAGGAATTTAATTTGAACTTTTTAAAATGGCGTCTTAAAATGTGTGTGTGCTTTTTGCACCAACTGCAGCTTTCACGGATACCACTGTTCTCCATTTCTCTGTTTATGAGGTAATATGAACAATACTCACTGTGTTGTCACTGTACTTGAAGCTCACGTTCTGAACCATGATAACAGGAGGAGGAATCTTCCCACAGGGAGGAAAATAAAATGACAGGGTCTGTGGGAGACAGAAGCAGGTATTAATGACATCACAGTATTATAATAGCATCCAAGACCACAGTTGGTAAAAATGTGTGTCACTGGGTCAGGAGATAAAAAGAAACTGCCCAACTATGTGGAAACTGGTTCTGCAGTCGTCACAACCACCATTTTAACCACATTTGTAACCCACATCACAGTACCTTGTCATTCACAACTTTTTCAGTCAAGCCGGATGCCACCATCTTCTGCAGCGTCTTCTCTTTGCTCTGTGCCTGTCGTGCCAGCTTTGCAGAGCCGTGACCAAACCTTGCAATGTAATTCTTTGAGGAGAGAGACATGAAAAGAATGAGTACAAGCTTTGCTTCAGCTAATGACAAACAGAACAAATGGTTGTACGACTTAGAGGCTGGTGACTAAAAATAATATGTTTGTTAAGATAAGGTGGACAAGGGACAATTTTTCTGTCAATACAGGGCTCAGAAGATAGCTAATAGATGGGATATGAGCCAACCTGACATTAGTTTGGTAAATAAAAATTGTTGTCTAGACAGCATTCATGGTATGTCACATATCTGTTTGAAGGGTCCCTGGACATGCACTTGATTTAGGAGAGTGATCTGAACCATCCATCCTGCGTAGTGAAAACTTCTCACCACATGGGGTCCCTCATTTACCTTCATGTGTGCAATCTGGTCTTGTTCCCAGTTAAAGCGCTTCATCTGGTTCTCTTCCAGCTCCTCTCTGGTCTTCACATACTGGTCGTAGTTACCCTTAAAGCAAAAATAGATTTGCATGGTCATCCAAAGGGGCGGCGCACTGACCCATAATTAGTAACAACCTCTCACCCAAGTTTCCTTATTTAGCCTGATGAGGTTACATATGGAAGAGTCTAATCAAGATACTTAAAGATGTTTCAAGGGATGCTAAGGTAGATTTTCAATCTGGAACCAAGCTTCTTAAGAAGGAACATTTCACCTCAAAAATCAAAAATATAGTTTTGGTTTCTCTTTAAATTGCCCAGTCCTACTTTGAAAACAGCGCAGAGTGCCATCTACCTCCATTATATTCATCAGAAAGCATACATCTCTATGGCTGATATATCCTATATAAAAAATATTATTTTGATTCTGGGATTACTGTTCCCTAAAATTTAAAGACAACAGCTGTGGTTTCATGGTGAACTCACCGTGTAGTATTTCAGTTTTTTCTGATGCAGGTGGATGATGTTGGTGCACACACCGTTCAGGAAGTCTTGAGAGTGGGAGATGAGCACGAGGATTCGCTTGAACCTGACAACAATATGCAGGATGAGTTATACATATCAGCTGTACTGATACTACTACTCTACTGTACTATGTAGCTGGGCTTATTTAAGTAATGAGGCAGGAAGTAAACTTACGACTTCAGCTCTTCCTCCAACCACACACAGGCATCCAGATCCAAGTGGTTAGTGGGCTCATCTAGTAACAGCATGAAAGGCTTGATAAACAGAGCTCTGAGAGAGAGCGAGAGCAAGAGAGAGAGAGGGAAGGTCATTAAAATCTAATTTACATAAGTCTTTTTAAATCTTTTTAATGGGATATGTTATGTCTTTTTCTTTACCTGGCTAGAGCAACACGCATCCTCCATCCTCCACTGAAGTCCTTCAGTTTCTTCTGCTGCATAGCAGTGGTGAAACCCAAACCGTGGAGGATCCGAGAGGCTCTCACCTCTGCCTTGTCTGCATCAAGCTCCTCCAGACGTTCATACAACTCCATTAGCTTCTCACACTCAGCTACACAAGGACGAGGGGACAGCCTTTAGTATTGATTTACTAAATAAATTACCATGTGACAGTTTCCCTTGTTTATGTTGCAAGTCAGCTAAGCTTTATTATGGTGTGGTTTGTTAAATTTGATTCAGAATTCTGTTTTCCATCTCAACTATTTTGCCTTTATGAATTTACCCCTTCAGTTATTGCATAATACACCACATATGACTCACAGTCCTCATGGGCAAGTCTCTCTGCTTCCTTCTCCAGCATAATTCTCTGTTCATCCACCTCCATTACACATTGCAGAGCTGTCTTTTCACTGGGGGCCATCTCCCGGGTCAAGTGGTAAATATCGATGTGCTCTGGAATGGGAATCTCACGATGCCCAATGGCTGACAGCAGCATGGATTTTCCTGACAAATGTACGTACAAATGAAAATTATTTCTGATTGTCATAAAGCATGATACCAAAAATGCACTCCATGTTGCATTTCGACTTAGAGGAACAGCTATAAATGAGCAAATGTGTATGGGGGAAACAAATATATTAATGAGGTGAATAAATAATGTAAATAGGTTCTCTTCTTTTTTATTGAAGTGTGGCTTCTGGAATGTCAAACTTCCCCAAAACAGCAAAAAGAAGACTGCATCAAGTACGAAGTGATGTACAGAAGACTAATTAGTAGGATGTATTATGGCAGACAAGTTACCTGTGCCATTCAGCCCAATGAGCCCATAGCGTCTGCCTGAGTTGAGCTCCAGGCTAGTGTCTGCTAGAAGCTCTTGGCCATGGAAAGTGAGCGACAGGCTGCTAATGTGGACATCAGTGCTGTTGGGATGGGAGGCAAGAACGCCTGTCACTGCCCGCGCCTCAGTCTTTGCCAGCTCAAATTCATCAAGCTCCTTTGTCAAACTGGCAACACCTGTCAAGCAAATCCTGTTAGTTATATTGGCAACATTTCAAGGCAGACATGAACCTTTTTGACAGAGTAGCAAGTATACATAAAGTTTATTATATAGTAACATGAATATATCTCATGAATGATACACGACTAATATATTACAACCAAGCACACTATATTTAGTCAATGATAAGTCCTGCTCCCACCATTGCTCTGTGCTCCATTTTGCTGGGCTTCTGCTTGTTCAACCTCTTCATTCAACTCATCAGGTTTCTTTGAACGCTGGCGAGCTTTAGCAGCCTCCTTCTTCTTTGCTGCCTTCTTCTTGGCTAAGTCGGATGGCATAGTTGTGTAAGGCTATTCAACCGGAAAAAATTAAGAGACACACAGAACAATAAGAAAAGGAATCATGATTGGTATTTTTATTTTAAAAGATCATTACAAGACTTAGATCCCCAATTATTTGACGATCTCATCGCAGTTTGGGAACACTATAATTATGTCTGTCAAATACAATCAGAGTATGAATCCTTGTTAGGCGTACGCAACTGATTAAACAAAGATGTGCCGGTAGTCATACTCGCGGTTTTACTTTGGTTTACAACCGATTTTTAAGGCGGCACTGAACTGACATTGTTAATATAGGCCTAATATGGTCAGCGGTTTGGCCTGATGATGGTGGTAATGCTAAACAAGACCGCATTTTGGTCCGTTCAAGTCTCATCTGCTCGCACGTTGGTCTCTTAACACTAAAAAAGCCCTGCCGCTTTAGCCTAGCTGTTGCTAACGGTAGCTGATGCCGCTAAATTAAACAGCAAAATTGTCTTTTAAGGGTGAATAAGCCAACGTCAGTACCAAAATAGTAACGTCAGCTGATTGAGACGGAATGTCATACATAAAAGAAACATGATAAATCAATTTTGGTAAACTCGCCGTTGCCTGCGTTGGCTCTCTAGCTAGGCTAACAACGGTAGCTAACTAGGTGACTACAACTGACAGGCCTTACCGGCTAAAGCTAACTTGACGCAAGGCCCAAAGAGCTATGACAAGGACTGAAGGCGGCTAATTCGAGAGTAATTGAGTCTTTTTGAGGCTTACATTTAATATAACATAAACCAGTATACTTTATCCTTTCAAATAGTTGTTATCAGAAACCATGAAATGCTACCTTACCTTTAAAACGAATTACTGGTATCAGGAGCACACCGACGTCTCGTGTCTACTTTTCGCCGGGTGGATGTAGCGGATCGCAATACCGCCAGACGGACCATATATGGTCAAAAGGGCGGTGTAACCACAAGAACCCTCCCCTTCTCATGGGACTGCAGTAAAATGTCCATTTACTGCTAAATTAGTAGCATTTTTAATATATAGGTTAATTTAGTCGTATAATTTAATTATTTGCTCGGACTAAAAACAACTATCGTGAGTTGATAAACACGAAATTACAATGAGAGGCTGCTACGATGGATCGGTGTTTATCCAAAGTGTAACCACACTGATAAGGTTTCTAAATGCATCTTTTTACTCCTTCACATAGATCCATATCTTTAAACGTGTTCATAATAACTACATATGCATTTAAACTATAATCACACGTTGTTGTTGTCTGAGGTATTCTGTGTTAAATGTTGTCCTCGCAAAGATACAGGTCCCTCAGTCAGTCAGAGGTGATGCTGCAGCAGCATATGCTCCGACTGTGATGATGAGGGCGAAAACGACATAACAGCAGCGTTATTGCAACTGTGTATGTGTGGCAATCAATTTTTGAGGAAGTCAAGAAACTGCAGAAGATGGACGACATATGCACGACCAAACCTGACGGCTTTTTATCTGTATCGACGCTGAAAAACGGAATCTCAAGTCAGTGTTCGTGGAGATGGATCGAAAAGCGACATATCTGCACTAAAACAACGGACGCGGTGTTAGCTTGCTAGCTCGCATGATTGCTCCTCCGACACGTATAATGTTACTTTTGGGCTTATAATATCACATACGGAGATAATTACTTTTTACTCACCTTCCTTCGATCTTTGTAAATTAGTAACTAACTAGGTTAACTCAACCGCTTAACTTTACAAGGTGACATTTAGCGCCTTGCTACATTAGTTAGCTGACTTTAGGAGTGATTATTAGCGTTATCGCTAGCCAAAATTAGTTAAGCTAATAAACGTTACGTTAGCTCAAAAAGCGATGAATGCGCGGACCAACGTTAACGTTCCAGTGTTGTCATGACAGTTAGAACGGTTACTAGCTTGCTTTGTTAGACAGCAGTTAAGCCGCAATAAACGTTAATAATATTGAATTATACGCAATTTTCTTTACTTTTAAGAGAGCAGACTAGTTTAACGTTATACCGTTACCAGCACGCAAACGATTTGGACATCTTAAAATTTGAATTTAGAGATAAACAGCGTTTTTTACATATGCAGAACTGGTAATTTGTTGCCGTACTGGCTGATAGGTTGATCGGAAACTTTACATCGACTACCTCACTTAATGGGAAAGGAAAGGGCAACTATGTGACATTTAGGGGATTTTTCTAGCGATGTCATCTTATCATCTTTCCTCAATTAGTTCTCCTTTTTGCAAAAAAATGTGTTAAGCTAGGGCTGCAGAGTTGGCACAGTGTAATATTTTCAAGTTTAGCCTCATCGAGCGTAACGTTAGCTAGCTCATAACTGCCAGATATGCGGCTTTCCTCCTTTTTGGCCGTGTTCAGGCCTGCTTTGCCCCTTATCCTCGGGCTGTCATTAGGATGTAGTCTGAGCCTTTTGATGGTATCTTGGACACAAGGGGATACCGACGACTCCTGTATAGATGAGCTGGGTAATGGGGGGCTTTTCCCGGGCGGAGATGCCCTAAGAGGCTCGAGAGATGGAGCTGGAGACGAAGACTTCCATCCACGAATCGTCCCCTATCACAAGGACCCAAACAAGCCTCACAAAAAAGTCCTCAGGTGAGTGTGGATGTCATTTTTTATAATTTTTCTAGATATAAAAATAAGTCAAAACACTACAGTAATTTTCACAGCCAAGCTCTCTTTATTATCCAAGGTCAATAGTATTAAGAACTGTGGGAGAAGTCTGTGTCAGTGGTACAAAAGTGCTTTCTACCAGAATACAACTTGTGCAGATATTTTTCAGCTTTAAAACTGGACACAGTTTGACTCCATAGAGTTTACATTCGTTTGTTTTTTTCACATAGGCTGACATTGTAAATCTCTCCTGCAATATACTTCAAGCACTGGGTGGGGCATCCAATACCTATTGCTGATAGATGAGAGATTAGACAAGTTTGCACAGATACACATTAGCTTTAAGATAGAGAGCAGACATGTTGATACACAGATTTTATACAACTTTCATGTCATATAACACCCTGCAGTTTGTTGCAACCTAGAAAAAGCTTCATAGAATTGAATTCTTTTATCTGATCTGTTTTAGCATTTTTGTTTCTGGTTCAAGGCTGTTGTAGCTTTTATGTCGAGTGTAAAAAACAAGATGACTGCCATTAGAAATGATCGCTTTTATTCTGACTGTGTTTTGATGTCCCTCTTTTTGTTCTTTCCATTTGTCTTTACTTGTCCACCTCTCCAGAACTCGATATATTCACACTGAACTGGGCATCAGAGAGCACCTGCTGGTGGGTGTGCTGACGTCTCGGGCCACCCTCAATACGCTGGCCGTGGCGGTGAACCGAACAGTTGCCCATCACTTCCACCGCACCTTTTTCTTCACAGGCTTGCGCAGCCCCAAGGTGCCTCATGGCATGACTGTGGTTGCCCATGGTGATGACCGTCCTGTGTGGTTAATGTATGAGACAGTGCGTCACCTCCATCAACACTATGGGTCAGACTATGACTGGTTCTTCTTAGCCCAGGATGACACTTACATGCAAGCAGATCGTTTGTCGGAGCTGGTGGGGCACCTCAGTGCAGGCCAGGACCTGTATATGGGCAGGGCGGAGGAGTTTATTGGTGGAGAGGAGAAGGCACGCTACTGTCATGGAGGCTACGGCTATCTGCTGTCCCGAAGCCTGCTGGCTCGTCTGCAGCCTCACCTTGACACCTGCCGTAATGACATCCTCAGTGTGAGACCTGATGAGTGGCTGGGCCGCTGCATTATTGACTACCTGGGTCTCAGCTGTGTCGAGGTGCACCAGGTAAAAAAAAACACTACACATTGATGCACTGACACCAATAAAAAAAACACATGTGACAGTTTTACAGGCTGAAAATCTTTAATTATATTTCTTCTCTTTATTGATGTTTGTGTGGCTCACAGGAGATGACATATCGTTACTTTGAGCTTGGAAAAAACGCAGATCCAGAACGTGAAGACAGCATACAGTTTAAAAATGCCTTCACAGTCCATCCCATATCGGAGCCAAACCTTATGTATCGCCTTCACAAGCGCTTCAGCCAGATCGAGCTGGAATGGACTTACCTACAGATACAGCAGCTGCAGGTTTGTAATACTTGACGCTGCTGTAATTTTGCATGTGTGATTCATATCTGATGGAAATGCATTGGTGGGCTACTTTGGTGATGATCAAGATGTGTGTGAAAGTATACTGTTTGTTCTCTCCTCTGCCACACCCGCTTTTTGAGCCAAGGCAGAAATTCCTGACTGATACGATATTTAAACATGTCAGAAAGCCAAGACAGGGAAATGGGTGTTTTGCAAGGGCATGAAGTGTTACATTCCAGCATCATCATCTTGTAAATATATGATCTGTCTGAGAAGCCTTATTATGTGATTAAAGCGGCTGCTAATGATAGCTCATTAGCACTGTTTTGACTTAATTTGAATCATACCCCGCACCACAGAGCCTAAGACATGTCAAAAAGAGCGATGTTTACACAGTTTAGACAGTGCATTCCTGTTTGGCTTTTTCATATGACAGATATCTTTGTGTGTATTCACCAGATGCAGATCAACAACCTCAGTGAGCTGACACCAGAGGGCAAGGCTGGAGTCACGTGGCCTATTGGAATCAACCCTCCCTTCAAGCCGAGAACCCGTTTTGAGGTTATAAACTGGGAGTACTTTACCGAAGAGCATATTTACTCATGCGTTGACAGCTCCCCCAAGTGTGAAATGAGAGGGGCCGACCGCGCGGATGTAAATGCAGTTCTCGAGATTGCAGTGGAGCGTCTCAATGAACGCTACCAACCCCAGCTACGCTTCCTCAAGCGGCGACTGCTTAATGGTTACCGGCGCTTTGATCCCACCCGTGGTATGGAGTACGTGCTGGACCTCGCTCTTGAAGCTTACACCCAGAAAGGCCACAGCCAAGTCATTGCCAAACGAGTTAACTTGCTCCGACCTCTAAGTGCAGTCGAGATAATCCCCATGCCCTACGTGACGGAGGCGACACGGGTGCAGGTCATCCTACCTGTCACTTCCCAGGATCAGGACTTTGTTGGTAACTTCCTCGACATGTACGTGATGAACACTTTGGACACCCATGACAACGTTTTACTCACGTTCCTCTTTATTTATGACCCGTTTGACGCACAGCGAGTCAGCCAGACGGATGTGTTTGCTGGCATAAAGGCCATGATTGCGGAGGTGGAGAAGCGTTATGGAGATGTGAAGATCCCCTGGATCAGCGTGAAGACAGAGGTGCCCTCGCAGGTCAAGCTGATGGACATTATCTCTAAGAAGCACCCTGTGGACACGCTGTTTTTCCTGGCCAGTGTGTGGACAGAGGTCAATGCTGACTTCCTGAACCGCTGCCGAATGAACGCTATCAGCAACTGGCAGGTTTTCTTCCCCATTCACTTCCAAGAGTACAGTCCTGCCGTCGTCTACCGCGACCAGCAGCCCTCTGCCGCCTCCCCCTCCTTTGCTTCGGAGTCACTGCGAGACGGCCACTTCGACCGCCACGTCTTTGACGAGGCTTGCTTTTACAATGCAGACTACATGACTGCACGGACAAAGATGGCTGCTGACATCTTGGACAACGAGGAGCTGCTGGAAAGCATGGATGTGTACGACATATTTGTTCGTTACTCAGGGCTACATGTGTTTAGAGCGGTAGAGCCGGCGCTGATCCAGAAATACGTTCGGCGGGCGTGCAACCCTCGATTCAGTGAGGACATTTACCATCGCTGCGTCCTCAGCAACCTCGAGGGTCTCGGGTCACGCTCACATCTCGCCATGGCTCTTTTTGAACAAGAGCAGGCCAACAGCACCTAGAGGTCTGGACTTCTTGAAAGCATCGGGGCCTCAGACGTGCTGCCTTGACTGAAGGATACTCACAGAATAATGTGAATTGTAAAATGGTACTTAATATCAACTCACTGAAGTGTGCGCCTTCGTATTTGGCAGAGAGAGGTCAGGATCAGCTAAACAACACCACAGTGGTGCTCATGAACACTTTGACGGAGGAAGTGCTTGTTGATTCATAAGTTGCTAGTTGTATCCTCCAGCTAAAACACTCTCTGCTCAGTACTAACAAGTGCATCTGACTTATAAGTCTGTATCTTTAAACCTGTCATGTCTAGACGAATTATGAATCATGGAGGTGTCTTCTTACACAACTCCCTTAAAGTGGACTACTTGTATTCTGCCATTGATGTGTTTTCACAGGAGTCAAGCAAGAATATTTATACTCCTATTTAAAAAAAAAAAAAGTTTTTTCTCAAAATAATAAATGAACAAAGGCCTTCATTGTTGAATATTGAGAGAAAACTTGAGCCATAAGTCTTCTGTAGTGAAGATGTTTAAAATAATACTGGAAACAAGCTGAAGCCGTTGGCTGCCTTTTCTTTAATATATATATATATATATATTCTTTTTTAAGAGCTATTAAAAAGTGATATTTCAGCTCATTGTTGTTTCATTATTTCTGCATTTCAGGATTTGAAAATAACCTTTTTCTTTTGGTGTAATTAGACAAAATGACAACTGTTTATAGGATCTGTATGCAGCATGCTCGAGCAGTTCCTCCTGGAGGTATTTGTTATCTGCTTGGCAGAGCTGAAGGAAAGGCAATACAGCAGAAAAATCAGTATGGCACGCTCATATCCAGAATAATATACTGTATCATGTAGTCTTCCCGGTTTGCCTAAAAGCTACTCTGCAGTGCCCGGAGGCAGTGAACAGTTTGTTCCAAAGCAGCCTGCCCCGCCTCGTCTCCTCACATTAAGTCAGTTATTCTCCACCCTGGCCTGGGCCTCCCTGGGTTTTGGCGAGTATTCTGTACACACGTGTCTTTGGGGAGAAAAGTGAACTGAGTGCCCGGAGGGAGGGTCGTGTCTACCTCGCCAAGGTCCGCCGTGGCGTGAGTGGTTAACCTTCACAGCAAAGATGGTTGAAAGAGCTGAATGGCCCTGCTTCACACAGCCACACTCCTCCTCCTCCTTTCTGAAAGGGGTGAGAGGATTGCATCGAAGCCCACCGACCTCCCCCCTCCGCCTACAAAACGTCTCCATCAGCTCCAGAGAACGGTGGAGCAGCAGAGTGAAAGAAGCTCTTTCTGAGGTGAGAGCAGGGCTGCAGTCGGCATTACAGCACCGCCGCAAAACGCCGTGGAAAAGGCCTCCACCTGCTTCCTTGTGGTGAGGTCAGTGAACAATAAAAAGCCTGTGTGCTGCGTTTGAGGAACGCCTCGCTCATGCAGGAACTACAACCGACCAATGAGCTTGAGCACAAAATCAACACTTCACTGATGCACAGTGTGTGTGTGTGTGTTCTCTTTGTGAGGGGGGATTTAAGAGGGCTGCACAATTAATTGCATAATTGGACATCGCACCTATAGACCTTAATGCTAATAACACAAAGGTTAAATATGAAAAGAAAAAATGCATTTTGAGTGATTTATGAAGTGGAGTTCTGCTGATGTTGAAAAAAGTTCAGATTTGAATATCAAAGGGTGCATTTGAGTAGTTTTTCCCATAAGTTTTTGAGAGTAATAACTGTTTTTTTGAAGTCATAATATGCTTTTTAAATCAGTTTTTACTATTCAGCCATAATTACAGAGTCCCAGTAGGTTAGTCTCCCTGCGACCACAGGTATCTGTTATTGCAGACGGTCCAGTGATTTACTGTTTTGATGGCAGCGCTAAAAGCACAACTGTCTGCAGAACTGCAACACCAGTATATGAAAATATGTGCTCATTTGGCGTCCATATATCAAGTCAGCTCATACATTATAAAAAGTCGTCTGACTCGTCCACAGCAAGAGTGCGTTTGAAAGTTCTGTCTTGACTTACAGTGTGTATGATATGCATATAAAGTTGAAGATTAAGGTAATTGATCCCAAATGTCTTGGCATGAACCCCCTGATAAAAAAATCAAAAATAAAGTCTGTGTCTAGTTTGGGCTCTTCTCATGTTTCACGTCTGCGTTTTTAGTGGTTCCACCGAAGAGACGTTTCCCCTTTCAACTTCTCACGAAGCCCCAGGAGGTAAAATATATATATATATATGTTTTTTCACAAACATGAACATGAAAGAAAAGTCCAAAAAAGCGAACCTGTGCAGCAGAACTCTCCTCTTTTTTTTCTGCCACATTCATCATCTCATGACCTCTAAGATTTATCTTGTGATCCTCTGGAGGGGTCTGGCTCCGAGGCGGGGAACCACAGGGATCCTAAAGTAGATAAAACCAGCTCCAACTCAGCCAGCTGCAACAAGCAAAGAGTGTTTTCACTTTTGATAATTTAAGTGAATTTTGCTGAGAACTCTTTTAATCAAGAAGGATTTATAGATCATGACTATTCGTCAATGACAGGATATTTTTATGTTGTGGTATTGGTACTTTTAATTAAATTTATATGATGAAATTTCCAAATTGAAATTGGCTTTATACAACTACGCTGTCAAGTATGTTTTATATAATTTTTATTTGGTAATGTTGCAGTTCATTTTGTCTCTTGTTGCTGACTTCCAGGGTGAGACGGTCAGGAAGGAAGTTTGCAAACCTGACTAAACTGAATAAAACCTTGTTACATCACCTCGTCTGTCAACATTTCCGTTTCAGTCGGTCTGATATTTTATCTGAATTTATTGCTGCTGTTTTCAAAGTTCAGATTCTTCTGCTGTGAGAGGCTTTAAAACATCTACATTTTTTAGAAAAGCACAAAAAGATGACGTACCTACAATGTTGTCTAAGTCACATAGATGTTTTATGACAGACAGTATAACGTGCACAAAAAACTGGCTCATATCTGCATGTTGTGGTGGCAAAGGTGGAAAAAAAAGACACTTCAGATATCATGGCATTTACAAACTTTGGCAAGCGCTTCTTTATTTACATCCAGGCTGTCTCGCAATGTCACAGCTGTTTTCCCTTTTTTTTTTTTTTTTTTAAATCTTTTGCAGAATCACCATACGAGTTTGCTCTTTACAGATATACAGTGTTATGTATACTATTATCTCCTTGTCGGTGATGCTCTGACAACAGTGTAAACGGAGAGAAAGAGCAGATCCCACTCTTCACAAACACATGCAGGGAGTGGGGACAAACATGTCAACAGTATGTCAGGATCTTAGCAACAGGAGACACAGTAGCCTGTTAACATTTTGTCTGATACTCTGATACTGTGGCGCTCAAAGCTGAGGTCACCCAGGAGTTGCAGCTTCTAGTTTCCTCCACAAGAGGGTGCTAGTGAATCAGTGACTGTATGACAACAATGTGAATGCCCTGGCCATACAAAGACAAATCACTCCAGGTCAGACACAGGACTAAGATACTACCAATGACTACTGTTTCTCCTCTAATGAGTGCAGTTAATATAACTTAGTAACAAAAACACAGGTCAGAAAAAATCACACCTACAGTTAGTTGCTGGTAGGGCATGTCATTTTTGGCAAAAAAGTTTCCAGAAGGCATTTCAACAAGTCTTTTGCTCATCACACAGACTGCTATGCCGGCTTCTTATATTTACACATACTGTCTGGTCAGATGTATTAACTAACGTCCATGGAGCATGCATAGGTCATCGTGAAATCATCCAATCACTTCTTGTGTATGCTGGGATAATAAAGGAGGGTCTCACCCATAACGAAGAGAGTCCCGACAAAGAATTACAGCACAGTGCAATGAAACCCAGAAAGAGGTTCCAGCTAGAAACTGACTACTGAGAGGAAAAAAATCCCAAAAAACAAACAAAAAGAAACACTCCCTCTGACATTACAACATATACACACAAGTCAAGTGTCGTTTAAAAAAAAAAAAAGTGTGAAAGGAGATCGGTGCAGATTACATTGTTACAGCTACTGAGATTGAAAGCGAGGGAGGTCTTATCTTTGTTGCAGCTTCGAGCTCCCACGACAGTAACGGGATGGACCTAAAATAAACCAGCCCAAACCAAGATAGTACACAGAGGAACACTAACATTCCTGCCCGACTAATGCAAAACTCATGGAGCTCCCATACTGCGCCATGAAACTCAGCCCCAAACCCCCCCCCCCACCTCCCCGAATCCATATCCCCCATAAACAAACACACACAGATAGTCTGTTGTATACTGTACAGCTGGCCCTCTTTAGGGCCAAAAACATATTTACATTCACATCTCTAGAAAAGAAAAAAAAAAAACTTCATTTTTCTTCTTCATGTAACAAAAAAAGTGTAGAAATGGACAGAAATTTTCACACCTGGGTTTAAATATCTGATGCAGTAATAGTTTTTAAGTGTTGACAAAAAACATGAGGCCAAACGTTTGATGGTAAATTCCCTCTGAAACCACCAAAACTGTCCAGATTTTTTATGCAATTTTCTGCTGTTTAAACCCAGGTGAGGATTTTTTTTTTATTTTTATTTTTTTGCCCATTTCTATTTCAGTGATCATGTTCTCTTTTTCTCGTTGCAACCTTTGGTAACACCTTCAGACATTAACTGGCAAAAATACTACACATAAGGAAGAGGCAGTGAGCGACTCTGACGAAAAAAACAATCAGTCGAGTCCAAACGTTTCCCAACAAGTAGAGGCATATTTGTCATTTTGCTATGATTAATGGAAGAAAAAAGCTATTATTATGATGATCGATACTTGTTTCTCCTTCATTATTAACACTATTCTAGTTATAAACAGACACAGCTGTTAGTGTGATAATACTTTAGTTCACATAACTAATACTGCTGTAGGAATTACTGTAAAAAGACTGTTTACTGGCGAATAAAATGACACACACACAGGAGGTTGCCTAATTAGTCAACTCAAACCTGAAAATGAATGAAATCCACACCTCAGGTTTATAGATAGCACTGATTCCCTGCAACCCCAACGTGTCACACTGTAATCTCGACTTTGCTGGTGTAATTAATAAATCTTTCAACAACACATGAAAGCACACGCACATAAAAAATAAAAATAAGAACCGTTTCAAAAAGAGTCGGGAAAAAACATAAAACAAGAAAACTCATCCAGAGCGCTGCGAGGATCGACCGTGACACCGGGTTACATCATGTTACATTTCTGTCGGTCACAGTAGCAAACTGTTTGAGATGAGAATCCAAGAAAAGACGGCGGTGTGTGTGTGTGTTTGTGTGTGTGTGTGTGTGTGAAGCAGCCAGTTTAAGAGTTTTCTCTTAAAATATTCGTGACATATTTACAAAGCAGAGAGACGGAAGAGGACGTTTTGTTTATTAGGCAGCGAGTCTGAGGATGCCTGTGGTCTGAGGGCGTGACCTCCGGGGGTGAGTACATGCTGTTAACGGTGATGTCCTCACGGTCCTGCTCAAAAATCGGGACAAATATGCAGTGGGCGCTCGTGTGCGTCCAGATCTGGCTTCCATTCGTGCACGTCGCTGCCGTCGTGAGGAAAACCTTCTCCAATATCAAAACATTGGAAAAACCCCAGAAATTGCGTTGTCATCACTAAGACAAAATGCTGCTTTTTTTGCTTTTTTTTTTAAAAATTGCCGACATTTTTTAGAGGTATAAGGTTTCACCAGACTACAGCGATGGCCTCACACACATCCAAACACACACACAGCCCTCGGGGGATTCAGGAAGGTCTTGGTTTTAGGTGTTGCGCACAGCTAAGGCCTGTTCCAGCTCCTGCCTCCTCTGCTGGATCTGTTAATGAGACGAAGGAAGGGAGGAACATGAATATGTCATCCGAGCATCAAGAGGCAGAGCAGGAGGTTATTTGTAAAATGTGTAAAAGAGGATTAAATGGCGTTTCCTCACCTTGCAGTAGAAATAGCGGCTGACAGCCTCTTGAGACCAGGGCTCGTGGTAAAACGCCGCCCTTCTCTCCTCTTCAGGGTTCCCCACCACGTCCGTCATTAACTACAGCCAATGAGAAGGTACAATCATGAGTGAAAGGACCAAATAATAACCATGATTAATATAAAATGTGACAAAAGGTGCAGGATGAACACACTGTCAGATTTTTTTAGAGGTTAGGAAGTGGCAGACATGCTTCTTTTTTTTTTAAAATAAAACAATTTCATGCAATTTGCAGCAGGCAGTTATTTTAAAACTGATTAAGCGTTTATCTGAGGAGGATTATTTTCATTTTTTAAAGTCGGCCTTTGGGCTTCTAGTTGCAGATTGCTAAGAGGACACAAAGGAATGTGTCTTTATCATTTATCTCTTTATCTCTTGCTCTACTTTGGGGTGTAAATAAATTGTCTTTATTGGTTTGAACAATAGTTTCATAAAGGATCCTCCTGCATTTTATTTTCAACCCCAAACATCCAGAACATATGTCCAACATAGGCAGTTTCAATGTGACTTTATGTACAAAAGGAAATGAGCGTGCGTGCATATAAATAGTCATGAGGAACCTTAAGGTCTCGGCTCTGGGATTTGAGCCAGTCCTGGATGTAGCCCTTGGGATCTCTAGAGAAACTAAGCATGAAGTCCCTCTGGATCTTCAGCTGGTTGATGGACTCGATGGTCTCGTGGATCTGAAAGAGGAGCAGTAAGGTACTGAAAAAAACATTTATTTAACTGCAATTAAAAACTAACACAACTGCAGCTGAATAATCGATATATCCTGATAAAAATATTCTTTAATTTAGAGTCTTAATGTCTTGCAGCCAGCATGATCTCCACAGTGGGAAGCCAGTGCTGGAGAAAGGTCTGGCTGCATCTGTTTTCATTCTGCTACAGGGAATAAAAAGCACTCTGGCCTGTTTTTATTTCTGAAAACCAATCACTATCATACTGGATGGTGCTCAGCCCAGGTTGCAGCAACGGGGAGTCTGAAAACAGTAACAGGCAGATAGTTAAAGGAGAGGAAAATGCTGACTAAAACTGTCGCCCAGTGGTGGTCTTGAACCCAGAGTCTACATATGATGAGTCAGCCTGAGTCTCCTAACCTTTAACTTAATCTTACTGTGAAGAATTTAATCAGCTGCTGACATTTGCCCTGATTAAGATTTAATGACTTGTTAAACTTGAGCTAGACCTAAATGTGAAAAGGCTTTTTTTTCTCAAGATACATTTTTTTTGCCCGTCCTCACCCCCTGCTGAGATGGTCTTAGTGCCATGTAAGTATCGCAAACTTCCAAAGAAAACACATTAAAGCTTGTTTCACACACATCCGTCATAATGCACATGTAAAAAATTGGAGTAAAAAATTGGAGTAAAGGAGTGAAATTTTTGCCGGTGTGTGTTTTCTGTTGCATCCGTCCTTCCTGCTCACTCACAGCAACCTACTCTTGACAAAATATATCAGCTTGGAATTTAAAATATGTCTGTTAAATATAAATTCTAGTCAAACATTCGTAACACCTCCCACATTTGAAACAGTCAGGCGTGAAATCCGCTGCAAGGAAACTACAGCAACAAAAACACAAACTCCTGTTAAAAAAAATACGCAAAGAAACCTGCTCGTCCCCACAAGGCGGCTTACTTATTACCTCAGCTCGATCAACAGCATCAAAGGTGGAGCAGAATCAACACAGAGGTTTGTATTCTGTGATGTGGCTGATCTCACCTTGTTGTCGAGTGAGGCAATCTCCTGCTGGTTGGCGGTGGAGAGGAGGAAGCTGCTCATCTGGCTCTTCAGGGGGTCTTCCACCTCCACGTCGATGTCGTAGCAGGCCGTCTTCTTCTGGTCGTTGGGATCCACGCTGACAAGGAACAGCAAAGGGTCATTTATGCAGAAGTGAGACTTGCTAAAGAAAATCTCTGCAGAGATTCAACAATAAATCCACCAAAGCAAGTCACTCGACTGAATTAATTAAACATATCTGGCCCCGTATTAGTGGTTTCTTTCTTTCTTTTTTTTCGGTATAATGAAAAAAAAACAGCCATGAATAGTAACTGTGTCACAAACCTACAAAAACATTAATTAGATGGGGTTTTTTTAATTGTAAAGTTAACTGCTGCCACATGCTTTTTATATCTAACTGCCACCACTTGTGGCAGAGTAGTGGCTTTATTTCTTACTTAAAATGATGCTATTTTTACGCTCTGTAATAAAGTTAATTGAAAATGTGAAAAAAATACATCAAGACACATTTCTAACCCCCGAAAAAACAATCAAAAAAATCCTTTAATGTCTTTTTAAATAAAATATCTTTTAAAATGACCCTTTTTTCTTCAAGAACTCTTATTCTGATCATGGGAACAAAAACTTCTCTCTACATACTGCCGTAATTTAGATCTCAGTGAGGCTTTCCTGGTGAAATCAGGCTTAAATACAGTAAAACAGGAATCTACCTGATAACATGGTTGATGACGATGGGGTCGGGGGGCAGGAGGAGGTTGGTGAGGCGCTGAGGGATCTCAGAGAACTTCAGCCGAGGGCAGTCGAATATCTGTGGACGAATAAAAAACATCTGTGAGAAAATCACAGCTTAAAAGTGCAGAAACACAGTGAAATTACCAAACACATTTAACAAGTGAACTGATGACTGTGGCTGAATTTACTTCTTCTTATTATTATTATCATTATTATTACTGCACTCTTGATTAAACATTTTATTGTAATTTTATAGTTAGTAGTTACTTTTTCAAAATAAGATTTTACAGAAAAAACAAAGATGAAATCAGTTTATTTAAGGTTTAAAGATTAAACCTTTAATCCGTCTGCAATTTACAAATGAAAAACTTCATCTCTAAACTTCTCAGATCGCTTCATTTAAATAAATGCTTGAATCCTAAAATATTTTTCTTTCTCACACTATCAATCATCTCCTGACCTCTCAGTTTATTTTGTGATAAACCAAACTATCAAACTTTTCTGCATAAAACTGTTAAAAGTTGCTTCACTGAAGACTGCGTATGCATTTACTCACCAGTATAATGATCCAGTGATGTAAAATATAATTATACTTGTATAATTTGCAAAAAGAAAAATTGTTTTGATTGTTTTGTTCATTTAAATTATAGTTTTTTTTCCAAATTCTGCCACTAGAGGTCCCTCTATCTAAACAATGAACACAAAAGACATTGTTTGCTGACGTCCTGAAGTAGCGTGGGATCATGGGATTTGTTTATTTCATTGATAAACAGCCACAATTGCAGAAGAAAGTCTGACTGACTCAGGCAGAAATGTTTACTGCTGAGATAATATATTTAAGTTTTATTCAGGTTATGTTTAGTCAAGTTTCTGACTTTCTTCTTTATTCTCTGACTGATGTTACCACAGAAGTTAGCGACAGGAGACAAAATGAAACCGTAACTTTGAATAAAATGACAGATTTTTCTATTTGAACATGGTTGAAAACACACGGACTAACGTAAATACACAACTTAACAAAATATATAACAAACATAGAGTTGTTAATAGACATTTTGATGCAGAAATGTTTAGTATTACACTGTTACGTCAGATTTTAAAAGAATGCTTGTTCTTGTAATTCTGTTCTGTTCAGTATCTGAACATTTCTTCCCCCCACTGCATGTTTTCAGCAACACTGATATTAAAATTCATCCAACAACTGTGTGATTTATGGCTCATAGAGAGTCGCATACCTGTTGGAAGTACTTGTCACAGTTGATGTACTCCTTGTCATGGGAGTCCTGCAGCTTGTTGGTCTTGATGTACTGCCAGAGGGCCTGGATGATACAGGAGCGGGTCTGAGTGTGAATGCCAAGCAGGCGGGCCAGGCGAGGGTCCAGCTTAAACTGGGGAGGCTGTGGAGACGATATAATCGCATTACATCACTTTTTACAACCGCCCACCTCAGAGCTCTTTACATCAGCTTCATCACAGCTGACATCCTTATCACATATCCCCCGGCTTGGAAACAGATGTCAGTTTTGCAAATGGAGTCTTAAATGCACTCCCAGTGTTTCTGCAGACTGCTGGTTATCAGCGATGTGAGGCCTGCAGGTTGTCACTGCAACAGCTGGTTTCATGGCACAGATTAGTTACAGTCCTAACAGAGAAGAGTCTATTTCCGAACAGAGTCGCGAGCTGTCGTGAGACCGTTTAACACCCCCCACCCCCCGCCTCACCTGATAGTCCAGCATCAGCAGCAGAGTGCAGCGCACGCTCACGTCTCCCGGCCTTTTCACCTGGAAGCCGTCCGTCTCCTGGGTGGTGGGCGTGCGATGCCACTGAAAGAGCGAAACCACCACTCGTTTACTACACATCACACACTGAAGGGATTTATTTAAACTGTAAGTTTCACCCTTGGTTTTCCTTTTTTTTTTTTTACATTCTATTAATCATTATTCTATTTATTAAAAATGATTATTTTAAGGAACGAGGGGATCTTACAAGCCAACCTTTGTCTGTTAAAGCTTTGACAGTTTTGGTTATTTTATATTCATAGCTTTTCTCACTAGCTTGACTGGGTTTGGAACATTAATTTGTGTCGCCCTGAACCTTTTTTATTATTAGTAACCACGAAATTTTACTTTGTTCAACACTTTATGACCAAACATCTGCAAAATTTGGTTACATTGCTTTGCTGTTTCTTGTCTTAGGAGCCAATTGGCAAATGTTAGCATGCTAATGACGCTAAACTAAAATGGTAAACAAGGCAAATAAATTTACAAAGTGGAAAAAATAATTGATGGCAAAAACTGCAGTCCCTTAAATGGACACTTGAGGCTGGCTCCAACAGTGAGTCATTTCCATTCAAACTCCCAATCTTTTAGCAGCAGTAAACATGTTACCAGCCTGGTACAAAAACAGATTTGATTTATTTACCTTTTTTTAAAATTTTCCAAGGGTGAACTTTACACAACTCACTCATTTCGATTATATTTAGCTTTTAAGTTTGCATAATTAAGGGCATGGCTGTTGTGTTGTGACACAAGGTCATTGATATTTATCCAGTCCCTTGTCCAAATATGGTCACTTCTGGTCCTAACAGGAGCCATAATGCCAAACTCAAGGCTTCAAAACTGTGCTCCATAAACCAGTAATGTTATGTTGGCTCTAACTACGAATTATTATTCAGTTTATGAATTGTATCAGATAGACATCAGCATAAACCTCGGCACCGTGAAAGTGTGAGTGTTAGTTTTCTAAAGTCAGCCTTGTTAGAGTGCAGCTCTTAACAAATAATATCCAAGGATGTTTATTCCAAACCTTTACCTTTGATTGTGTTTCAATGTTTAATGTTTCAGAGAAACACTGAAAATAAAAAAAATTAGTTTTCAGGACCTTGAGGGCAAAACAGACTGTTCGAAGCTGGAGATTTGGCACAATTAACAAATGTGCAAAAAGAAAACAAACAGTCACTTGAGAGCGCCTGTATCTAACAGCCTTGATCCTAACGAAGAGTGTGAAGTCTTTGGTTTGATGAGAGGTTAAATTTTTGCAAACTATCCATGCAGAGTGTATTTAGACACAAAGATAGCGAAAGGTTAACCGTGTGGCTGTGCAGCTGAATGTTATCACACTCGGGATCTCACTGTGAGCGGAGACCTGAAGTGAAATAACAGAAAAAATAAACATGAGCCCGGATGTGTTTTAGTCCTTGTGTTTACATATATCAAAACCTCATCTGTATCCCACCGGAGCAGATAAAATGTTATTTACATCACCAATTTATCTTAACAGCTCAGAAACTGAAAAGAAAAAGCACCTAAAACACCATCTTCTGTACAGTGGATTGCAGTAAGTTGGCATGCAATACAAAGTAATGTTTTCCTCCAATCAATGGCTGACTCAGAACAGATTAAGTACTGATTGTACCTCAAGGTAGAGAAAAATTTCTTTTGATGAAAAATCATTCAAAGCGAAGCACCTGAGTGCCTTGCTAAAATACCCTCTTATAAGGAGGAACCTTGAGAAGTCGTAATTTTCACTCTGAAACTCTTAAAATGGGGTTTTTAGAGTCAATGCATTTTGTGAGGATACAAAGTGAAGGGCGACTAATGACTTTTTTTAATAAGTAAGCACTTGTTCTCTCTGGCTCTCACACCTGCATGTTTAAACAGCCTTGTAATGTTGAATTTTTTTAAAAAAACCTCTTCTTTATGTTGTTATAGAGAAATAATTTACCAAACAGGAGAGAGGGCAGTCCTCTCTCTGTCTGTTTTACTTTGTATCTATCCAATGGGGGTGTAAAAAAGGAGCGAGTTCATCGGGGTGACTGTAGCTTGAGAGCACATCAGACACCAAGTAAAATAACAATTTTAAAGAATGTCTCTCCCTGCATGATGAAGAGGCTGTCACTGACCCTGACTGCATAGCTGAACAGTCTGATTCACTGATTTGTTCAGCATACAAAAGCTCTTTATTACGAATAGATGTGATCTCAAATGAAAGAGCTGACCTACAAAGTGACCGACAGGCAAGTTTTCCAGATGTGAATGTGCTCCAAATGAGCTGAGGAGATAAAACTAACACTGAAGCTTTAATGCAGTTTGTTAAAGGAACAGTGTTGCTTTTAAGCTTTCTTGCTCAGAGATTAAATGTGAGAGTGTCCATTATAACGACTCAAAAATGATCTAATCAGTCAAAACACCTGTGTGGATGAGCTATGAAATTAGCTTCTCGTTTCCTTTACCTCCATGACAAGTCTGCTGGGAAAAAGCAGATATTATCTGGTAATCCTAGTAGTTACATATGTTTTTTTAAAGCCAGTGGCTTCAAGCACAAATCCAACACAATAAAACTGACCAAATACTTAAAATAATAGTGTAACATTTCAGCAAATGCAGTTTTTTTTGATGCCACTTTCAGATCTGTCTGTTAAATATGAAGCTAGCTAAGCGTAGTGTAAAGGGTATAAACAAAGAAAATAAGCTGCCCCGACTTTGTCCAAAAGTAAAAAAGCACATGTGAAGCTCAATAATTAAAATGTTGCATGTTGTTTGCTTAATCTGTAAAAAAGCCAAAGAGCAAAACAAAACAAAATTGTAGTTTTAGTTGGAGCCTCACAGTGATGAGCTAACAGACGCAGGACTACAATGTTTAGTATTTAAAAACATATTTCAGATTGAGTATTCCTATAGAAATACATGTCAGCATTTAATCCTAATACTCAATGCTTGCTTGTTTTTTTCAAGTGGTCTGTGTCGGAGCAAAAGTATTTCACTGATTGCAGTACTTACAAGCTGCTCTATATCACCTACCTAGCGTGCTAGCAGGTTAATTGTACAGGATTAAAGGAGATTATTCAGAGGTGTTGGTGTTTCATTTTCTAGCATGGATTCATTTGAACACCAAACAATCTGTAAGAGCAGGTAAAAAGTTGAGCAGATGGCAACGTGCAGATCTTAAGGATCCTTTCTAAACACATTTTTAAATATGTAAAAATACTCTGATATGAGTACTATTGTGTGAGGTGTAGTTAGCATCTTTATTCATGTTGTTGGTTAGCCTGTAACTGGCGGTGACTCAAATAGAGTTTGCGGTCATGCTAATGCAAAGTCTCATTTTTTGTACAGAAAACTTTGCTCTGCACTTGAGGTTTCAGATTTCTTTGTCTGCATTTGGCTTTTGAATTTGTGGCGACTAAAACTAGCTTGGCTAGTGGTGATGTCTGAATTTAAGATGTAAAAATATCTGTTTTATATATATAAATATATATGTATATAAAAAATTGCAAAGATACAAGTAAAAATAGTCAAGGTTTGACATTTTAGGAAACATAAAAGGAAGAAAAACACATTTCTAAATAGAAGGGCTCTTTAAATGGGTGTCATTCTCTGTGCACAGGGTGCAGCGGCCATGTTTGAACTGACCTCAACAAGGTGGTTGTCAGGACCGTAGAGGTCTTTATCCAGCTCAATCACCAGACTCTTAAAAAATGAAGAGAACTTCTTCTTCTGTTTCCCCGGCTGTAAAACAAAACCAAAGAAGTGGTCAATTAATGTCTAAAATCAGACACATGCACACGCATTCAGACGGACACCAACGCAAAACCCAACACTTTTCGTCATTTCTATGCTTATAGCAACATTACTCATCAATAAACCCACAGGAGGCCGAGTGAGATCAAAAAAGAGACACTAGACATTCTCAGGGTCCACTTCCTCCAAGCTCAACCAGAAATATTTGTGGTTTGTGAAATCTAAATGCTTCCTACCGCTGTGAAATGATGGCCTTGCCCTGGACTGCTATGAACATCAGAGCTTTTTGAAGAGAAGCTCACAGTGCAAACAAATGTAAGATCATTCTGCTTTTCACGCTGCATCTACAGTCTTCACAACATCAATCATTCATTTATATTCTGAGCCAACTGATACTTTTCTGTCCAAAGTCTTTGGAGCGCATCATCATCGAATGTGACTATGGGCCAAAAGCGACCCAGACAGGCACACTTCCTTTCTAAACAAAAAGATATGAGCTCAGTTTTTTTTTAAAAACTCACACTGCAGATCAGAATAGAAGAAACTGAATTTTTTTATAGATGAGTTCAATTAAAAAAAAAATCTATTTAACTCACTGTGAACACACTGCATATGGTAAATGAATCAAACTCACATCATCCAGCAACTTTCCCTCTACTCGCAGTTCCCACGATGCAATGCTGCCGTCTGAGTCATCAGCATCAGGTCTGGCAGGGTTGAAGGTGTTGGATATGTAAAGTCTCAGTTTACGCTTTTGCTGCTGACACAAGGGCACATAAAATAGCACAGTTCAAACTAACATTTCTTAAGGAAAGTGAATGGAAATGTCGTGCTGCAGCTGCCCTGTCTGATCTGACTCGCTCAATGCAACAGCAGATTGAAAAGTTCAGTCTTGAAAAGGGAGACTTTTGTGTAAAAAAGAGGGAAAGTAAGAAAAATTAAGATTCTATGTTTAAGGTCAAACAATTTTAAACCTTACAATACTTGCTGAAATGCAAAAAATGCCTTAAAAAATCTTCTTTCAGGAGGATGACTGGTGTTTTGGACTGACACACTGAGGGCAGCAGGGCACACTGGACTGCTCATCGGTCTCGTTTTCTTGTCCTCACCTTCATCGGCCTCTTCAGTGCTTCCTGGATGTCCACACGTTTACGCATGATGGTCTGGTCCAGTTTGCGTTCAAACGCCAGCAGATCCATGTAGGCCTGAGACTCTGGCACCAGCTCACGGATCTGCACAGAGAGGAGAACGGACACTAATAAGATAGATTTCCTTCACATCTACAATCTGAATATCAATAGAGGCCTTAATCAGATAAGCTGTCTGCTCTGCAGTGGAACTGTGTGACGCCAATGTCATTTTTTTAGGACATTTAGCCCAATAACATAGCAGAATAAGAGGAATGGAATGGCTCAAATTTTTGGAAAAATGCTTATTTTCAATCTTGCTGAGAGTATTTTTTATTATTATATCTGTTTATATGACAGGCAGATTGCACAATAAATATATTGCACCAGGAGTAGCTAAAAGCTAATTTGCATCTGTAGTCTCTAGTAGCAAATCCACTGAGCATTAAATAATAATAATAAAAAAAAATCAATGAGAAGATCCATACCAGTGTTATATCTGCATGGAAAACAGGTGGCTAAAACAAGCCTGGCTCTTTTCAAAAAGAACAAAAACATAGAATTTTGATAATAGATCATCAATAATATAAATATAAAACAAGGCAAATATTAGAACAGCTAGAACAGTTTAAGTTCAGCTTTTTAAACCAAACTTATCCATTTCACTACATAAAAATA
Source organism: Acanthurus leucopareius (assembly GCA_029814765.1). Taxonomy (NCBI): domain Eukaryota; kingdom Metazoa; phylum Chordata; class Actinopteri; order Acanthuriformes; family Acanthuridae; genus Acanthurus; species Acanthurus leucopareius. The sequence goes on from JAQMCX010000032.1 coordinate 4,242,322, forward strand.
AATCAGGAAAGGATGACAATATTCATATATTGCCAAGTGATTTTTGCTCTACACACATTTGTTTTCCTCCAAAAGCTTTTTTATTCTTTGAAAATCTGACAGGAGTAGAAATGTCCCTTTGCTGCTGCCCAGTTCACCAGTAACACAGTGGTCCACGCCATCCTGGGGACACTGGGGGATAAAAAATGAGATGCAGAGTGTGCAGCCAAGCAGCCACGACTCAGGACATTACCATACCGATGAAAGTCCTCTGAGCATCAAGGGCTGCTGCTTACTTACCAAACTGTGCACACACACTCCTCCTGTTCGCTCCTTCTCCTCCCTCCCTCCTCTTTCCTCTTTCATGTTTCTTTCTAAATGGCTGCCTTCATTGTTCCTTCTCATTCCTTCTCTATCTCCATCTCCCTGCCTTTCACCGGGCGGAGGTGCCGAGCTGACGGAGGACTGTGGCAGACATTCCCTGTCCCTGACTCATTATCGTGGAGTGGCGGTCCTGGCCATGCCTGCTGCTATCTCTCTGTCTGGGTTATGTTAGGGGATAAGACCTGAGCCAAGATGCTCACAGTCTCCAGACCTCCACATTCTCAGTGGTAAAGAGTCTGTGCGCTGGCCAGGACATGGCGAGGTGATGGCGTGGCAAAGGGCCCCAAAAATTGAGACCACGGGATAAAAATCACAACCACAGCCAGCGCAGACTCACCTGTGGTAATGCGGTGATTCTGCCGCCTCTTTCGGCTCTACTTGTGGTTGCCTCCATGCCATATCCCGCTGACTATTTCAATTTAAACCAATGAGCCACCGTCCAAATAACAGACTGAAACCCCAAAGAAAAACCCCTAAAAAACTCTTGATCGCTCCCACCTCATCCTCTCTCTTCTCATTTGGAAATAACACATAATCATCTGGCCCTCTGCGCCTTCCAGGAGCCTACTGACATCAAAAACCAACCAGGATTTTTCTGTTTTGCACACAAAACATTGAAACACACACACACATACAGAAAAAGCACAGCAACAAAGGTAAAAATATGCAGCCTCACCCTTTGCGGAAGAATCTTGTCTGCCATTTTCCTTCTCTTAGCACTAGAGAGAGGGAGAGAAAGACAGAGAGAAAGAGGAAAAAGAGAGCATGTTACTATGGTGACTGATAGCGTAGCACCCAGGCCATCTGCTAAAATGCTGGGCCATATCCAGCACCCCAGCATCCCAGCTGTGTGTGCGTGTGCATGTGTGTGTGTATGCGCTCATGTGTTTGTGTGTAATGCAGCGGTCCACCTGGAGAGCGAGAGCCTCCAACAGCCAAAAAAGTGTCACATCACACATCTCTTGCCTGACATGTATTCACTGCGTGCACACACACACACACATACACACACACACACACATACACACACACACACACAGACACACACACACAGTCTCACATACATACACACACACACACACACACAGAGTCTCATACACACACTCTCCACAGAGTCACTGTTGCAGCAGGACTCGGATGGTGACAAGATGTGTGTTTGGGCGCTTTTGGGAATGCAGAGTCTTTAAGATCAGAAGATTTTGTGTGTGTGTGTGAATGTGTGTGTGTGTGTGTGTGTGTGTGTGTGTGTGTTAACATAATTCCATTCATGAATTCCTGGCATTTCCTGCTGTGCAAGAACAATATTTGTTTACCAATACCATATTTTGATTTCATTTTATACCTACCAAGCAGGGACCGAGAATAATAAGACAGGCTGTGCCATGTTGGTGCCTTTGTCTGAACTTTCTTACAAAGTGACACTGATAACAAAAACGACACGACATCCCCCTCCTCCTCCTCCTCTAATCCTTAAATATTCAATCAGCATCTGTGAACAGCTGTGATGTGTGGAGCATGCAAGTGGTATGCTGTTGCCGCCTGCAGCAGGAAAAACTGCTTAAAAAACACCTCGATGGCACTACACTGCAAAAAGAGCAATGAAGGAAGAGTCAGAATGACTTTATTTTAGGACGATTTAATAATATTTTTTTGGTCGAATCCAAAAAATCTCACAAACATCCTCCCGGCAAAGATTTGAAAAGGTCGAAAAGAGGCAAAGAAATTCACGTCTGAATACTTCAGGTTTTTTTCTTTGTAATTTAGGATTTTTTCTCTTAAATTGGACTAAATTTAAGGACAAGCTACTTTTAAGTGCCTTTATTTTGAATTTGTCCTGTTTCACTGTTTTTGTCTTGAGTTTACTGGTACCACTTTAGTATCTGTTCGCTAAATTTAAGGCAATACTCAGAGGGCAGTTAGCTTAACTTGGCAATAAACACTTAAAACCAGGGGAAACATCTAGCCTCCCTTCGCCTTAAGATAACAAAAACAACCTACCAGAAGCTCTAAATCTAATTTGCACATAATATCTCCTTTGTTTAGGGTTCAACAACCTAAGTGTTAAAATTACAGTTTGTGGTTTTACAGGGTGTTAGCCAACAAATAGTCTGGCACATATGACTCCTTGTAAAACCAGGGTTTGTTTTTTTGGACTTATTTAACAAACAAGACTGTTATTATTTGGTAAAAAAAAAAAGAGCCTCAAATGTGTCGGTATGCACATTTTGGGATCTTACAAGAGAGCCAGACTAGCTGTATCACTGTTTTAGGTCTTTAATTTTAGGTTTCAGGATTACTGGCTACTGGCTTTGTTTAGAAGGTATAATAGAGCATTGATCTTCTCATGTGACTCTAAGTGAATGAACACATTTTCCAAATGTTATTGGATTCCTTTCCAAGGTAGACAGCCTTTCTATTTCGGTTCTGAACCTTTTGTTTACCTGTTTTTTATCTATACCAGGGTTGGGCGATGTGGATAAAATCACTCACTTAGCTATCTAACCTTACTGATATTGCAATATGGAATGACATTTACCAGGAATGTCCGTCCGCTTATCCAAAATACAGGAAAAATCTAGGTGCATGTTGACTTATAACACTGCCAACAATAACATGATAAAGCTAGAGCAATACATGCATTCATTACATTTCTATTGTCTCTGCAAATTATCATCAGACCCTATTTGATGGTACAAAGTTTCTTTAGATTACGTAATATTCTTTCTTGCCCCTAGAAGGGGATTTTTTTGCAGTGTAGAGAAACTTTCTATCACAGAGCACTGCAAGGCTCTGTGAAGCAGTATGTTACATCAGCATGCCAAATAATGAAACAAGCCTGCTGCAAGGAGAATTGAAAGAACCGGAGGTGCATTACAAAGAAAAACACAAACCTGCATCACAACAATCCGCCATTTGTAACTGTTTTTTAAAAAAAGGGTTTGATTTTGGGTTCTACTTATTTCTCTGTTTCAGCTGGAAAAAAAAAAACTGTTCCCATCATGCCATGCTCCAGTCCAAAGCATGCACCACTACAGTTTAGGGGTCAGCTTCTAGGCCCGTATGTGTAGTTGGCCAAAAAACAACTCATTCAGGGAGTGCTGGGCTCAGGTGACAGGCTAAATAGGCCAGAGTCATCAAACGTAAGAAAACGGACATGCAGCAGAATAAACTCCTACTTTGATCCGAGCGTGGGATCTGATTGGGGCTCTCTCATGTCCATCTGTCTCGCCGGCATCTCATTGGCTCCGGGGAATCCGACTGGCTTCCTAAGAATTGGTGAGGATTCGAAGGTTGTCCGATTAGAGTTGTGGCGAGACACACACTCAGTGGCAGCAAGTACGATGTCAAGAGGGGAAAACACCTTGTGGGTCTGGCTGTTTGTGTGTCTGCATTTGTTGGATGTGTGTTAAGTTCAAGGGTCTGTTAGTAGGTGCTAACTCTAAAAAGTCAGACAAGGGCAGGCACTGTGTGTAACTGTGCCCATGCATGCACAAAGTGCAGCAGAGGAGGACCTGGGAGGCGTCTCATCTGAGGGACACGCTCATTCAACAAAGTTTCTCAGTGAACCAAAACAATCATGCTTCACACACACAGACAGACAATACACTGACGATGGACACACTGTGAACTCGTGTATCACAGGGAAGGGAGCAAACAAGAAGTGTGCGAGTTGAGCTCCTCTGTTCGGCTCTGATTTGTAAAAATGGATGTTGCATTGATGAAGTAATGTGAAGTGGCTTTTCAAGTGTGAATGAAGACAACATGCACGCTACTCACACCTTGTCGCTCATTTTCCAAACCAAAATCTCAAACCTTTCATAGCATTTCCACTGCTTAAAAGCTAGCTCTTGACCAGATAATTCAGCTCTTGTCCTGTTTCTTAACCCAGATGGCCTAGCACTCAGAAACCTGTTTCATTAGCGCATGAAGCTAACCATGTTCCTTTAGAAACCCTAAGCGTCAAAGGCAGCCATGTGTAATGAGCAGCAAGGATTGTTTTTGGTTTACTTCAAGGACAAAGAGCAAAAATTAACAGCAAAAATCCAAGGTTTAGAGGTTCATATGAAGGATCAGGGCTTTCTAAATAATGCGGTCCCCATGGGAAATAAAAGATGTTTGAGGCAATGTTCAAGGTGACGGCAAACACAGCCAATTTTTGTCAAGTTGTAATTTGATTACACCCAGTCAGAACAGCTGCGTGTTTGTTGCTGCAGTCGCAATCATTCTGCGCATAAAAATGTGAAAATGCAGAACATTTTTGTTCAAACTTTTCAACTAAATTTAAAATGAATAATCTTAGCCTTTGTAAAACAAATTACTCTGCGATGAAACAGATCTATATCTACAAAAATAAGTTGCTGCACATGAAAACATTCAAATCTGGGTTGTTGAAAAAGAGATGAGAGAAGCAAGTCTGTACACAAATTTTTAGACATTTCCACATGAAATAAATTTTGCAAATGTGTTTGATAATGTGCATCTTATTTACTTTTCTCAGGATATGAATTTAATGTTTTTGATAGATTTTTACAGCTTTTACCTGTTTTTTAGGAACAACTGTAGCAGGTATTCATACTGCTGTGAACACACTTGCCACTGAGGTTTATTAAAATCTAAACATATAAAAATGTCTTCTAGATTTAACAAAAATTTACTACTAGTTTCCAGAAACAAAGCACATTTTTTATTAACATAATGGCTAAATGTTATAAATAATGTATTTCCTGAGGCGTCAAACCACAAATTGTACTCACGACGCATACTTTGGTCTCTAGTGTTAAAGTGCTGCGACTGTTATCTGCCTACACACGGGGAATACAAATAAAGTGCTTACAATCTATTTGGGAAAACACTTAAATAAAATACAAATGTAATTTCTAGGATGCAGGGTTAAGTACTCATCTGACTTTATGCAAAGCAACCATTCATTAAATCCTATTTTTAGCAGCAACTTTGCGTAGGACAGCGTTTGTTCTGCAGAGGGAGTGTGGCTGGGACCATAAGGTCTCAATGACACTGCAAACACAGGTGGGCCGCCCTCAACTGGCAGCCACGTGGGGGTCTCGGGCTGGGAGCTCGAGCATCAACTTATTTGCCAGAGGACACACACTCTTCACAAAGCAACAGAGAGAGAGACAGAGACACCTGGACGGGTCACCCTGGACCATCGATCAGACCCTCCGCAGCCAGCCGGGCCGCTCTGGGGGTTGAGGCCCCGACGCAGGAAAGCATTTCCCCTGACCTGTTTGACAAGCCTGCTTAATTGTAAGTGGATCAATTGTGCTGCAGATACTGAGGGAAAGAGACAGAGAGAGACAGAGGTCCACCGAGTGCGCATATTGATTTCCTTTCTAATGACCATACCTGCCACACACTCGTCTCTTAATAGACATCCATCCACTATGTGTGCGTGTGTGTGTGTGTGACTGGGATACTGATGATCACATCTTTTGTGCGTGGTATTTAAATGGCAGATGATAGAAAGTTTAACTACAATAAGCAAAAGTAAGTATGAGACAGTGAATGCCTGCAGACAGCAACCACACACAGATATGACCATGGGGCAAACCTGAGGACAGGCGGCAAACAGAGGAGTAACATTCAGTCATGGCATCGACTGGGATGGTGAGAGGTGGATGCAAAGAGCAGTGAGCAAGGCAAAAGATGCAAAGAGTGGAGCAGTGGGAGAGAGCCAAAAGCAAAACCTGAAATGAAAGCTGAACAGAGACACACAAAGGCCGTGGTTTCACTGCTCATCAGAGATTTGGTTCGGAGGATTAAGTTTTAGGAAATCACAGTATGAGAAAATGACTTATGGTGTTGGTTTGTTCACTGTGGCTGTCTTGAGCTCTATGGCTACAACTTTGAGGAGAAAATGGGGAAAAGAGCCATTGGTTAGAAGTGGCTTCTTCGATTTGCTTGTTTTTTTTTGATCAACAGTCTAAAACCAAGTGAGATCATATTTTTACACTTAAATAAAAAAGGGAAAAGCAGGATTTCAACAATTTTGAATTAACTAACATTTTGTGCAGAAAGTCATGTTTCCCCCCAGGACGATTTGTAATAACATACTATATCATCTAGTAACAAAATCAGGCCAAAATGCTGTTTGTTATCTAGTAATCTACTGATATTTTCATCACATTAATTTCTACTTTGGGTTTAATGCCAATAAGCAAATGTAAACATGCTAACATGTTAGGTTAAATTAATGGTGGTTAACATGATAGCTATTAAACATCAGCATATAAGCATTGCCATTTTTAGCATGTTAGCATTGCAGTTTTAAGCATGTTGGCATGGTGATTGTAGCATTTAGCTTAAAGCACTACTGTGCCTGAATACAGTATGACGTGGCAGTTTGCAGCTAGCTGTAGACTCTTGTTTGGCTATTTGATTAATTACAACTTTGAAGTTAATCAATTATCACATTTGTTGGCTTTTAACCTACAAATAATTAAAGCACTTTTGAAAAATATTCTTGTATTTTAATGGCAGATCTCTGTTTTATTAGAAATCTTTGGATACTGATACCATACTGATGTCAAACCAATACTTGTGTCCTTGACCACTGAGGAAAAAAAAATTAAATATATTCTTTCAGGAATAAACATTTCCTTTTCTCTAAAAACCCTTTTTATTATAAAACAAAATAACCCAAACTTCTAAAATGCACTGTCTATTTTTTTCCCAACACGACCAACTACATGAGGGCATTTTTTTAAAATGACATGACTTCTAAAATAAGATAAATTATGAGTTTAATCTTGAACTGTGCTTAGTATTTTGTATGGTTGGTGATAAAAATATTGTGGTTCAATGCCTAGCTCTTACTACATCGCCTGCACATGATTCATCACTTTATCCATGTTTGGCTTTAAAGATCGATGCCAATATGAGCAAATTCAGATTTCTCTTCAGTAGTTTAGTTAAAGTGTTGCCACAGCCGTTGTTGTCTACATGATCTCAACCATCACACACAAAAGCAGATAAATAAGGAGTTCTGTGTACAAGCCATGCAGCGTTAGCTACAGCAGGAGCTGAAGGTCGACCGGACTCAAACTCACTTTCTGGCCCGATTCTGGACGGCCTGCTGTTGCTGCTGCTGCTGCTGTTGCTGTTGCTGCTGCTGCTGGACCTGCTGGGAGGGGGCAGGCCTCTTACGACTGGGCTCCATCACCGGGGAGGGCAGGCCGGGCCGCACCGCTGGGCTCCCTCCGTACGGTGGGCCGGGGGGGCCCATGGGAGCTCCCTGGTGGGGCATCCTCGCACCAGACGGCATGCCAGGACGCTGCAGAGAGAAAGCAGGAGAAAACATGGGTCACATGCTATATATGTAGAAAACAATCTCTGCTGTGTTTTTTGATTAATTATAATCACAAATCAGTGCTAAAAATATAACAAAGAGAACATTAGATCAATGCGACTCTTTAGCATTTTCTTCTAATGTATTCAGTGTTTTATCACAGAAGATGTTTTAAAAAATCTCGAAGCAGAGCTGCAACAAAGAGTGACACATCAACTCCAAATCAAGACTTCACAGGTTTTTCCTATTTATAATGAAATCCTGGTTCCATTGAATCTGGAGAGACGTCTCCTTTTTGTAACCTTTGGTAACCTTTCAGTAATCAAACAACAGCTGAGCTGCTAAACTGACACATACATTAAGCAATTTTTATAGTCAGTTTTCACGATTTTTGTGTTTTGTTTTGTTTTTTCTGGTGTTTCAAACATGAAAGAAAGTAGCAACTAAAGCTTTAATATGAGATTTGAGTTTGTTGGACAGCTGAGATCAGAGACGAAACATAGCACAGGATCCTTGTTATGTAGCAAATTTTAAGCCCTGAAGGTAAAATTAATCTGTCAATGGTGTGAGATACAGGCAATTCATCTGAACAAAACTATTCAATACTAGACCAGAGATCTGACTTTTTTTGTCTGAACATAACTAACAATGACTTCCAAGAACAAGAGCAACGTCACTGAAAAAAAGCAGCATTGTTTTGTTTTTGTCTTATTTTCCCTCTCGTTCTCTTGTCTCACAAACAAAATTGAGGTGTGACGACTGAAAAATACACTAAATGAGGATTGTTTTGCAGTGTGCAAACTCAGTCTCACACACACACACATTCAAACACACACTCCTGCTAAACAATGCAAACAGTGTCAGAGTCCACAGTCCCACACTCCCGTCTTGACGCCTGGGAACAACTGGGGAACTCTCACCTGTGCTTGTCACTCCCATGGCAACAGCTGCCTCCCGCCTCAGTTTATTGTCTGAAACCAAATTGGTTTTTATGTGATTAAAAGAAACCCTTTGACTCTGACTGAAGCACAGACCACCTACTTTATGAAAGGAACCCCACCAGGATGTAAAACATGTTTAAAGAGAATAGCCAGTCCTCTAGTTACAAATTCCTATGAATGAATCAGTGTTTAAAGAAATATTCAAATTCTTTGCTTGAGTAAAAGTAGCAATGGTAACATTTAAAAAACTCCATTATCACTAAAGAAGCATTTCAGAAAAATGTGTGTAAAGTATTCTAAGTACTTGCTATGCAGGAGAATGGCTCCTGTCAGTGTTACACTCTAATTATATTATTGTATTGTGATAAATAATTCATTAACTTGTAAGCAACACTTTAAGTGGTTTGATCAAGGGCAAGCTGATTTTAACTAATTATATTATGTTGGAAATGATTTTTAAGTGGACAGCTGCCCTCAGGGACAGAAAGGCCTCAGGTTATCAGTGCGACAAGCTCCTTTATGGTAATTTATTTAATTCCATATATATTTGGCAATATGCATCAGTACTATACAATGTAAACTGAAATTAAATTTTATTTTTCAAAACCCTCTCAGGTGAATATCTAGTTTTTAACCTTGTAAACATGTTCAAATATATTTTGTTGAGACATATCATTAGCGAAATCAGCAATCGACATTAAGTCAGAGTATTTTTGTTTTGTTCAACTATTTTCAAAATGATGGCAGAGACATTTTCTGTCGTTGGTTGCAAAGTTGAAGATGTAAAAAAGGTGAGGCTTCATTTTTTAGAACAAGATCTGAAATTCTGGAGGACCATCTGTAGCCTGCAGTTGCCTTTTCCACACACGGCCACAACTTTACTGAAACCTGATGCTGCTCATCCATTTACTCTACATGTTAGTAAAATAATATCTGCCCCTGCTGTCGTTCGAAGAACTGCCATGACTCTACACAGCTACCTATCATCTGTGTGATTTTTTTGACTGAAAACCACATTTATGTGCATGTTTTAATAACTGGATTTTTATAATGTAGACATGCTACACACTGTCCAAAAGCCAAAAATCAATATTAATCAAATTAATCTCAAATGTCACGCAGCCCTGATTGATATTTCCCTCACATGCTGCATATTTTTAAATTATTTAGCATCAAATTAAATTTAAGCAAACTTTGGGAATCCAGGGGTAAAAAGGAGGAGATGGGGAGTCTGATCAGGGTCCCATGGTTTACTTCTCCTTTGGGTCCCACTAGCAGGTTAAAATGGCCCTGACTGTTGTAAGATTTGATCTACATTGATACATATTTCATTAGCTCATCACAGGAACTGTATGTAAATTCTTAACCCACAAAAAAGTTACATTTTTCAGATAAATGTAGCTAAGTAAAAGGTATGAAGTGCAGGTACCTCAAAACTGTACTTGAATTCAGTGCTTTGAGTTACATTCCACCCCTGAAATACATTATAAGCACAAATTGATCCAAAAATATGAAAATCATTGATGGTTTTTCAGCTAATATCAAACTATAAATACTCTACAAAGGACAGACAACGTGTCACATTGGACGTTTGTAACTATAAAAGACGTCTATTCTTCCTTCTACCCCTCTATTATCTGAAGGCACATCCAAAGCTTTTTGTTAAGCAGAGTTTTTGACTTAACAGAACCAATATTTAACCATAGCCTTGCAAAAAAAAGATAAAATATCCTTTTTCTAATCGGCACAGAGAGCGCCTGCCACATTTTGTAAAAGAATAGGTAAATGTTGGAGAGACAAGGACAGCTGAAGGATACAAATCAGGAGTTTCATAACCTCGTATATGCTCATGTTTTTCCAGCATTTCACACTGTTTGTCACCTCTAAAAGTCGATTACGGAACGTACATACACACATCGGATTTGATCTTTAGACTGTCCACAAACACATGTGAAGCCCCCACGAAAACAAACAAAGACGGAGGTAACCCTAACAGAAAGGATGGCACAATAAGATAACTGGATATCAAACTGGGTGAAAATGTAAATGCATGTATTCACAGACAGATTTAATAACTGAAAAACCGGGTATGACAGCATACAATAAGGCTAAGACTGGCATATTGTGTGCCCTTTCAAATGGTGACCAAGCACAGATCCTATGATAAGAAGCCCGAGCAGGCGTCGCTGTCACTCTGGCTGAGAGTTTGGTCAGTGAGGGGGGAGGGGAGCAACTGAGAAGGGTCTCCGATCTAGGATAAGACAACATATGGTCAGGGCCTCCTGTTTGAATGTAGGCACCTTGTGGATCTTAAGAGACCCCTTCTCTTTCTATCTACTTATTTCCTAAGCTGGACAACAGCACCAGACCAGACCTTCAGCAGCCAGACAGAAACTACTGGTACAAACGTCTGTCTGGAGAATTTGAGCCTTTCAGATAACAGAGAACCATTGTTGGATAATGTGTAAAATGAATTTCCCCAACATCCACACCCTGACAATGAGTGGTATGCTATAATCTGACCTGCTGAACTGGCTCCAACACTCTGCCCGGAGCTCTGCCAGCCACCCAGCCAGCAATCGAATCTGCCATGTGGATGGATATCTGAGAAGTGTGTTGGCATCTCTGGAGGGATTTAAAGAGGCCAAACTTAACCGACGCTGTGCTAAACATACAAATCTGTGGGTTGTTACATGGATGGGACCTTTAAAGGCTTCGATTAGAGAACTGAAATCCACTAAAAACTGACTATAAGGTCCCATTAATCCAACATGACTGTACATAATTTATCTACATATCCTTGAGCATTTTCAGCCACATAATAAACCCAATTTAACAAAGACATTCGGTCTATTATTATAGAGGAAATTAATTCTTATTTTCTGAATTTTGTTTACTATTAACAATGTAACCCATGCATATATCTTTCCAATTAATCAACATCTCTGTTTAAATAATACTTACAGATTTTGATCCATATAATTACAGAGATAAGCAATGCAGGGGCTGGGCAATAATTCAGTATTAATGTTTATTGAGTTTCAGTAAAATCATATCAGATGTGAGAGTCAGATCATATTAAATCTGAAAGAGTCAGTGGCAGAAAACTGGACAGTGGCCTGGTGGATGGTGAGTTCACGACACAAATCCCTGCAGATACGTACAGTTACATTGACGCAAAGGAGACCAAGTCATATTTTTATGTCTACTGTAACACACAGGGAGTGACAATAGGTTTCGGGTTTGCTCGTCTTAAAGTGCAAATTTATCCCAAGCTTCAGGAGAGTTGATCATAGCAAGGTCAAATAACTCAGAGTAACCACAACATTTTATTTTTCCTTTTTGTTTTTACAAGTCTTTGTATATTCTGCCACACATAGTATTTTGTATGAACTAACCCCTAAAAGACGCAATCCCATTTTAATGACAATCCAAATGAGTGAGTTAAGGTGAAGTTTACATTCAAAGGTCCAATGACTTGTTCTTACACACACACACACACTCTCAGACTTAACACATGACCGAGCTACGTTGTGTCGTATTATGTTTTGGCTTGTCGGGGTTTCCCACGCAGAGCGCTGGAAGGCTTTTCTCTTCACCACGGCCCTCGCTGACCTCCACACACACACACACACACGAGCCAGAAAAGTAACACAGCAGTGGGGAGGTAAGGCAGATAATGAGAGAGAAAAAGGAAGAGACCTCAGCCAGGCCTTCAGCCCACCCATCAGTCCTAGAGCCAGACCTCGGCCAAACACTCTCCCCCACAACACACACACTGCTGCTGGGAGGCAGGAACACCACGACCTTCGAAAAGCCACAACAATGTTTGCATTCAGTATGTTTCTATATATTCTTGTGTGTGTGTGTGTGTGTGTGTGTAAACCTATCTGTGCATGTACAAGCTTACTTTGCTCATTCGCCCATGAGGGGAAAGGAAACGTCATCCATCGCCACAAGCTAACAGACTGCGCCGAATCATCCCCGTATCCCATAGTATAAATATTTCTCCATTCTGCAGTATACACAGCGAGGAACCTGCCGCAACTATTATAACAAGACTTTTCCATCTTAAAATGTGGGGAGGGGGGGAAGGAAAGGGAGGGGAGAGGGAGAGAGAGAGCAGGGAGAGGCAGGCATGAAAGAAAATAAGCAGAGGGAAATATTTGGCTTGGAGCAGCCAGAGCCTCATCAAGGTTAATTGGTCTGTTGAGAGGACACACTCATCTGGCTCATCAATCACCTGGTCCATTGTTACCTAAAGTCTGTCTCTGTGCAGGGCTTCAGCACCAAAGCCCCTGTAATGACCGATCCTGTCAAAGAGACAATACCTCATCTTGTTTCAGTGTATAAATCTACCTGGTGTCAGTACGCCCAACGTCAGCACTGATTAAAACAGACTTTTCTCCTGAATTCAGAAACTCAGTCAAATTACTTCTGTGATTTTAAGACATAAAAAAGATTTGACAAACAGATACCACAATGTCTTTTTGACCTTCTCCGTGTAGAGGATTAGGAAGTGATGCCAAGTTTCGGGATCTATGCAAAGGCTGAAAGTAAAAACCACATTCACAATGAGACGGTTATGAAGAAGTACTTGGGTCATTATTGATTACTTTTTTTTTGTGTCCTTGTGAGAAAATACAAATGTTTTATATGACTGTCAGCCCAAAACCCAAAAATGCTCTGCTAACTATCACGGAAAAAAAGAAAAACCAGTTCGTATTCATATTTGAGAAGCCACAACCGATGAACCTTTGGCTTTTTGCTCAAAAATGACTTAGCAATTATCAAAATAATTGCTGATTGATGATCTGATGAAAAACATTGATACTAGTGCCATAGACTGTCTGTGCTCTTTTACCTTTTAATGACTCTCAAAATTATTTGTAGAGGAACCAAACCACCGACCAAGAACCACAACCTCCTCGGTTTGGGTGTGCTTCTTCTTAATACATATCGCTTCATTCTTGTCATTTCTCTCATGAATAAATACCCAAAAATATCCGATTATTCCAGCTAGTTTTGGTACATCCCATATTTAAAACCAAACATATGCAAAGAAACCTGAAATCTCCGGCACAAAGTAAACTTATCAGTGCAGAGAATGAGAGTTTACATTAGCAAAACCACAAATGCTGAGTCAGCCACTGCCAGTTACAAGCTAACAAGCTAACAGCTCACAAACAACGTGAACGTGAATGAATGTGAATTTCTCTTGGAGATCAATAAAGTATCTATCTATATGAACAAATACAGTGTGCTAACTACACTTAGCATTCTGATATTTTTGCTAGTCACTGATTTTAGTACACAAGAAACTTTTTTTTTTAGGTCTGACTGAGGTTCAAACATGTTTCTCTGAACCTTTCCAACGTCTCCTCCATGCTAATGTACGCCATCTTTGTTCGCCCTGCTCTTTAACTGGTCATGTTAGGAAGAGCGGTGTCAGTGGGCGGAGCATGAGGCCTGTGACTCAAACCTGTTTTCAGCAGGAAGACTTTTTTGACCAAAATATCAATCATAGCTAGTATTTTTTACAAATTTAAAACAGGTCTGGCAAGGAACTTTGATTATAGAGGAGAAATCACAAGTTATTAACAGAATGACACGAACATTCATGTTAAAAATACTTGAAAAGCAAAGAGTTGGGACCTAAAATGGTGTCATGAGATTAGTGTTAATGGTTGCCAGATTATAAATGAGGTGAGAGCAATTTCACAAGTTTTTATTAGAATTATTTCATTGATTTTTTTTAAACATTTGTACTTTAACTGCGTTTTTCCTTCTGCGCTCATTAAAAAGATGCATGAAGGCGCAGAAACACTTTACAAGGTTAAAAACGTTACACACTGTCTGTTTACAGCCGCTCCAATTTGAGGATGTGCTTTTTTTTCTTTGTCATTTATTAACAAAAACTAAAATCATTTAATTTTGAAGTTCTTTTCAGACAAATGAAATCAATGACAATGTCACCCTGAGCATTAAAAAGCCTGGATACGTTTTTTCTCACATTTTTCTGACACTGCAATCAAAAAAAATATTGGTAGAATAATAAATAATTAAAATAATTCTTAGCTCAAGCCCTAATGAAAAAATCTGAGAGGGAAAAACTCAGGGACAAAGATTCATAATGGACCTTTCTTATTAATGGAACAAAAGCAGAAAAGATGGGAAATCACTTTAATAGCCATAAAAATGACCGGTTTATTTGAACACTTGAGTCAATGTCAAAGACGCATCTGCTAAAACTTTCAACGGTAAAGAGTGACCAACCAAGATTCACATCATCCTCAATCTCTTCTTCATTCAGCTTACGACCAAAACAAACCTCAGCACGTTCTGTTATTCATATAAAGTAGGAGGCTTATGGTAACAGTTGCCTAACCTTTACCCATGAGCAACACTTGACTTGACATTTAATGCTAGCTTCACATGAATGGACCGATTGTTCTGCATGATTTCCAGGATTGGCCGTCTGCCTCGGCTCCGTCTACACTACTACGTCCGTTCGTCTCGTGACCTTACAGGTTCAAATCCTTCCACCAACCACCAACACGCTGCCTGGAAGGCTACTCTGACTGTGTTGTTGTGAGTGGACTCGTCATTTCCCTCGTTCTGTCTCTCAGGGAAGCAGTGTGCTTCTCTGTTAGCCAAAGGGGGAGCTGGCTGCTTTTTTGCTGCTGCTGCTTAGCTTCTATTTGTACAGTTATCCTTTTTTTTTTTTTTTTTGTCTTAGAAATCCTCTGCTCCCCATCCTTCTCCTTGCTCGGCTCCATCCAACCATGCTGCTCCACTTCTCATTCTCTCAAGCCATCTCCTAACAGGCTGGGATCCAGGGGGCTGGAAATAACCTTCACATGGCCAGCTTTGCCCAGCTATCTCTCACACACAGACCGCTGCTGCTGCTGCTGCTGCTGCGCCGACTCATGCACACACACACACACACACACACCAAAGAAACGCGCACACACTCACACTCACACACAAACACACACACACACACTGATGCATGCCAGAGCCCAGCTTCCTTCACAGGAATGACGGACAGCGCCACTCACCACTCCATGGACCAGGAACTCAAACAGTTTGCTCTTGGTGGCTTTCCTGGCTCCCCCCGCCGTCTCCTCCGTAGCCATTTGCTCAGTCCCCTCCGTTCACCCTGCTATGTCTCCCCTCTCCTTCTTTTGTCTTTCCCTCTCCCTTCACCCAGCCTCCTGTTCCCCTCCCCTGCTCCACTTTCCTTCTCTTTGTGCTCTCCTTTTCAGCACTGCCTGTCCCTGACTCTCCTTCTCTCTCCTTCTCTCTCTCTCTCTCTCTCTCTCTCTTCCCTCCCTCTGACTCTATTTTGAATGTGCAGCAGCCCTGCCGAGTCTCTCACTGTGTCTAGCTCACTTTTTAGTTGAGCTGCCTTTCAGGAGCCCGGCACGTCGCTTGGAGGTGGGGGGAGAGCTGTGCGGGGGTCTGGCAGGGGGGTTTCAGCCAGCCCACCCTGACGCTCCCCCGCACAGCTGTTGCATTCCATTGGTAGATAAGGGCATGCGGCGCGACGAGGCTGTCGTTTGGTCTAAACTGGGGCTGAGGGAGGTTAGAGTCAGTTAGCCATTCCTCTGCTGCAGCTTCCCCCCTGGTGACCGACTCAGAGGCCACGGTCAGCACACATGGAGCTCCGGGTCCTGGGCTCATTCTCAAAAAAAAAAAAAGAAAGAAAGAAAAAAAAAAAAAAGGACATTGGGCTCTTAAAGGGGCCACGCTGTGCAGCAGTTACACATGTGTACACACATAAACTGCCATATATGATGGAGTCATGACGTGGTGATGATGATGATGATGAGGAGGAGGAGGTTGTGTTATTTTGCTCAATTTAAAGCACCCTTGTAATGGCAATTAAATCAGCCTGTTGGCCTCTGAGGGCACGAGTCTCACAGTGAGTGCGCTAATGTGCTCTAAAGCCACTTCAAAAAAGGAGAAGGCCACGTCAAGAGCACCTTCATTTCCTGTGTTTCTGCGCTGGCCTTTGTCAGAGTGCATTCATAGGTTAGGAGTATTTCCTCCACTCGCCTCATTAGCTTTACCTTTCACCTACTAGTCAGCCCAGAGGCTACGTTCAGGCTGTGGCCACTGTTTAATGGCAAACAAGCAGGTTGGTCTGTGCAGCAAGGTGACTGTGTCACTTGACACGTGAAATTGGTTTCTGTTGGGTTTTCTTGCAGGCTGCTTTTCTTACAAGATTTCTCCTCAAAATGCATAAAACTGAAACCTCCAAAAAAAGAGTGTGAAAAACACATCATGCCTTGATGGAAAAAGGGTTGTTCAGAAGTATGCACACCGATTGCCCTGTCTGTGTGTGTCTGTGTGTGTGTGTGGTGGGATTTTTTAGGTTATGATGTGACCCGCCGTCTCACACCAATTACACACAAGCTCAGGCTTCGGCCGTCGCCACACAGGTCATTACTCTGACTACAACTACGCTGTGTTGAAGATGATGACTTTTTCATGCCTCCCTCGGCTCCAGCCCCTTTTTCTCTCCCTCCTTTCTTCCAGCCGTCAGATCAAGGGAGTGAAATATTCATGAGGTTATTTGAATGACAAAGGAGGTGAAGTGGGGCAGATTCAAAGGGGGCTCGGCTTGTGACACTTGATGGCAAAACGTCCCTGTTATTGTTTCCTCTTCCTGTGTTCGGCAAACATTGAAAAAGAGCCAAACCAGGTGTCAGAGTAGAAAGGGGTGGTCTTCCTTAGTCTTAACAGTTTATGGAAAGCTCAAATAATCACAACATTCTGGCAAGCATGTTCTTTATAAAAATGGCATGAAATGTTTGATATCTGAGAGGAAAAGAGAACATTGCTTCGTTTCTAAATAAAAAACTCAGCATCAGTTGTGTGAACCGCTGGTCTGTATTTCTGTGACCTTCAGGCAAGAGGTCATGACCATCTGAATGAAGCTCCGTCTCTTACAGACGTCTGAGAGGACACAGGCATGCAAAATACATACTACACTTGACAAAATTACAAGAAGTTAGAATTAACACCAAACAGGATGAAATAAAGGCACATCAGGATTCAAATATATGACCTTCGCACCCTTGATTATTGGAATCTTATTGATAGGCCATATCATGTGTTGCTGACAGCTTGCAGCATACTTTGCTTGGTGGTGACACCTGCTGTTGAGATGAGTGTACTGCTGCTGAATTTAATCCAGTGAAGAAGGCTTTGAGGAGCACAAGGAACCCAAACCTCCACTGTTAAATTTCTCACTTCTGCCTCAGTCCACCTGTGTCCTCTCTGCTGTAAAAATACTGCAACAATATCAGTCCACGCTGACACCATTTATTAGATTATACCTATATTACATAACACATGACGCAGGCTTTACATATATTAATCAGACAGGCTCACACAGTGTGCGGAGCAGTATCCTACAAGGTCAAAAACTCAACCTGGCCAGCCTATCCATGCAGGTTTTGAGATTGTACCTATCTCCTGTTTCCCCAGCAAATGCACATGGGTTGAGCGATAACAAAGAGATCCAGCAGCTTGGTCGATGCAAAAGGGAGCCTTGAGCTCAGGAGTACCCCCTGCCGGACCCCCACCATCTCCCTCACCAAAGCCAGTCAGTCTCACCAAATGGTAATGTCCCAGTGTGTAGCAGACTGGGGGGTAGAGGGGGGCTTACAGGGGGTAAGAGAGCAGCAGCAGTAATATTGATGACCAACAGAGGGAGCAGCTTGGCAGGGGGGTGCTGACTGTTCTAGTGAAAGAAGGGATCCAGGTTCACTGCCTGGTTGCACAAATGGATGAACATAAGGCATCATAAAGCATAAGAGCCCTGAAAACGCCGCTCACTCCAGTAATCTAATCACTGCTCAACCGATGAAAATTTCAAAGCATCAGTTTAAGGGTTTTTTCAATTTTTCACCCCCTTATTTGAGCACCAGAGGGAGACAAAGAGCTCACATCAGAAGTCATGCTTTACACAATCCAGTATTCAAACTGTATGTCTGGTTTTCTAACCTGTGCTTCTGACTGCATCATTATTTTTGGAGTAGATCCTAACCAAGGATCCCCCGCTGTGAAAAACTGGATACTTTCACCTTTTCAAGCCTCTGTAAAAGCCTCACGATGACGCAATTTCTCAAGCAGGGCTGAAACTAAGCTATTCTCATTATATTAACCAGGGGGTCTACAAAATGTCAGAAAATCATGAAATAGGCCCATCACAGTATACCAGAAACTCAGTTACATTTTCAACTGAACTCTTTTGTTCACCCAACAGTTTAAACCCCAAAGATATGTAATTACTTGTAATAGTAAAGATAGAAAAGCAGAAATACTCACAGTTTATATGTTAAAAACCATGTAATGTTTGGCATGTCTTAATACATTTCTTTGGTCACAAGATACATTTCTAAAGCTTCTAAAAAATTTTTTTTTAAAGCAAAACATTTAAATTACATATAAAATGTATTGGCATAAAGTTAAATATTAGAAAAAGGTCTCAGTGTGGTTTGCCTCAAAGTGGCTAAACTCTGATTGGTGCATGAAAGTTCATAACACCCCCTTTTTCTTACAGACCCCTGCCCATTTAAAACTAATGAGTGAAAACATAATAAAACTCAAAAAATCTTTCATGGGAAATAACAAAACTTGTTCTTAATTTTGCATGAAAATTGTGTTAATGCTGTAATCAAAGTAAGAAAGGTTTGAAACTGCAAGAAAAGAACTAGATGAAAGATGTCCTGCAGAGTCAGTTACCTGTAAATCAATAGGGTGGCATCATTGTAGTCAAATTTTTCTTCATCTTTTCCAAAATGATACATATTGAGGTTCAACAGGCAGAGCAGAAAACAAATTAAGAAGGAAGAGAAATCCAGTCAGTGATAGTTTTGTCCCCTTTTTCTACAGTTTCCTAACAAATTAGCCAAGCAGAAGAAGGAAAATGAGCAAGAAGGTGTACAAAGACTGCAAAATTCTACCAGTGCTGATGTATAACATACAGTTCCCAGTGGCAACGTTTACATACCAGAAACCAGGAAACCTGCCCTCGTCAACATTATTGTCACAGACAGATGGGGCGCACTAGGGGGAATATGGACTGTACCGAGGGCACGGAGCAAAGTCTGATTCCCTCCCACTACTGGGCCCCTCTCTCATTCTCCTTCCTCAGTTTAAGACCTGCACACAAAAACCCGTTCAAGCTGCTTAAGAGCCAGAGCTCTTCGAAGCTACTCAATAGCCATCGGCTGCCATCAGAGGGAATGTACAAAAAGCATGCAGACCTGCACCTTCACGGAGGGGGATTAAGGAGCGGCACAGTACATCTGAGGGCTGATTTTCTTACAGCTCAGCATGTGTAATGAAGAGGAACCAACAGCGAGAGAGAAATCTCCCATGGAGGCTGAAAATAATGGGGCATCTGCTGATATTTTGAGATCAAAGTGATTTGGTACAATATGCAAGTGGAGAGTAGGTGAATGATGTTGCACAAAGCAAGCTAAGGGGCGGCAGATCAGGGGTTTGGGGTCGACGTTGGATTTTAGGGCTTGTTTGGGACAAAGCATCTTTATCCAGACGGCATTAATGGTTCAGCTCCTTGGCTGCTCGAGTTACTTGAAAGAAAACAAGAGGCATTGTGGGAACAACAGCGAGCAGTGAGCTTACCCAGCAAGCAACGAGTGACACACCGGAACAAGGCCTGAAGCAATACCTGCTTCAGGGCATTTCCTGTTTGCTGTAGCCATGACAACGGCATAATCTGCCCTGCGTCCAAAGCTAGCAGCCAATCAGGTGAGAGCAACACCGACTGCAGTGACTTCAAAACTGGAGCAGCAGCTGGTGAACTGAGCGAGGAACTATTCCAGAGCTTGAAGTGAAAAACTAAAAAGAAGGCCCAGTTTTCTGAGACAGAAAAGTCTTCATCAGGCCCCCGTTAGTCAGCAGAGAGGTCACCAGGGTCAACTTTGACACAAATACACGGTGAAAAACAGTCACTTTCCATGAATAAACCCGACTCAACTGCCATATAAAATCCCGCTGGATGAAAAATAAAACTGGCAGGATAATTCCTCCACTACAAACTCCCTCCCTCCCCCATCTCTCTCTCCCTCTCTCCTCTCTTCTTTCCCACTTTGCATCCAAGCTCAGTACGAGCCCAGATCTTTCAGCACCACTCTGCCCATGCAGGATGTGAGAGAGAGGCGACAGAACGAGGGCAGGATCGGTATGTGCAGGCCCTTATCAAGACTATTCCAAATCCAAGAGATGAAAATCAGACAGAGAGTAGTTAGAAAAGTAGCTCCACTCCCTCAGGATCATTAGACACCATCCAAGAAGCGATAAAAGAGTGTTGCCATTACATATGAGTCACCGAGCCAAGCATTCAATTTTTCAATTTAGTAACACCGCTTATCAACACTTACTGCAGCTCTGAAGTTATTTCCTAAATCTAAAAACACTCTTTTTAATCCAGGTAGCCTCTTGCATCATATCACAAAAGCAACACATTTAAACAATTTAAAAAAGATGCACATAAAAACATTCAAAATGTAAAAATTTGAGCAAAGATGATCTGTGTTTCTGCCACCATTTTCTCTTGGATGAAAAGCAACGGGTTGACCTGAATATTTTTCCATCCGGATGGTTAAAAGAGTTTGGAAATACCTTCTTAACAGTGGTAAGCATTGAATTACCAAAAAACATATCTGGGTGTTTATCTTTGATCGAATGATTAGGAGTACTGTATGCTCACACACACCCAAACCAATAAACAGAAGTATGTTGTCTCATAAAAGAAGCAAAGTGTAGAAAAATATGTTATGAAAGCAGAATCAAAGATATCCACATGCACAGTTATGTTGGTGCAGAAACAGGCAGGTTAAACGGTGTCTCTGGACAGAAAAGCCTTTGTGTGTTGTGTTACTGCGAGAAGAGACTTGGTTCTTTGTTTGCACTGTAATGTTCTCTCTGACAAATGTTGTTTCACCGCTGCAGCAGTGTTTGTGGTGCCTTCAAAGTCCGTGCGGTCTTGACATTTGTACGTCGATGACACAATAAACAATAACTACTACATGTGTCACCTCACTGTAACACTTTGCAGGCGCTGCCAACAGGACAACAGGATGAAGTAGGGCTGAAGCCATTTTAGCTTATCGAAATCACAGAGTAAAGTCATTATAACGTCTTCAGTTCCCTTAAACAACTTCTTACACAGGTTGTGGTACAAAAGACAATATAAAACAAAATAATTCTCTTTTTTAGCTTTCAACACAGCCATGCAACCTGCTCCAACACTTAATATGTGATAAACATTGATCTGAAACGATTAGCTCATTAATTAACAAAAAATCAATCAGCAAGTATCTTGCGAAGAAATTGCTGCTTTTCTTTGTTTTGTGAGACAGCAGATTTGTTATCTTTAGGGTTTTAGCCCATTGGTCAGATAAAACAAGCAATCTGAAGGCTTCCCCTTTTGGCTTGATTACTTTCTGGCTGATTAATTGAGAAAATAATCAGCAAATTAATTGATAATGGAAATCATTGTCGAATGCAGCCCTTAGACATATCACCCATGAGGGGGAACTAATGATACAGACTCTCATTAAGGCCTGAAAAACTTAAATTAATCTCTTTAAAGTCCTCGTGCTGTTTTTGAAAGTTATTAAAAGCTCTGCAAGTAAAAGGAAAGGTACATTTATATACCAGAGCCAGCCAGGACATTCTTGTATGTGTTGCATTGTTAAATTCAATCTCTCCAACAGAGTATGGTGCAGTATTGAGCGTTAACATCTAAATGGGTCAACCAGCCGCTCGGTGAACTGCAGCACCATTAGGACCCAGACAGTTCGTCTCTGAGTCGGGCGAAAAATC
This sequence comes from Acanthurus leucopareius, assembly GCA_029814765.1. Classification (NCBI taxonomy): domain Eukaryota; kingdom Metazoa; phylum Chordata; class Actinopteri; order Acanthuriformes; family Acanthuridae; genus Acanthurus; species Acanthurus leucopareius. The sequence continues at coordinate 4,264,801 of JAQMCX010000032.1, forward strand.
TCATTAGACAACTAACTCTACATTATGAATAGGAGCATATATGCAAGTGAAAAAAAAAACACAGCTAGTCCTCTGGTAAGATAACAGTGATTATAAAACATTGTTATAATCTGTTGGTAGGCAGGGAGAGCGGCGTGTTAATTAGGTTACAAAGCGCTTGACTTAAAACCATAAAAATCTATAATCTCACTGTGCAAATGACACAGCAGAGGTTCAGAGGGCTAAGTGAAAGTGGTGTTTATAGGCTGGAAATTGTATAAAAGTCATCTCCAGTATTGTGGCTCTAAGTATAATGCATGTCTGAGTCAAATATGCGAGAGCTGCACCTCCATATACAGCACAATATGCAGACTGTCTGTGTGTGTCAGAGTCAAAAGCTGCATTGCTTATACTGCAGTATTACAGATGTTTTAATATGCAAATTAAGAATTAAGAGAGTAAGAAATGAAACTATGTAAACTATGTATTGTCATTACTGGTAAATAATGTTGACTACTATATATTTGTGAGAGACATCAAATTTATTATACAAGACAAAGAATAGCAGCTAGAATCAGCAATTGCTTGGCATAAAGATTACTTGATTATCAAAATTGTTGCTATTAAATTTGCTGTCAATTGACCTTTTATTTAATCATGAATCGTTTTGGCTCTAAGATTTGGAGAAATGAAAAGCTTTCCTGTAAGCTCATTTGTTTCCGTCACTGAGCAAGCACATTCCTCACCAGCCAAAAAAAGGAAGTGCTCCATTGTCCATTTATCCCTGCAAATAACACAAAACACAAAGCCAGGGAACATTTAATTGGGTGACCTGCTATTTAGGAAACAAAGCCAAATGTGTACAGCTTCCAGGCTGTCTAATCAATCTCACTTCTGCTGGAGAAACAGTGTGACAAAATAAAATAAAGTTTAGCAAAAAGTCTGAAGTAGAAGCAATAACACTCAGTGAAACATTGATTGACCTCGATGAGCCGCCAAAACTAAATTTCAAACATGACTGAACAAAGTGACTGGGGTGTAAATGTGTGTGAGTGAGGGGAGCGAGGGGGGATTCCTGTGCGGCCTTCCTTAAAAAGGCAGGTCAAGCATTCAGCAGACTGTAAAAGGAGCTGATCCTCTGATCCTCTATCAGACCTCAGGAGCTGTGACGGCACCTTGCATACTAATGCGACTGCTCTCCTTTTCTTTACACTGAAGGGGATATCTGTGCCAGCAGCTGGGTCAGGGAAGACTGTGGTTTAAAATTGAGCTATTTTAGTCCTATTCATTTCACAGAGAAAGTACATCTGTGTCGCCGACAAAGATCAACCACTTCCATAGAAAACATTAAGCTGAGATAAAACATCTCAGCATTCATGCCAAAAGTAAAAAAACAGTAAAACAACTCAAGTGCAACACAGCTCTATGGATTCCTATAAAGGCTATACTGCAAAGTAAGACTGAACAGGGATAAAAAGCAGAAGAAGTAGGGCAGTTCTGCACCATGGTATGGAAATTTAATGTATATCTTATGTGGAAAAAGTCTTTGCATGCAGAAAAAAAATGGAATCACTTCTGAGGACTTGAATACATGGAAAACCAAAAGACAAGCAGCAATTATCTGAAAAAACAGTGGTTATGCAATATTCTCTGTTGACTAATTGTACCTAAACGATCATGTCTGTGGGGTGGGTTTCATATAAAGCATCAAACTGAAGTGCATGTGATGGTGCTCTTTGAAATCAGCAAGCAGCTGAGTCATCAAGTCCTCAATAACTCAGTGCTATAAGAAACCAGAAGAGGAAAGATGGAGAGAGAGAAGCTGCAACCTGAGAAAACCTTAAAAATGTGCAATAAGTTCAGTGACATCGCATTTGCAGTTATTACGCAACCATGAATGTCTTGTTAAAAAACAGAAAAACACACTAAAGACAATGGTTTCTAACTTAGTATTATTAAGTGAAAAACACAGTAAGCTGGTACAGTGCAGCCACCAAACCTACATATGACTGATGAGAAAGAGGCCGACCGAATATTCAATGTTCTTTCAAAGAAACAGTTCAACATATGGAAAAAATAAGCTTCTTTGCAGTCTTGCCCAGAGTTAAACGAGACAATTAATAACACTCACTCAGCCAAAACATCTGGATTGCCCCCTAGTGGCTGGCTCCAGTGCAGGGCAAATATTTTGCCCCAACATGTTAGCTGTTGGAAAATGGTCAAAACCAAAAAAATCTAAGAAAATAATTCTTTCTTAAAAATGGTTACTGTCATTGTTGGCAGTTCATATAATGCTGATAAGTGTCGATATTTCAGACATCAGATATTAATTGCTACAAAGCTAGCCAAGATGATTGCGCTGCACGTAAATTCGTATTTAGCGTACAAGTGCAGACATTAGTTTTTTGGGATGTTTACAGAGTTTCACTGCTTTTATAGGACAACTAAACTCTGTAAAATTTTGAAAATTTATGAAATATACTTTTTAGGCTTATTAACAAATGTTAGATTGAAAAAAATAGTCGCACTTTTATGTCTGTAAATATTTATTTTAAGCTAGCAGATGGTTAGCTTAATTTAATTTAAAGATTCCTAGCTGATAAATATGGCTAGCTTTGGTAGTTGTGCTGATCAAGAAATAATTTGGCTTTAAAAACTTAACAGGAGCATAATATGTTGTTTTTATGCTATTATTTTTGTACATATTCACCAAATAAGATGATATGCTAGTAAGAATTAGCTAACAGCTAGTCAGGCTACTCGTCTCTAGCTGTTATGCTAAGCTAAACTAAATGACCGTTAGCTTTAGCTTCCAATAAACGTTAGAGACGTTAGGACGTTATCTTAGGGAAGCAATATTTTTACTTTAATTCAGAGTTTAGTGGTTTATTTGTGTGGATTATAAGGCTCTTTTAATAGTTATAAAGTGCTCTTAGATCCCACATATTGCAGCTGGAATACAAAAAAAAATAGATTTTCCTTCGGATCAGCAAAAGTGGATCTGGCTTTAACCGTACACCCCAGATTCCTCTCCCGCTGCCGCTGCGTGTGTTCCCGCAGCCTGCCGGCAGATTAACACACAGTGAAACTGAAACTTTTTCCTGCCTGATCCAAAACACACTTGCAGACTTGTGGAGGCACTCGCAGCACTAAAAAAAGCTTACCTACATGAAGCACCATGATGACTGTGTGCGCCCTGACTCAAAGAGATGGAGGGAAGGTGGACGGGGTGGTGGTGGTGGTGGTGGTGGTGGGGTGACGGCGGATGAATTAAAGGCATGCGTAAAGAGCTAAACCGGATGGTCGGCGCTCGCGGCAGGCTTTCGCCGTGCATTACTCCTCAAGTGTCTGTTTCCCACACGAGTCAAGGTTAACTAGCCGCGCTGGTGTCTGCGTCGGCTGGAAAACGGGGAGGGGTGGGAGGTGGAGGTGGAGGGGTGAGGTGCTGCAACTATGTGCCGTGTGGTGATGCAGACAGAGCTGCTGTAGCCCCCTCAGACCCCTTAAATATTCCCAACCACATCCCCAAGCCCTTATCAGTATTCTCTAATACATTGTGCACCATGCGACTGTGAACGCCTCGGAATAATCCTGAACGCACCATGAGGTGGAAATTGATCCTGGCAGCTTTTTTTTTTTTTTTTTCTTTTTTTCATGATGCACAATAAATTACAGCTAGACGAGAGGGGAAAAAAACTCCGGTGCGCACTAATCCGGCTGGCAAAGGATAAAGAAAATATATAAAGAATAGTTTCAATGGTGGATGCGGATACTGAGCAGCGCAGACTCGGCGAGGCAAAGTGATGTGGAATAAAACAAAATTTGCTAATGTATCACAAGGTAGCATAAGCATCCATTACCTTTCTCTCCATCACTATACGCTTTTTTGGGCTACTCAACAACAGCTACTGTAGGATGTGTCTCTGTGGAGGTGTCCGGGTCCGGCGCGGAGCTTCCCTTCACTCCTCAACTTCCTCACGGCTTCTCAGACAGCAGCGTCTCCCTCTCACTTCCCCATTACATTACTGGACAGCTAGGCGACTTATTAGCACTGGCCTGTGAGACGCCGAGCCGGGGATGGAGCCAGAGCCAGGATTGGTGAAGCCTTGTTCGGAAGGGAGCTGGAGCGCAGGCGCGGTCTCTGCTGGAGAGTCGATATAATGAAAAATTACCAGTGGCAGGGAGTGTCATCAAATTATCCTCATGAGCGGGTTTTTTTTTTTTTTATTTGGGGGGGGGGGGGGGAGTGGTGGTGGTGGTGGGGGTATTGTTGTAATGTCCGATGTAAGATTTAACAAAGGGAGTGTGAAAACACGGCTACAGGTCATTCTCCTTTTTTTTTTTCCTTTTTTTTTTTAACAAATGCTGTAAATGTTTTCGCACCGCAAGAACAAAGACTGACTTTCTGGGAGAAAGTTGGGCCTCAATGATGCACTAAAAAACCTGTTTTAATTCAACATCAGAGGAGAAGCACCATCAAAGGGCACCCTTAGTGAGGAGGTTGTAAATTGTTATTATAAGCCATTTTATTTATAACGCACCAATGCTTTATAGAGCAGCTATAAGACATGAATAAGACAACTTTACTTTGCCAGATTGTGAAATAAATAACCATCTTCTTGAAAAGGGTTGAAAAAGATCTGGTACAAAATGATCTATGATCGAATTAAGAATATTTACAATGCTAATTATAGCAATTATTTGATGTCCAGCTTGCTTAGTTATCTTTGTTCATCTGTTTTTATCTGCACTGTCCTTTAAATTTATTGAGTTATTAACAACTAGAGCCAAGCTCCATATAACTGTCAACATACTCAAACACAAAATAAAATTTAATTCTTGCTTTATTTCCATTCTTAAAGGATAAGAACCAATCAGAGGGATATTTCACAACCAATTTTTTCGGTTTATTTTCAAAACTCTCTCATAAATTGAACTGATGTATAAAGCACAAATAAAAGGTCTATCAGCTCTTGATGAAGCCAACATTTTATCTAATTAGATGAAGGTGTCAAAAGAGGAATTTTAAATTTGGGATTATGTAAAATTATTACAATAAATGACAAGTTCAAATGGGACACCTGCTAAAATAATGAGAAATTAAAAATACAGTTTGAAATGTTTTAATAAATACTGAAGGGGTATTTTTAAAGATTCTTTTTATATAAGTATGAGGAGGTATTTTGGGAAATACACTGTTTTATCCTCCTACAGCATGAAAAATAGCTTCTCTTAACCACATTAGAGGAGACCAGTTAATTTAGTCTGCGCTGTATGAGAGATTCAAACATGTCTATTATACTTCAACTTTAAGACATCCAGTTCATGTGCACGTTTTTTTTGAATAAGGGATAAAAAACTGCACAAAAGAAACACAAAAGAAACTGCGTGCCTTTATTTTAAGTCTCTTGAAATCAACAAAAACATACACCAACGAAAAAGGCAGAGCTGAAAATGTCTGTGTGTTGTGGATTGTTGCCAATGGTTTGATTAAAGATGATAATGTAAAGAGTTTTCATCACGTATGTGGATACAGACCGAACATCTGGAGGTGTCAGCTCAGTGCAACACATTTATTGTCCCCATATTTGCATTTTTTAAACCTCTCAGGCTGCAGATGTGACACAGAAACAGTCCATCAGCTTAAAAAACAGGTTCAAAACTGTCAGGCTGACTGATATTCCTCCCTGTTTAAGTGTCCATGAACCTCCTTCAGGTCCAGAAGTTTATACCAAGGAGGAGCTTTCAGCAAGAACAGCACAGCATCTGGGTCATAACCGTGTTTCAAACAAAGCTTTCTTTCCGCAGTGCAGCCCACTCCTTCCCACCCACAAACTCCATCAGCAGAGGTTTACTAGTGAACCCTTGGCTGAATACCAGCAGTAAGAACAAAAGATATCCCATGGCTGAAAATGTTTCTGGCACGATGTTAAACCAGAGAGCTCAATCTGAGAGAAGCATCTACCTTTAAATTATGAGCTATTCTGTGGAAGAATTCGCTTTTTTATTGAGTTTGGTGTAATGAGGGTTCGGTTACACACAAAGGAGGCAAAGAAAACAATCAGGAGCTTTTTTTTTTTTTTTCCGAAATGATCCATCTTCAGATTCTGTGCAAGGTTTGATTTACTTTTATATCCAAATTCATGGGACACACTTGACTCAGCACTCATTTAATTCCTCCTCCTGGATAAAGCGAGTGTGGGTGTTCCCGGGAGGCTTTTACATCTTAAGACGCATTTTCAAAGACGATTTATTTGATTATGAAGCCGGAGGAATTCTAACTAATTATTGATGAACACAAATCAAAAAGGTTGTTCAGGCTTTTTTGGCAGATGAGACTGTTTTTTTTTTGAGTAGATCCTGAGGGTTTTTCTTCAAATTTTAGGCCCTTTTTTTTTTAGTCCTGGACATCAAAGTAATCTATTACAGGCTCTTCTTTCACCATCTTTGACCAGGAGACTCCAGCAGTGACCCTGTGAGGAGAACGGAGAGGAAAATGAGTCACATGCAGGTGATAAAATCCGAAAACTTACAAGAATCAGAAGCAGGGAATCTTCTGCGACATCTGAAAGTTGTGAGGATCAGGTTTGTGATCAAAGAAGAAGACCACAGAACCAGAGAAGAAGACTTACTTGCTGCTGTGTTGCTTGATGTGAGCGATGGGAGGAGGGGCCCTCGCGGCCGTCTCTCGCTCTATCAGTGATGTCAGGGTTGTGTTTGGACAAACCGACTTCCCCCTGCGAATGAGAGAGCAAAACCCAGAATCAACACTTGCGTTTGTCGGGAAGGTTTCCAAGCTGCTTTTGCATTTGCACACATGATCGACTATTTAGCCGTTTGAAAAAAAGGTCGTACTTTTGGGCAGTGATGACCACGTTGCGTTTGGGCTCGCTGTCGTAGCTCACGCTCTCCACGCAGTAAACCTCGGCCAGGTTATGGACGATCTTGCGGTGCTCTCGGTTCATGGGGGGGAAACAGTGGCTTCTCTTTGGCTGTTTTCCCTGCAGACATCAGTGACTCATGATCATCAGGGCTTTTGCTTTTCAGAAGCAAAAACCAGCTTTGTTTGTGAGCTAACGAGCTCTCTTTTTTTAACACACAAATGAAACAGATGTTGGGTTAAAATGTGGCTCTTTTGGCTTTTTCATCAGCATTATTATGTCCTTTTTCTATCATTAAACCAGAAATAAAATTTTATGGAGGTCATGACCGCTGAAGCCACCACAAGTATTCGTAAAAGGGTTGTGAGATAATTAACAGGACCACAAAAGAAAAAAAGAGAGATTTTTCTTTCTAATCAGTCTTTTTAAAACCTTTTTCTCTGTCTTTGTGAATTACAGGTAACTTTTACCACCTCAACCTCTAAAAAGTGTTTATATCAATAAAAAGTCTAAAGATGAAAAGTCATCCTTTCATTTTATTTGACCTTTGCAATTTGGTTTTGAACTACAACTGAAAATTTAGACCACACTGTAGAAAAAAGGGACGTGAATCACACATTGATATTCAGCCTGAAAATACTTAAATCTGGTTTTTGTTCCATGTTGCCCGACCCAAACAGAAACGACAGGTGGCAAATAGCATTAGCTTCGATTTACGGGATAATGAGGCTGAAATGAGGGAACCACTGATCTAATCTGCTAACAGCGTCTCTCTTTCTTTCTTCTACACACAGAAACGAGCATTTTCAATCACATTTTAGACTAAAGTGTATTTCCAGGTTTGAGGTAACAGTTCAGGGAGGAACCAATCCCATTTTGCCTCCTGTGCACTGAGCCAGATCCATAAAGAAATATTTTTACCGCTCTTAGTCTGTTTGAACAGACCTTTTACAGCAGTTCTGCACATGAAGAGGGTTGTGAAAACAACAACTGGCGTAAAACCGATCCACTCTCTCTGCCAGAAGCTAGTTAGAAAGTATTACAGCGAAAATTCAATAGAGAATAAGATTTAATAACCTCAGTTTGAGGAGAGAAGAAGCCCACACAAAGGTAGAAAATGAAGTGAGCAAAGACGGCAGAGTATGCGGCGCGTTTAAGATGAGGAAAAAAAAAAAAACATGACAAAACCTTTCATAAGCAGACTCTGAGGCAGGAACGTTGCCGCCATGATTTGTTGCTCCAAAAATAGACTCAGCTGGTGATAAACAATCCTTTACATTTGGCAAAGAAACCAAGGCAACAGCGACCTTGACAGCCTCGCTCCTTATAGCCTTGATGCATCGAACAAAACTGGAAAAAGAACATGGAGGCTATTTTTTCAACTGCCCCATGAGGTACCTACTAATTTAGTCTGGCTTGGGAACAGTCACTAAAGAGGCTTTGCCGTCCTGTCAGAAGTCTACAAGCAACCACAGCTTGTTCCATCTTGCAGGTCCGCTGGAGAATTGACCGAACTCAAAAATAGCTGAATATACATCAACTGAATCAGAAAATAGTATGAAAATAATATGAGTTTGGGTTTAGATTCGCACATAAGCATCACAGCTGAAAGTATGTGGTCTAATTAAGTATGCCTGGCTTTGCTTTCTTAATTTGAACTAGTTCTAGGCAGCAAAATGCGAGTGTTTATAAGAGAGGCAAGCAGGGCGATGGCACAAACACTGAGGAGCAATAACAGATCATAAACAACTTTATTTCAAAGACAGAAGTCATGATTTCAAAAGCAACACTGGAGGCAGCAGCAGCTGGTTTTATTTTATCAATCATCTGTAGTGTTGTAACTTTCTGTCTCACTGGCAATTTTTTCCCCTGGCAGTAAAAAATTAAAAGAAATCAGCGAGCTGCAGAACTCCATGGACTGAATTTAAGAGCTCATATTAAAGAAAATGCAGCCTGTTTTTTAAAGGCAAATACGAACTGCTGCCATAAGATAGACAGCTCTGTGAGCTGCAGATTTACACTGATTGTGCTCAGAAATCTTCTTTGTGTCCGTCATTTCATCTAAAACAGCTTATATCTGTATCTCTGTGCATCTTGTTGTGTTGTTGATTTTGAGTCGTGTCCTCTCAACAGTGTTGGAGGTGAACTAATCTCACAAAGCCAGCTTTGATTTGACGGCACTGTGTCAGTGCTGGAGAAAGATCTGCACCCATTATCTCTCTGTTGTTGGGGTAAAAAAACACTCTGCTTGTTTGTATTTTTTTTTTTAAACCAATCACAATCAGCATGGGCAGCACAAAGCCCAGGATGCAGCAACAGGATTTCTAAAAAAAACAGTAACGTGCAGGTAGAGGACAGGGAGGAGAGTAACGCCTGGAACAGCCACCAAACAGCAGATTGATACCCACAGTCTACATCTGATGTGTCAAACTATATGGAAACTGACAACCTGGGACATGCAGTGTATTTCCTTTAGGACAATAAAGGTATCATGATCAACCAGATCTTACTGATGTTGCATTAACATGAGTGGACAATAGATAAATTAGCATGTGTGACAGCATTTTCTTTAACTACATGCAAAAATCCATAACAAACTTCAGTATTAACATCTTAATGTCAGTTTTTCCTCAGTTATTGTTTCCAAAGAGCATAGGGGGCATAAACACAGCCACCAGAGGGAGCACCACACCACAAGAGGGCGGCCAAACTGCCAGGACAACCACAATCGATCCAAGGTATCATCTTACCTTATTAGCAAGCTCAACAAGATTCCTGATCTCCTCCTCTACCCCAGTGACAAACTTCAGGTCTTTTCTGAGAGAGGAGACGAACAGAAAGGAGTATTCAGAGTTTTTAATATGCTGGATTTACTGCACAGACAATAATGACGATGGGGGGCCAGTAAAAAATGAGTTGAAAAAGGTGGAAGTGTTAAAAGACAAACCTGGCGTCCTCTTTGAGGCTGTCGCTGTATATGGAGGTAGAGCGGACGTTGAAGGGGTCAGAAGATGGGTCGATCTGCAGCGCCTCTGCCAAACGCCTGTTTCTCTCCAAAGTAGCACACTCTTGGTCACATTCAAGCCTTAAAAAAAAAAAAAAAACAAGTTGGCATATTTTACATCAAATCTCTACAATGGATGTTGCTTTGTGTCGACTTGCTCCTCTAAAAGATTCTTATAAAAGAAGATAGTTCTGGTCCTCAGTTCAGAGTGGCTGCTGTAATCCATAAAATGCATCTCTCTGATTGATTGATTTAAATATTAATGCACAAAAAACCCCCCTCGTTATTCACGGTGAACAGGAAATCCATTTCTATGCGGAAGGACATTTAAATAATGGTTCATTATTGATTAAAAGTAACTGCATCATGCCGGGCTCCGCAGCAACTCTTAGCTGTATTAAAAACATAGCAAAGAACGGCCTTTAAGATCAATGTGTGTGCGTCATTTTCCATCTTAATATCAACAGGAAGTTGCAATTTCCCCCATTACTCTACCTGCTCTGTTTCATCTCCTTCTTCGTGAGGAGGGGGCCGATGTCCATGGAGTCGCCCAGCTGCATGTCAGACAGTTTACTGGCCATGGCGATGGCTGCGTACCTGCAGCACAGAGATTAAAGATTAAAGGACGTCTCAACTGCTTCATCTCAAAAAAAGGGCTTAAATAACTGAATACAGAAACACTTAAACTGACCTCTGATATGAACTAGCAGCCTCAGAGCAGATCACCGTTTCCTTCTTCCGACCACAATCGCACTGCACAGCCACCTGTGAGTAGGATGAAGAATCAGACTCCACTATCTCACATGAAGGACTTGGCTTCGGTCTGGTGCCAAAGGATTTTTTTGTAAGCAGACAATATGTTGCTTTTTTGAAAGTTTGATGCTGCTCATGTGATAAATTCCAGCAGCGGTGAAAGGCCTCATTGTTTGTTGAGCTCTCGAGTTTGGAGGACTGCCACTGAAATGTTATTATTTCATCTGAGTTAACTATTTTTGATGGCTGCGCACTATTACAGCGGCTTTCATTAAAAAGGCAGGGGGCCCATGTGTGGCCAGAAGGAACAAAAAGAATACACAGCCAGACTGTTAATTATTGAAGGTTATCTTCAATAATTAAAAGATGTGACACATTTATTGACATGCAGAAAAACATTTTTTCTTCAGGGTATTAAGTCATTAAATTAAAGAGAAACGTCTGATGGGGGTAAAATATGCCGCAGCGTCTCCTGAACCCGAGCCTGCTTGTAACAAAGACCATCTGCACAAACCTTGTAACCCATATTTCAGCTACTGGAAGTCCAGATGCTCTCAGTTTGTCGTACCTTGGCGGTGCAGGTGGTGCGTGGGCAGCTGCCCTCATGACAGGGAGCGGAGCACGGGTGGCCGCAGTCTGGACGAGGCACTGCGCATGGCTGCTGGCAGCCGCCTTCTGCCAAGCACTCGCCCCGGTGACAGATCCGTCTGCAGCGGTGCTTTTCACACGGCAGCGTCTTATTACACGTCAGGCCACAGGAAATGTCTTGCAGGTGACAGGGGATGTTGCTTCGTTGCTGTGGGAGAGAAAAAGAAAAGAGTTTCACTTTCATCAGAGGGAGAAAAAAAAACATTAGTTATGCAAATAGTCAGGGAATCTTCAGGGGAAAATACCTCATGCTTTCCCATGCACCATTTCTGAGTGAGGTAGGTGCAAGGTGGACACTTCTCCTCGCTGTGGCAGTTGTGAAACACTGAAAGAGCGAGAACGGTTAGTAGAAAATTCCCACTGACAGTTTTCAGCTGCAGTGTGAATTGTTTTCTGTTTCATCTCACCTTGGTGGTCACACTCGTGTCTTCTTGTACACAAGTTTTTGCACTCTGGAGGCTTCGTGCCACAAGCGATGGGCGGGTACAAGACAGTTTGCCCGCAGTGACACGTCAGCTCATCGAAACCTGCAAACAGAGGGAATCAGTCAAACACGGAGCATACGGGCTGTGTGGCAACATCATGGCACATTAAAGCCAAAACAATCCCACAGAGATCGAAAAAAAGAAACCAAGATGATGTAAAATATTCAAATTAGTATTATTACTTTTTTTTAGAATTGCAGAATATGTGGTACATAAGAGGTTTGGCTCGTGAATAAAGCTAAATGTTGGACTGAAGAAAGAGACTACAGGACTCACTGGACTGCCAGCAGGGATCACAGTTTCCACGGTGACAAGGCTCCTGGCAGCGGTGGAGGCCACAGCTGAGCTTGTAGCCGCAGATCTGGAGGCACTTGTGCTCCACGCTCTGGACAAACAGACAGATGGCGAATGATGTGACGTTTATCACTATTTTGACTGATTGCAAGAACCTGAGATCAAGTTTTTTATTTCACTTGTGTGCAGCCAGATGAATGTTTTGTTTTTCATTCCCTACAGATGTGCATAAACACAAAGAACACAAGGGGAGTGGTTTTCAGGATAACTTCCCTACTGTGCTTACAGTGGACATAAAGCACCAAAGTTAGAGTTTTTGCTGCTTGTGTGTTGAGTAGTGAAACCTCAAAGTATTATTCAAGTATCTCAAGTCAGAAACTTGCATGAACACCAACGATGTCTCCGCTCCTTTTAACATGACTTTGTTTAATTCCACCTGACTTTAGGACAATGTATAAACAGCACAGCACTGAGGGAGTCACTAAATACCCACCACACAACACAGCTCGCCACATTTGTGTCGTCCACAGGAGCGTTTTTTGTTGCAGCGCCTCTCGCAGGTGAAGACGAGCTCCTCTGAAACAGAAAGAGTCAGATGAAACACCATACGAAGCCAGCAGGTGGTGATCTCACTTTTGTTTCATTTGCTTAAATCTTACCCTCTTTTTGGATCGTTGCACATGGGACCTCCTGAAAAACAAAGCATCTGTTTTTACTCGCTGTGTCATAAATAAAGGTGAAGAACTGACAGCAGCAGCAACACAGCAGACAAACGCTCTGCAGGTGTTTCTGCATACCTTTGTCTTGGAGCCACATCTGCATCTGATGGTGGAGGTCAGCGAGCAGGGCCCACAGCTGTCTTCATGGCACAACTTGTCACACAGGTGGATGGTGTCTGAAAAAACACAAGTTTATTTTTTAATCGACTCCTGACAAACTGTAAGAGCAAAGCACGGTTGCAACACACTTTTTCCCTCTTTCTCACCGCTGGAGCCACAGGCCAGAGGTTTGTTGCATGTCTTCCCACAGGATGGGATGGGGTCAGAGCAGCTCTGTCGTTCAGAGTAGCCCAGTTCGAGAAGTTTAGCCAGCGGCGTCTGACTGCAAGGACACGTCTTCACCAGGCTCGGGGAGCGAGGGCACGGCTGGCATTGACCGCGGTGGCAAACCTGCTGGCACCGGTGAGCCTCACAGTTCAACATCCTGAGTGGAGGAAAGCGAGTGTCAGGCAAAAGGTGGGGAAACGTCAAACTCAAACAAAAGCTTTATTCTTAACGGATGACGGACAGCCTTACATCCCACATATTTCTTGACAGGAGAAATGCCCCGAACCATCAAACCCGTCTTTGTCTGTGCCACACAGGACTTCCCGAGTGGTAACGCCACAGTAGCAAACTAAAGAAAACAAAAAACAGGCAAAACTTTGAATCTTTTTATTCCAGGATTAAAAGACAGATTTCTACCTGACAGCTGTGATGGGAAACAAACGGAGACTCACCCTGCTGAACTTGCAGCTGGCAGGGCTGACACGGCCCGCTGTGGCACACCTGGGCGCAGGTGTGTTCAGCACAGTTGAGCACGGCGCCGCACACTTTGTCACACTGCAGCACTGCGGCCTGACCACAGCGCATCGGCTGACTGCAAAGATACACTTCTATCAGAATCATGGCGTCGAAACCACACACAGGAACCAAACTTTAACTTACACAACGTCCAAAGGTAAACACAGACAAGACACTGATAGAAAGATGCAAACATGATTAAAATGTGGAGCACCTGGTTCTCCCACAGACACAGGATTTTGTTACAAAGGCAGGACACTGTGGACAAGGTCCAGGGTGACACAAGCTGCAGAAAGACACAGAAAGAGACAGAAAGAGAGGACTTTGAGCTTATAAAGACACCGTGAAATTATTTTCAGAACATATTCCACAGTTTGGACTTTAATTCCCACCTACAATGCAATCTTAGTTTTGAAAAAAATCTAACTTTTCCTCACTAACCTAATAATAATAATCAGTAACTTAAAGATTTTTGATCTATTCAAAAGGACCAGCTAGTGATTGTTAATGACAGTGTTCCAGGTTCAACACATTATCTCCACAAAACTGTCAAAGACACTGTTCTCCTGTGGTTTTATTCGAGGCTCACATGTTGCAGGGGTGGTTGCAGTCCACTCCGCTCCTTTTCTTCCCACACATGTCGCCACAGCTGTGGGGGATCTCGCTGCGCTGCCACTCTGGGTTTGTCACTTTACCTGCCAATCAAATGTGGAACAAAAGAGTGTTGTTTCGCCCACTTTTGGTGACAAACTAAATGGATTATGAGAATGTCAACTGGACCAAATCTTACATTAAATTCTCTCCACTCAAAGTAAATTGATTGCTATCTAAAATATGGATTTAACTGCATGTATGACACAGTCACCCACCACAGAAGCAGGTGTAGGAGGTCGGCTGTTTCAGTGCAACGTTCTGGCAGGCCGGACAGCGCCACCCTTCAGGTGAATCTGAAAAAAAAACAGCTTTGATTTAGTATAAACACATTTTTATATAAAGAGAGCAGCAGATATCTCCTCTGTCCTCAAACTACAATGCAACACAAAACACAGTTGATGCAGCAGGAGCTTCAAAGCCTGAGAGCTGAGGTTTGCTTTGTTTTTTCGTTAATGGGGCCCCAGTGAATAGACACCGTCCATCTGCACAACACCATTATGCACTACAGCGTATTATGCTGAGGTCCTGTTATTCAGTAACCACAGTGACACCGAGAGGAGTGTGGGTCAGTGCTGCTGATAGTAAACATCCAGATGTAGCTTCATGGCTTTTACCGTCTGCCTGTGAGGCCGGAGATCGAGCCCACTTCTTGATGCAGTTCAGGTGGAAGACGTGGAAGCAGCTCTGGCAGCTCCACACCGGGGCCATGACTCGGATGATATCGCAGCAAACCATGCACTCGTACTTCTCCTCAGACAGCTGTTCGATCAGACACCCTGCAGAGCGAACGAGACCAGAGGTGCAGGAGAGATTCAGACAAATATGACCCACAATTCACCTCTTAAACTGAAAGAACTAAAGCAGCTCCACCAGAGAAGAATGACGAGCTGACAAGCCTCTTTTTGAACACTGTATTGAAAAACTATTATCAAATACACAGCATTTACAGGGTTGTGAGTGTGAATGGAAGCACAGACGGAGAAAACTACATGTGACACTGTCAACCAGCATTATAGAGTTATTAAATCTAACCTTACAGTCAATTATGGGAACATCTGGAGCAAATTTAGAGTGTTTTAGTGGTTAATTGGACAAGGTCTCATGAATGAAAAACCTCCAGAAAACTTTTATTTGAATCATAAACAAAATACCAAGTGATGGGAAATATCCTGCAGATTCATTCTGATGACAAAAAGTGAAACCAATTAAAGATTTTTGGGACCATCTCTGACTCTGGTCTCCGTGTAGGAGTTACCTGTCTGCGTCTCTTTGCTCTCGGGCACCTTGTCCCACTTTCTTTGGCCCAGCCTGTGGTTTTGTTGATGTGATCTCCTGCCCCCTCTGCCCTGAAGGGGTGTGTGTCGCCCTGAGCCTCGTCCAGCTTTACTGGCAGCACCCTGAGATGTTCGGTTATGGCCGAGGTCCTCTTGGACACCGGCTCCTCTCTCTGAGTTGGTTTCTTCTTGAGTTGGTGGTTTGGGTGGCTTGATTGGTCCTTGCCGTCGCTTTGCCTCAGTGTGTCGGTTGTGATGATCATCATGTCTGAAGTCTGGACCAGTTCTGCTCCTCTGAGTTCTCTCCCTCATGTCTGAAGGAGGGTTTTCTTCTTTGGTGTCATTTGATCTTTGACTCCCTCCTGATCCGCTGTTCTCCGTTGGATGGTAACCCTTTTCACTTTGTTGTCCTCTTCTCTGCTCTTGACCAAACTTCCTGGGGTTTTTAGCTCTAGGATCCTGGTCTTCATTGGTTTGTTCGAAATTCCTGCCCACATCTTCTCTTCGCCAGCTGGGTCCATCAGGTCCATCCATGGGATGAGCCCCTGAGTAAAAGGTGCCTGCACCTCTGCTGTTACCATTATATGACCCAAAATCACTTCCGGGTCTTTGCCTCCATGAGCCAGAGCCACCAAAGTTTCCACCTCTATTCCCTTCTCTTCTCCCTCTGCCTCTTCCTCTGCCTCCCCTTCGGGCTCCATCTTCTTCTAGGTAAGGAGGATGTTGATGTTGTTGTTGCAGTGCATAATTTGAATTGTCAGGACCATGTGGTTGTTTGAACCCTTGATGGAAGTGTCCATACTGTTGCGAAGGAACATAACTGTTGTTATTCAAGTTTCTGTTATTGTTGTATCTAGGCCGACCTCTTTTGGATTTCTGTTGATATGGTTTTTGATGTGATGCCTCATCTGGATTGAGGTCAGGTGGCTCTGCAAACAGAAAACAAGCTGTGTGTGATATAACTATACACACTTGGACTTTCCTTACTCTTTAACTTACCAAAAACAGCTATTTTTTGTGTTTACTAGGCTTCCAGACTGCCAAAATTACTAAAAATCATCAAAATTTGAATCTACGCGTTGATCTACTTGTACATGTTCAGCCTTTTAATTCTGTTGATTTAATATCCCCATTAAAAACAATCATGTTCAGATTATGTAACAAGCTGCTATCGAGCTAGTTAGCGAGCTAGCTTCAACTAAATTT
Organism: Acanthurus leucopareius; assembly: GCA_029814765.1. Classification (NCBI taxonomy): domain Eukaryota; kingdom Metazoa; phylum Chordata; class Actinopteri; order Acanthuriformes; family Acanthuridae; genus Acanthurus; species Acanthurus leucopareius. The sequence continues at coordinate 4,281,541 of JAQMCX010000032.1, forward strand.
AGATGATGTAATCTTACTGATTCAGTAGGTCAACTTTACATCTACAAACTATTCAAGTAGCATACTGGTGCTACAAGCTAACAGGCTATTTACATGTTTTTTAGCTCGTTATTAGTTAATATTGGATTAGGTTTAGGACATAACAGTAAAATATTAGCTTTCAAAGTTCACTGTCACGTGTTGACTGTTGCCTTATCACTCTATTATACGGATACGTTCACATAGATAAGTTAAAGTCAAGCTACAATCAAACTAAACATGAATCATAAACTTAGCTGCTAACTTTAGTCAGATTTCTCACATTAGCTGAAAGTTCATCTTTGCTAATTTTAGCTAAGACAAGCTAATTTACCACATAACCAGATTATCTTACACGTTAGCAAGCAGGTCTAAGTGACGAGTCTAATTTAGTCCAAATTTTAATAGTAAATACTTGTTTATAATCAAACACAATCTCGCAGTGTAAATGAATTTAAAGAGCATGGTATTTACCTGAGGAACCCTCAGCCATTCAGTTCAAACTCTGGTTGTTGCTTCTCCCACGACACAAGTATAATGACAACTGGCTGCTCTTAGTACGATGACAAGCCTATTAAGATACTCAGAGACAGTATTTACTTTTTCACCTGTGTTTTGGTTGTTTAAAATGAGTACAACTCTCTTTAAAATCGGTAGTATCTTGTCCTAAACTCACCTTCTCAAAACTAGCTCAACGCTAAAACAGGCTAGATCAAGCTAGCGCTAAATGAAGGCGGGACTTCCGGTCAGGATTTTTAAAGTAAAGTGCAAATTATTATACGTCAACAAGTACAAATTATTTTACCTACAAGAAAACACTTTTCCCCTGCAAGACCCCAATCTGGTAAGATTATTGCGTTAAAAATATTTTATTGGACCATCAAGTAATTGAACTAGCAGGTATGATAATTACCGGTTATTAAAATGACTCTTCACGATTACAAAACGTGTTCAAAGATCTTGAGCAGAAAAAAAATTAACAGAAAAGATATATCGACCACAAGGTGGCGCCATGTGTTTTGATTAGTGCAACAATGACAACATGAGGCCTCAATGATTGATTGTTGATGAAAAAAACTAATCATTACATTGTATACTTTTCTAACATACATCATGACAACATAAATGTCTGCGCACTTTCGCAAAATAATATCTGAGAACTCGTCTGTAAAATGTTTGTAGATCCTTTGCCACAGTAATGTGATATTTATTGTAAATAAATGAAGTATTTCATGTTATTTTGTGGCAAACAGCCCTTCTCTTTTTGTATTATAACCCAGCCTTTTTTGTCACAAACACATATTGTATTACAAACACATATGGTAGCCGATGAAATACGTATTATGAATATGTATATTTCCTCATGAGGCTGTCCATCTGTATTAACTTTTCCATACACAGAGACTCTGACATGAGGACTTGTAATACCAGAGCTCCCTCACAAATATTTAGTCATTCAGCAGCAAATACAAACCTTGCAAATTTTTGAATTTGTCTCCCTGGTCACCAAAATTAACACATAAAAATTCACTAAATTTCCACAATTCCCAAGTAAAATCTCACTTTTGTCAATTTTCAAAGTGCCAGTGGGCAGATGCAAAGTGAAATAAAGTCATCTGACAGCAGGGGACACTAGTGCAAACTCACTACAACCAACTGTTCTGTTTTATCAGACGATGCCCATGTTCGCTTAGGAAAATGAATGTAATGACCAGTAACAGATTCCAGATCACGCATGCGCAGAGGGGGTCTTCGGCCCCGTCAAGCAGGCGAGGTGGGTGGGAGAGAGTCGCGTCAAGTTGCCATCGATGGGAAGAAAATGACGGAAAACGGATAATTTGATATTTCAAAATAAAACACAAAATTATTTCGTAAGGTGAGCTCACTGCTATTTGTTGCTTTAAAAAAAACAAACTGCAACGCAGCTATTCGTGTTTTTAATGCAAACAATTTGAATATAATCAGAGGCCCTTTTCAGATTTTTTATTAGGATTTTGTATTTAATTTCAAATAGAAATTCGCTGTTACCATAAAATATGTAAGACAACCACCGTATTATTTTTGAAACTGGACGATTTAAGAAATTTATCTACCTTTTATCTTCAAGCTAACACAGGGACAATAAAGTGAGGTGCGACTGGTCAGGACTTGAGGTGCACATCATGTGCATAGCCAGTATTTTTTGAAGGTTTACTCCTCCACACTGTATAGTCACGCTATTTAAGGAGTAAGTGTAAGTGCAAGACGCTTGTTATATGACATCAGCATCCTGGGCGGTATAAAGAAAATGTGACAAAAGGTTGCTGCTATTTATAAAAAGAGTCAATGAAACGCAACTCGTGCTGCAAAGTTTATGTAAAATGTATACATTTTGCAGACTTGCATTTATTTGACTTGCCATGTGTGACGAGCCATTTAAAAACGATCTAGTTTGGAAAATTATCATCTCTTATGAATAATCTTTTAAAAAATTGTTTTAGTTTTAGCGATTGAATTTACAAGAGCCTTTTATTTTGACAACCGTCACCGGATGTTACGTCTTTCCCCCCCAGCTCACTTGACGCTCTGGCTCTGAGAAGCTCGAGCGCGGCCGAGCAGGAGAGAGTGGCAGTGAATGTGTCTGCGGCAGCGTTTAGCGTTAAAAAACACAAACTACGGCTGAAGAAGAGAGGACCAAACCCCGCTGCAGTTCGAGACGACCCCGGCAGACCACGGACTATGATAAATTTTAAACAGATGCTGGTAACGGTGGGCTGTTTTGACGACAAGCGGGTTATTGAACATCTGTAGAGCATAATGAGGGCATCCGCTATTCTTTACGGTGGTTTTTCCTCCGAGGTTTAGTTAGACGCAGAGTGACACTATTTATAAATGCGTCGCTTATAGACATCCTCTGAAGGAATAGGCACACCGAGGGGAAACAGCCCGCAGAAATTTAGTTTATTCCCCCCCTCCCATGGCCCCTGGGGAACAGTGAAGTCATTTGAGAAGTCACCGGAGAAGAAGACACGTCTTAATCATCTCGATAGTTTTACACAGTTTGCGTGAAAAAAAAGAAAAAAGAAAAGACGGCTTTCCATTCCATCGGCTCGCGGTCGCACCAGACTCCCCCCAGCTTTCTCTCTATTTTTAAATCTTACATGGTTTTGTCTTTCTGATCATTCATTGCCAACCCTCCCGTGGGCATTTTCCCCGTTAAAGGATGCCGGATCAAATATCGGTGTCCGAGTTTCTCTCGGAGACGACAGAGGATTACAATTCCCCGACAACATCCAGCTTCACAACCCGACTGCAGAGCTGCAGGAACACGGTGAATGTGTTGGAGGAGGTAAGGCCACCGTGTCAGCCTGCCTGCATGATGGATGGATGGATGGATGGATAGATGGATGGATGGATGCATGCATGATTGAAGACGCCTAATTAAACAACACAAACAAAAAAGATGATCAAATGTAAATGTAAATGTAGATAAAAACATGTTTTAAAGGTAGAATACTGTGTGTTTACAAGGCTACTACATCCAACCATCCCTAAATTCAATTGGTGATATCTGACACCATCTCACAATCCCATTAGAGGCCCAAATGCATTATCATGTTGCACATCCGCCCTTTAAAAAGAAAATAATTGCACCTGTTGAGCCGCAGTTACTGTGAAAGTGTTTCTTTGATGTTGCACACTTATTTTACACCACTACATTATGCAGAAAAGCACATTGCCTCTTACATAGATGGCTGATGCAGAGCTGTTGTGGCCGCGTAAACTCTTATCTTGTGTGTCTCTGCTGCTCTTTCTTAGATATGTAGAGTAATAATAGAGGCGGAGGATGGCTTTGGTGCAAGAGTGCAGGGTATATGAGGATGTGCACTCAGGCCTGCAGCTCTCTGTGTTCACTATTACATAACTCAGCTTCAGAGCATGCTGCCAGGCTGTAGAGCTGTGTGTGTGTGTGTGTGTGTGTGTGTGTGTGTGTGTGTGTGACAGAGAGAGAGAAAGACCCTCTCTAGTCACTGGCAGTCAGATCTGGATATAACTGTTTCAGGATTATGAAGATTACGAAATCTCACATAGGCCAGATTTCATTTAAAAATGGCAGATTTTTTTTTTTTTGCTCAGAAACACACCCAAAGTCACTCTGTGCGATGCTGTGTCACCCCTGATCATGTAAAAGGGGGGGGGGGATTGTAATCAGGCCAGGCCAGGCAGGTGGGTTGTTACGTTTTACATGCGTGTGTGTGTGTGTTTCCCACCTCCCCACCCCCACTGCCGCCCTCCGCTGACATCCTCCCCGCCATGATTAAATGGAGCATCAACCCGGAGGGGGGGGGGTTGCACACCTTCACTGTTGTCCGTTTAAGTCAAAACGTGACCTCATTTCCCACTTCGAGACACATTTAGCCGCAGACATGAATGACTTCAGGCCTGCTGTATTTAATCTGCCATTCAAAGCATTAAATGCTCATCTGCGCTGCTTTAAAGTGACTAAACAGGGTTTATTTTTTAATAAACACATCACTTGTTAACATTAAGATGAGCAGGACAGTAACCAGAGACGGTTTGTTTGAAGGGACAAAAAAAAAACACAGGCCTCGTTCCCTCTTCAACAACTTAATAGTGCAATTCATAATACACACACACAGATACATGATAATAACAGAAAATCTAACAAAACAGAACCAGGGCTGTGTTTACTCTCAACCCAGAGCACAGTTTGTGTCTGCTGACTGTAACAAGGAAAAGGCTCGCATCATGAATCACCTCTCTGGCTCCGTGCCTCTGAACCGAGAGAGACTGCAGCAGCACAAACGAAAAACATCTGTTAGAAAAAGGGCCGCCATGTGCGCTGGGCTTCAGTAGCCACTCTGGAATTTTTCTTTTTTTTCTTTGCAAGAGATCACATGACAAGGAAGACCATTATGTTGGTACCGAAGAGCGAGCAACATGGTCTGTGGTGTTTTTAAACAAAGGCAAGATGCCCCCCCCCCCCTTGAAACATTTCATCTGGGGGATAATTCGGCCTGTCGTGTTTCTCAAAAGCGGGATACACCCATCAGACGCAGGCTGTGGCGAACACACAAGCTGCAGACAGCCAGCCTAAAGCCACGAAGACGGTTAGATCAGTGTGTTTTTTATGAAATTAACCAGGCTGTTTGATCCAAGCGCAGACATGTAAGGACTCACTTGCATCATACGCCCGACGAGCACAACCGCCGTCAGCCTCTTTTCACCCGAGGAGGAGTTTGTTTAAAACGTCCCGGGTTTTTCTGCTAAAGCCTCAAATTCTAAAGTGCTCATCCCTTTTTCTTCCCCCCCCAATCATCTCCTCGGTATGTTGACAAGGTAAATTATGCAAAGGTACGGCGTGAATATTTAATGCTGTAACTTGAGGGCGTGAGTTGACCCGCAGGAGGGGGGAGTCGTTCCCCCCTGAGCGTGAAGAGAAAAGGAGGAGGAGAAGGATGGGAAAAAAAACCAAAAAACAAAAGTTGTCACAGCATCATATCGTCTTAATTCAGCACCGCACATCAATTTTTGATCAGCGCGCACTGACACAGAAGTATTCATGACTCACCGCCGGCCTCCACCCTCTAACTTTTCTCTTCCCAGAGCTCTCAGAGATGTTTACTGTTTACTCTCGGATCAGCGCAGCAATATGAAAAACAATGAGCAGCGAGATGGAGTGATAAAGGGGTAAAAATAACCTTTCTGTCTTGTTGACTCGGCTGTTTGAGACACAGGAGATGAGGGCATTGTGTTTGTATGTGTGGGGGTGTCAGACCGGAAACTGGTTGGCGTGTCTGGGTTTCATTTTGGTGTCATCTCTGTGTTGAACAGCCAGAGTCGTGGTGTTTTTCTCATGAAGCAGCGTTGCAGCTGTAGGTGGTTCAGAGTCCAGAGATTAAAGCTGCAGCTGATGGTCTTTTTTTTTTTGATTATGTCAGAAAAAATAAGGGCACATTCATTAAAAACAGTTTTGGTTATCTAAAAACAAAAAGAAAAAAGCAATAAAATTTTAGTCTTAAATTTTAGATGACGTAACCAACAATGACGATGTTGGTCAGTTTGTTTTTCTGTGAAACACTTTGGACTGAAGCAAGTTTTCTTAACAGCTGCTAATCATATCGCCAGAGAATTTTGTTTATTTCAGGCCGTGAACACATTGTTTTTCATATCTGTGTTGGCAGAACATTTAGTAAAACCTCTTATTTGACTTTTATGAACCTTTGTTTTTTTGTTTTAGTTTTTTTGAATGCCACCCACAAACTTCCAATACTTCCAATACTCATAAAACCACGAAAAATAAGAAGACTACTATGTGTTAATGTGTAATATGTGACACCCAAACTTCTGCATAGACTTGTGTCTCAAACATTGAACCAGAAGCAAAATAAATCTGCTTTCATTGTCTTTAGTTACTTAGAAACTTACAGTTAACCCAAGAATAATCTTCAGCTAAACAATTGACTTTTTTTGGCAGCGCTGAATAATGCTAATAATGGAAACTACCACTTTCTTCTGCTATTTGCTCTCTATGAACTTCCATGAACTTTCATGAACTTAAACAATATATTAATGGTTGTGTTACTATGTGCACAACATTGTATTTGCCATTGCAGAAGTATGTATTTTTTTCTAGTTTCAGCAGTGAAAATGTCGTATTTTCTCATTTTCTCATTAAATTTAATGCAACTGGTTCGGTAACTGGTTTGGTTGTGTAACTGATAAATCAACTGGAACTAATGGGGGGCTATCTTGAATATCAATCAATTATTTAAGCTATTTAATTAAAGCCATCAACTTGTTTCTTCAGTATGAGGACCTGCTGCTTCTCACTGTTTTATATCAATATTAACTGAATATTTTGGTGGTTTTGGATTGTTGGTCTAAATCTATGAAACTCTGGACTTTTTTCAGTATTTTCAGACTTCATAAGAGTTGCAACGAGGTCTTAAAAATACAAAATTGTCATAAAATTGGCCCGTCTGAATGCCATAACATGATTTTTCCTTCTCTGTACAGATAAAATCGAAAAATGTACCATAAATAAGTGATACATTTCTAAATCTCTGCAGCCTACAACATGTAAAACTCATAAAAACCTGAATTTTTCCTCCCAAAGACCAAAGAGCAGCAAACACATTAACTCAACTATCTATAAATACCACCAAACAAATTATATCATTTCATTTAGCAGCAAAGATCACCAGATATGACATTTACTTGTATGAAAATGTCAGAGGTTATTACTCCGAGACTCTCCTGCTTTCTCAGATTTTCATTGAAATGTTAAAATTAGCAGCAGCAGGCACTTGTTGTTCCCCTGTGGGGCATTTATTGTCTCCACTCTCTACCCCACAGATGGCACTTTGCGTCACTGGGTTTGCTTTCCTAAACCACACTGAGCCATAGCAGCGATACAAGGGAAACCCTCACTGCATTGGCATTCCTTTGAGCATGCCTCTCACACCACATCACATGGGCTGGAGCAGAAAAATGTTGACTTTTCACAGTCATTCTATTCAAGCATGGCTGGGCTTGACCTAATAGGCAGCGGCCCTTTATATTTTGGACTTTTATATAACAGCTTTTTCACTCACAGCGTTTTTTAAGCTTCAGACACGTCAGAGAATTTGATGTTATCTTGTATTTGGGATAAAAAAAGAAAAAGATGAATGAGGAGTTTTATTCAAAGCCACTGCATGTTTATATTGAATGTCACTGCCCAAAGTTATCATGGAGGAATTGTAAGATTGCAAAACAGCACGTTACTGTTTGCCAGGAAAGGACTTAACATTCCCAACACTCTTTGAAAAGCTCTTGAGTTTATTTATGTAAATTTAGTTTGTGTCACTACGATCACATGTTCGAAGTGTCATTCTGGAGAAGCTCGTCTTAAAGGTGCCATGTGGAGATTTTTTATTACCAATGGAGCTGCAGAGCAAGATGATGATGAGATGTGCATTTTGTGTCACATGCAGAAATGCATATGTGGTGTTAATGTACTATAAAATCCAGCACAGCACCAAGGAAATGAAGCACAAGATAAAGTGAAGCTAATGTGAGCAAAGCAATCAGCATATCCATCACAGTTACTCAAGGTGGAGCCTTCAAACTTCTTGGTTTGTCCAAATGCAAAACATGTTGAGTTCACTGTCATATAAGATGGAGAAAAGCAGCAAATCCTCACATTTACGAAGCTCAAAGCAGGAAAATTTGGGCATATTTGTGGAAAAATTACAGTCAAAATAGCTGGAAGTTATGGAAGCTAGCGGATGTTGCTCGCTGCCAAAACTTAAGTATGTTTTCTAAAATGAGCTGAGAAACTGGAAGCATTAAATCAAATGGTAATTTCAGACCACATTATGTGCAACCTTCTTTGTCTCCTTTTATCAAAAGGCAGCATCTAGAAAATGCATTCAGTACGCTTGCAAAGCCTTAATGATGCACACAATGAAAAACACTGTAAGTCGACAACAAGACTGTATTTGTTTATCGTGAAACATCCATAGGTTTCTTCCAAAGACTGTATGTTAAAGGCTGCTTCAAAATAAGAGTCTATAGTGGGAGAAACACTGTCTGCCTGTCTGTCTGTCTGTCTGAAAAGCACCTGAGGCCACGTCTGAGACGACATGTTGTCATGTGAGGCTTCGGCCTGGTCACATGACGGAGAGTCAGTTAACACTGTCGACACAGATAACAGATGAGCTTTGTTTTCCCTCACAGATTTGGTCATTTAGCCTTCGAGGACGAGTTGGCTGCTTCTTCGGCCATTTTTGATCTGGGAAACTACTTGAAAGTCAAAAACCAGAGTGTGTGTTTCGTCTGTTGGTGGTTTTTATTCTGTCAAAACTTAATTTACACTGAATAGATTTGTGGGAACGCTGTGTCTGTCTGCGAGTGGAGTTTTAAGTACTTTAGAGGATGAAAAAGACCTTGTAATTGCTTTATTTTGATGTGTCATTGGTTATAATTTGAACTATTTGTAGATGCTCTAAATAGAAACATTGCATTATGGAGTTTTTTTACTTTTTCTCCATGGCCCTTTGCTTGATTTAGCTCCACATTTTGGACCACTTTTAGACCCTCCCACCACCACCACGACCAGAAATGAGGCAAAAACGATGAATAATTCAAAAGGACGAGACGAGTTTTTATCATACTTGGCTTTACATAACAAAACTGAGTGCTGGCTATTTAAGGCTCCATTCAGCAACATTTGCAACCGAGGAGCACAGCTGTGTCAGATTCAATTATTAATGAAGTTATGGCTTTTTATTCATCATTTGTCCCTTGTGTTACCAAACCCAGTGAATCATATGCTGCGAGAAAAAAAACGGCCGTCTTTTTTTCCATCCTCATCATCATATGACATCTCTTTCTAATTACACTGAAATACAGAAAGCAGTTAAAGTGGTCGTTTCCAAGATTCACAAACTTAGTTTTGACTAATTCAAGGCTGTTTGAATGTTTTTTTTCCAGCTACAACATAGTAATAGGTCAGTGATTTCTTGGAATTTTCTTTTGTTTCTTGAATTTCTGACATGGTTTGAATTGTATCTCAGGGTTTTTGACTTGTTTTTCCACTTTTCAGCAGTGAAATAGTAATAATTTTGCATGGGGAGGTTTCAAACCGTGCAGGTTCAAACACATATTTTGGTGTTAATTGTCTACTGTAGTCAGAAGAGCTGAAAGACTCACAACTTTAGTCTTTCCTGTGTTTGTGTCATCAATGGAGCCTTTAAACGAAGGTCAAGTGACGCTTATCTACTACACAGGTTAAAAATAGAGCAATGAGGCAAAAGCAAAAGTTAAAATGGCAGAAATAATCAAAAGTTTGAGAGAATATCAGATTGAAAACATAAAAAAACTCCATTGCTGTGTTTTGGCCACAATTGCGTGGTAACAAAGGATTAGCTGCTAATGCAATAGTACACACTAAAGGGATTAATTAAGCTACAGCTACAGCCCTGCTAGCTTAGCGACTCCTCCACCACAATGCCTCTCACACCATGTCTTCATAATGTAAAGAACTGGAAAATTTCCCATCATTCTGCCTTGGGAGACTTCACACATTATTTCCAAATGGTTTCTTCCATTACCAGCCTTGTGGTCACGTCATGTAAAATGTCAATTAGGCCTAAATTAGCTCTTTATTGTCTTATGTGTTGTTAGTGGTTTGCTAACAAGTGAAACCAGATACAAAAGACACTTAAACTTCTTTTTTAATAAGCTGCATTGATCGTTTTAGTGTTTATTAAAGGATTTTATTCAGATTTTACTGCCAGTGATGCTGACTTTGCTGCCACTAGTCTGATTTTTGTGTTAATTTCCATCAAGTGGTAAATACAGTATTTTAGCAGCCAGAAACTCAATATTTCAAAGCACCACGTTGTTTAGGGTTTAATAAACTAGTACTTTTTTACATTTGAGTATCTGGCCAGCTGTGTGCTTCAGACATCACATTGCAAAACAGGATTTTAAATTGCAGTTATATTTTATTGGACATATTTGGTTTTGTTTTACCGCAGGTTTGTATAACAAAAGTGGTGAATTACAGCACGTCATCACACAACAACTCCAGGAATGCACTGAGCGTCACAGATTGATGATGCATTAAACAAAAAGAGCATCCAAGGCGGGGTAATTTTTCTCTAAATCTCCCCTCTACAAATACTAATAAACCTTCCAGCCATTTTCTGATTTGTTCTGTCTCCCACAGCGGGAGGTGAGACTCTGTTGTGTTGCTTGTTTGTCAGCTTGTTGGCCGTCTGTGGCTGAAATCTGATAATCGGTCTGTGGGCCACAGCTGTTGGCCTACCTTCCTGCCACAGCTGCACTGCGTATATCATCAAGGGCTATTAGCCGGCAGCGGATTAGCCCCGGACCAGACTCAGCCCTGAGACCCTGATCCCTGTGCTCTTCCCCTGATTTAGCCAAGGAGAGAAGAGTGGGTCAGTGTTCACATCTGTGAGCAGCATTCCTCACCCGACGAGATGGTGTAAAAAAATCTCCCTTCATATCCACAGCTTATTTTAATCGTGTAGGAGAAATTCAGTACAGCTACCGAGAGATTTAAGGAGGTCTGTAATTTCCATTAAAATGATGAAAAACAAAAACAAATCTGGTTTGCTACAGGTTGACATTGATCCTTGTAGCAAGCAAGCAAGTTTATTAGCCATGTTAGCAGTGTGGCTTCAGGTTTCAGTGTCTGTCTGTTAGTTTGTCAATCAACCAGTTCAATCCAGTCTGAAATATCTTAATAAATTTGATTGATTGTTCTTATTTTTTGCACAGACTTTCAGGATTCCCAGAGGATTAATCCTAATGACACTGATGATCCCTTTACTTTCCCTACAGCACCACTTTCAGGTTGACTTATATGTTTTTAAGCACAACTATCAGATGGATCCCTCTATAATCTGACGCAAACATTCATGAATCCATCAGGATCGACTGTAATAACTTTATTGACCCACTGACTCTTCATCAAAAGTCTTGGTTTGTGACTAAATGTTGCAAAGCTAATTAGCCTCAGCTACACTTTGTATTAAGTGGTAAATAGCACATTTTTGCATGCTGCCAAGCTGAACTAAGACGATGAACATGGTAAACAGATTAACTGCAAACATCAGCAAATTAGCACACTTATTGTGCGCGTGTTAGCATGCTTGTGTTAGCGTTTAGCTCAGAGCTTTGCTGCGCCTCACAGAGCTGCTAGTATGGCTGCAGACTCTCAGTCTTGCTCTTAATGTAGTTTAGATTAAATGTTATTTCAAAACACATATTATCAATGCCAAGAAAACAGAGTGAAAAATGTGTTTTTTTCTTTGACATTTTCATTTAATAGATCCATTCATGGTGGTTTGAAAAACCGTCACAATGCTTTTTTTTTCTCCCTTTTTGGTTTGTTCCTGTAGTTCAGCTGCAACATAACAAACACAGATCCTCTTCGTGCTCCTCTCTTCACCTTTTGTGTCTCTGTTTTTCCACTTTTGTGATTTATGTCAGTGCAGTGGTAACACTGGTTTCCTGAAGGACTGCCCTGAACCCAGAACCAGGAGACAGTGTTGTCCTGTGACGGCTGGCTGTCTTGTTGTTGCCTCGGGGGTAAACAGAGCATCTCTGTCTATGAGCTTTGATGGTGTTTGGCCCTGGACATTGTATGTGTGTGTGTGTGTGTGTGTGTGTGTGCGTCACTGTGTGTGTGTACCGCAGCTAAACAATTGATGCAGCTTTTCAAAGTCGAATTTCAATACTACCTTTCCCAGAACACTCAAGTGCCTGCTGAGGTCATTGAAGCCCGGAGCAAAGGCATTGATGGTCCTTCAAGACAAGTTGTTTACATCTGTCCAAATGCCATTTAATGTCAGAGAAAAGCACAGCACTGCTTCTATTTCCACATCATGACAGCAGCCATTCTGTCACTACTCTCTGAATGTTGTCAGATGTGGAAATCCAATTGGAAATGTGCGTTGCCAGAGATTTAAAGCTTCCCTTGGCTCTAAGAGTAAAAGGATATTCCTGTTCTTCTGTATGTCCAGTTGCTTAAATCTCTGAACATCCAAATGGTCTCTGGGAGTGGATACACCTGTGGTTTTGGAATAGCTCGTCTCTCACCCAGCAGAGTCCCATAAAGTGTGAAATTTGAGACCTGTCTGCTGAAAAACTTCAAGGAATGCTGTAAAGCGTTCTGCAGAGCCTGTGACTTTGGCCAAGGACTCATGACTGAGCGGTGTGCACAACGTTACTCAGAAGCAAGAGGGAATTTTTTTTTCTCCTAATCGTGCATGTTTGTCAGGGGAACACATTCTTTGGCCTCGTGCCCTGAAGATTTACAGTGCGGGTGGCTGGTTGGTTGGTAGGAAGTGGAGCTGGCAGGCTTATCAGCTCATCAATGATAAGTGAAAGATTAGAGACAAAGTGTTGGAGTGGTTTGTTTTAGCTTTTCTTTGATCGACCTACACAATGCTGGTATGTCGGACAAGAAGGCTTTGGTCATCTGCCAGCTTGTCTAGTGTAGTATTTCTCCTTTACTGCGTTATCAATGATCAATACTCAAGCACTCAATGTATTTAATGGTGACATAAAAACCCCAAATATCTCTCATTGTTTAACCACATGCTGGTAACTGATTAATAATTTCACAACACTAAAACAAAACTTACAATAAAATCTCACCAACAGGTCCACTTAGTAGTTTTAATGCTGCAAAAAATAACTATTTTCATCATTATTTAATCCCTCTCTCTCTAATTTTCAGTTCATCGGCTAATTTTTTCGGGTGTGTCGGTTTGCATTCAGATGAAAAAAAGTCACATGTCAGTAATTGTAGTATTTCAAAGGTCACGAGGTGACAAGATATGCAGATCTTGGTATAAAGTCCCCTTTTGTTTGATGTTGTGGTGGATAAATGGTTCAAACATCTGACTTTCATGCAGGAATTGGGATTCGAGTCCAATGTGATGCCAAGAGCCAATGCTGACTTATTTTTAAACCTAAATTACTCGCTACTTTCATTCTTTAGTCGCAGTTTGAATAGACAGGCAATAAACAGCCTGGGTAAAAATAGAATCCAGCTTTTGGTCCATGAATTGTCAGTAAATGATAAAAAAATCCCTAGTTTCAATATTATAGAAGACAAAGAAAAGCCCCAGATATCTATATCTGAACAACTGTGAAAAATGACTTTTCTGACATTTTGGCTTTAAAAATAACTTGAATGATTGCTTGAAGATATGATTGTTTTAATTAGTTAAAAAAAAATTCAGTCTCATCCAAGGCCATTAAAATTTCATAAATCTTGAATCACAAAAACGAGGAAAGAAGATTTTGACGACAAAGATGACTCGGGTTTGTTATCTGAAAACACCATCACTGATTTGCTCTTCAGGTGGATTTTTGAGGTTTGTGGGTAAACGAAGCTCTTCCTGTTTCTCTCAACTGGAGGTTGAAAGATGCTCCTCGGTGCTCATCTGCTTCCAGGCTGTCTCACCTGTCTGTTACCTTTGATGAGGTTTTGTGCTGAAATGATTTGACATGAGATGATAGATAGAAAACGGGTTGACTCTAGTTTTAATAATAGTGATTAATCATTTTATCAGAGTAAAGACAACAAATCATTTCCTGGTTACAGCTGTTGATGCAAATCTTAAAACAGATCTTAAAACAGTGAGTTAATGAATTGTTTAGTCCTCGATTTTGACAACTTATTTATCATTTTTAGTGCTTTATTCCAAATGTTCTTCAGAGCCAACTTCACAGTTGTAAGGATTTCCTGCATTTCTTATCTTATGTCTTAGTAAAATTAACATAATTGGGTTTTTGGCTGGTTAATCAGACCATAGAAAATAAATAAAAGACATTACTTTGGACAATTTATATTGTTTACTGTCATTTTATAGGTCAAACAATATTTAAATTTTCATTAGTTACAGCCCCATCTGTCATTCTTTGGCATTTCAAGGACTAAATGGTAAATCAAGACCATAATCAATAGTACAGTTTGTTATAGTGAGTCACACTATAGCAAGCTCGACTGTTTTTTCTTTTTTCTCTCTGCTGCAGATAATTTTCTCACTGTTACCAACCTCTGTAAGAAAGAGGATGCTAGCTGTCATTTTTTAATCATCAGCTTCGAGTTCCTCCCACTATTCTCCTGTTGACGGCTGTTAGTAGTCAGCGCCTCTGAATAATCTTAACAGCTGCTTCACATGAATAATGACTTCCTGACTGGTAAACACACAATACGGATAAAGGTATGCAGCTTGTTTGATGGTAGGTGAGTCCACTGCTGCAGTGTGTGGGCGTGATTGTGAAAACATGCACATTGCTCTAGAAACAAGTGGTGGGCTGAGTCGAGAACGAGCATCGCAGGGGGAGGCCGCCAAATGATGTGTGAATGTAACGACGTTGCATGCATGGCCTGGCTTCTCAGCTGCTGCACGCATGCATGTCAGTTTGCTGCGCTGCCTTTCCAGAGATCTGCAGCAAAAGAGCCGGCAACCTTGCAGCTCAGCACGTTGAGTCAATCCACCGTGTGGCTTCAGCAAACTCACAACAGAGGAAGCTCATTTCTGTCTCTGAGAGAGGGATGCTAATAACAGGAGTAATAGCAGTAATACACAGCCGAGCCATGGTAGAGTTACATTGTAAGATAAGCTAAGAAGAGCAGATATCCAGCACACACCGCCAGGGAAGAAGGTTTGCATGTTTTAGCTGATAAAAAAAACATTTTGTGAAGTCATTGACTCAAGCTGGCCCCAGCTTCTTTAACAGCAGTTCGATTACTTTCATTTCAGTGCAAAAATTGGCTTGAAGTCTTAGATTTTTCTTTGTTTTTTCCAGCCCTTGTCTCAGTCACATTATTATCACATGGTCGTCCAGTTGAGCCCATGGACTGTTGAAATGTCACTGTGGTTTTGACTTCCTTGTGAGACGTTTGAGTGCTAATGGGAGGTTGGCACAAATGACAAAAATGAGAGCCGGCTGCAAAAAGGCAATGCACTGATGAGCTGAGCTGCTGCAAAATCTAATCTGGAAAACAAAGAACAGAAAACATTGCAGGCATAATATGCTGTCATGTTTCTGTGTTTTGATTTTTAAGGGAAAATGATGATTGAATAGTTCATGTTGATGGATCGCCTGCAGTTTGGGCTCGATTATCGTTTTTTTCAGACCCTCAGCTCAGGTTTTAAACCTCCTCTGTCCATTCAGAAAAAGATCATGTTATGCTGATTGATATTTGGGATCCTCATCAACTCGAAAGACCTGTGAGAGACATAGTCTCACTTGTCGTTTTATTTGCCTTTTTAGATGCACTACATCGATCATGTGGTCGTCCCGATACACCTCTTAACCAAAACCAAAACCACTGGCAGTCAATTACTCTTTCTCTTTCAGTACCATATGTGTGTGTGAGAAGTAGGCCATCTGACCTCAGCTGCTTTTGGAAATGTAACATCCTCTCATTTTTCCCATTCCACTCGCAGAGATGAAGGCCTCTCCGGCTGCAGGCCCAGAGAAAGGGATGTGCATTTGTTTCCTGCCAATGAAAACGGCTCCCCACCCTTCCTGCTTGAGTCATGCCACATAGACTCAGCAGACGGACAGACGGACAGACAGACAGACATAAAGAAAAGACAGACAGATAGACTTTTCTCCTCTATGACTTCTTCATTTCGCTTGATAACTGCAAACAGATACATTTGTATGTATATTTTTTAGAGTTGTTGTGAAATTATTAGTTAGAAGGGAACTGAGAGGGCAAATGTGCAAAAAGGAAGCAGAAATGAAACAATGGGTTGGGATGGTGGGTTTATAATTGATGGTCTGATAAGTCACTTTCTTGCTAAAAATACCACAGCAGATGTTTTTTAAGCCCCATGTCTGGTCCTGGGGAAGTCCTTTGATAATTGTACCCTTTCCTGTTTTCTTCTTCTAGGAAATAATTAGCATATTAGCAATTCTGAGAACTCGGGTGTCTGGGCGTTTGCCGGGTGAAGTGTAAAAATCTGCCACAGTGGCACAGTTGAGTCCCAGTGTGCTGCTGACAAACAGGGAGCTGGCCGGTTAGTCAGAGCAGCTTCCCACAATCTCCATGGTGAAGAATGTTGAGACAACGCGTGAGACGGCCAGATAGCATCTCCTCGGTAACCGCGCAAGACGGACCGCCAATGCGATGCCAAATGCCGAGGTGGAGGAGAAGAGCGAGGTTCAAGGAGCATGGAGGGATGAGTTCAGGGAGGAAATGAGAAAGCCAGCTTAAGTGCCATTAAAAGTGACAGAGCAGCGATCTCAAGAGCAGATCAGCGAATCAAGGAAAACACTTCCCAGACAGCCAGAAAGGCGTGTTTATTCCTCAGCTGTCAGCAGAGAGCAGTTGGTGTCATTAGACGGAGGGCTGCCGACCCGGGACAGGACACTGACAGGCCTGGCTGCTTCCTGCTTCCTGTCAAAGGACGGCTGCAGGGGAAGCGACAGGGCTGCTGAGGGAGGATAAGGCCTCGGGCAGGAAGCGTGAAGCTGAGACAGCCTCCAGTCACTCATGCACAGTCACTTCAACCAGCAATTTTCTCTCAAGGCTTTGACCTCCTGGGCATGACTGTGTGTTCATGTGGTTGTTTTGGAACCAGGAAGTCAGTCCCCGTTGACCACCACTGGTAGCACGGGTCACACTTTGAGGACTTTTGGTTCCTTTTTGGGTTGTTTTTTTTTATCTGAATGAGGCTGCCACTGACAATTTTCATTTTTATGTTTTATCTTTTACTAAAGTTTTAAGCTTTAAAAACAGAACTAGCAAACAAAAACTAATACAACTCCCAGATCACTTTAAAATGATAGAAAACAGAGGAAAGCAGTAAATCTTTACATTTGAGAAGCTTGAAGTTTTAAATATGTCAAATAACAGATGGTTTAATCACCTATTTGTTTAAGTTATTTGGCTAATACAGTCTCTGTTAGCACTGCTAGGACGTAAAGGTTTATATGGCTGCTAACTTTTCTTTAAGTTGATAAAAACCTGCTCTAGTTTCTCAGTCAGATTGAAACAAACAAAAAGAAAACCTCCATTCATTTATACTAGAAGCAGTTTTAATATGTTTATTTGGGCTTTGGCCTGTTTGAGCACTGCAGCGAGTTTTTTTCTTTCACAACTGAATATTTATTTCTATAAAAATAACGTTTGAGGAGGATGAAATGCCAGAAATGCTTTTTCAGCCGTCCAATTTTTTAACATCCGACATTTTATGAATTTTCAAGTGCATTTTTGACCTTGGTACTCTCGCTGTTCATGCTGAGGCGCCACGCATGGCCACCGTCCTTCACCTCCCTCAAGTTGACCCTTGACCTCTTTGGCTCCATCTCTGACAGACCTCCACTTGAAAGCATTCTGGCACAGACATGTGGACTTTCACCGCACAAATGGCTCTTCAAGATAGATGTTTCTCACTCGAATAACACACAGCCATGAAATTTACTTTATACTTTGCTTCCTTTTCTCAGCGGCACCAAATTAATCGTCCACATGCATCATTTTCTGTTCGAGTTGAGAGACGAGGACCACAGATGTTTTGGCATTGTCACACTTGCTAATCCCCTCGGGTTGAACCGGAGCTCGCCATTGGTTGCCGGCAGATAAAAACAATCCTTTGACTATATTCAATAGTTGTCAGCCTTTTGGAGAGCAGAGTTTGGATGCATTCTTGCCAGTTGCCAAGGGTTTGTAAAGACTGTGTGCCAAGACACTGCTATTTAATTGATTTTTTTTTTCCTCCGAGGAAGCTGAGAGATAACAGCTTTAACAAAACATCTCTCAATGTTACATTAGTCACATTCACCACTAAAATACTGGCAGCCAATGTAAAGATATGCAGTGTTTATCCTCTGTGATGTCTGGTGGGGTTTTAACTGAATGTTCCCAGTCTTTTATCTCAAACAAACAGTATAAAGTATTTACTAAATCAGATATTTTAATGCTGTATGGATCTATGGACTAACTACAATCGTAATTTAAAAGAAAAAGGGATAAGAAACCAAATCTATGAAAGCTTGTTCAACGTTTCAACTGAATATTTAATTATGTACATAGGCAGAGTGGATTATGGGTGACCCTCGGGTGACGTTGCCAGCTGCTCTCAACATGAGCACCACAAAAGTCAATCTGCCTGCTCAGCCTGTGTTTAATGTCCTTCATCCTAATCAGCACAGTTAACTACGACCTCTGAATTATCACAGATTTACTCATGGACATGTTTGAATGCGAGCTGTGTGACAAGGGCTGGGTTTGGTGTGTCGCTGACAGGCACTCTGAGGTGAAACGCGGCTTGTTGGTAGATGTTTTGACTCTTATGGGGATCGAATCTGTGACTTTTGCTGCATTACTTGACATATCCAACCAGTTGGATGGAGTTTGCTTGGCATTGCTGCCAGAGGAAAATGAATAATTGTATTTCAGATTCTACTACAGAATCAGTTATGCTTTTATTTTTGTCTTAATGATTATTTATACAAATAAAAATGTCTGTCACAGTTCAGAGGCTATTTTGATGTTATGATCATAAAACAAACAAACAGAAAACCAGTAAGTAGTCACGTTTTATGAGAAGAATGGGTGTTTGAGAAAATGCTTGATTGAATAAATTGATTATTAAAATCCCTACTTATCAGGTTTCTCTTGCCAACTATAGTAAAATGACTCATCATCTCCAAAAAACAGCTTATTAGCAAAGACAAATCTATCATATAATGCCTCAGACATTTAATTCTTTTTAAAATGTTGAACTTTTGCAGAGACTGGTGCTCTGGCAGCGCTTATTATACCTAGCTAGTCTGATGGACTGCGCTTGTTTTACCTGTTAGCAGTAGCTATCATTTACTTAGCTTACAGTCTAAGTTGGGTCCTAGCACAACAAACACAGTCCATGCTAGCATCCAGTGTCTAAAGGTGTTAGCTTGCCTTGCTGGACTGTTAAGCAATGCCCCAGAGTTAGCACACAAAAAGTGATATCCCTCTACAAAAAGTGGATTGGTTTATAAATTTGCTTAACAGAAAATTTTGTTATTGTGAAATAGCTTTAATGTGCTAAGCTAGTTTTTCTGTGTATCTTGTAGCTTTCTGCTTTACAACAAGAACATATTGTTGTAGCTTAATAGCTTCCAATTTAAAGAAAAATTTAGAAGAGAATTTAAAGTAGAGTCCTTAGCATTGCTACCAGTTAGCAATAGCTAACTCTTATTGAGCTCACGGCAAGCAATGGCTAAAGGGGCTAGCTTGCCTTGTTGGACTGTGAAGCTATACACTGGTGTTAGCACAACGGCTACAGAAAAAGGTGTGGATTGGTTTATTAAATTGCTTAACAGAAGGCATTTGTCATTGGGAAATAGCTTAAATGTTTTAAGCTATTTTTTTATTTATTTTTTTTTTTTTAATTATATTTTTTCGGGCTTTTACACCTTTATTGATAGGACAGCTGAGATATCGGACAGGAAAC
>JAQMCX010000032.1:4301646-4384203 GCA_029814765.1 Acanthurus leucopareius
CGCGACCGCTGCGTGGAGGACTGAGCCTGCCGTACATGGGCCGCCCGCGCTCCCGATTGAGCTAAACGGCGGCCCGTTTTAAGCTATTTTTAATTGCTACATTCACCAAGAACATAGCATTTTAGCTTAACAGCTTCTAGTTTAAAGTAGATTCCTCAACACTAACAGGCTCTCACATAGCAGACAGGAGCTTTTTTTGAGGTAAACGAGAAGAGGAATTTGATGTGATGTGAGTGCCAGCTAATATTGACTGGATATAATGACCTCAGTGGGTACAGCGAGTGCTTCCCACACTGAGGTGCATCACTTATGTTATCAGAAAACAGGGGTGATGTGAGGCTGAGTGAGGCTTTCTCATCACTCGAGTGTGTTTTCATACTGTTTTCATTACAGTAATTATCAAGATAATATATACAGAGCCGGTATTGAGATAATGGTACTATTCAATGTTAATGCTGGACCACTGTTGAGCCAAACAGACAGACACAGGGCTATTTAATGAGGCACTGTGGGGAGGTACTGGGCAGCAGAGTCTGTTCCCATGTGCAGGGGGGATCAAAGGGCTCGGCCCCTGCAGAAAGGGCCCTGCGGCGACAAACTACTGCTGCCATCATTGGGGAAGAGCCATGTAAAACTGTCCAAGGGAGGCCAAGGACGGCTTAATTATGTTGTGAAATTTAATTAGACCGCTGTTGTGTGTGTGTCTCCGCTCTTAACCGGCTGACCTTGTTGTAATGGTGTTTTTTTGTCGGTGTTTATCATCCATTACGAGCGAACATGGCAGAGTTATGATTCCATTCCCTTTGGTTAAGATGAGCCAGATAAGAAATCACCGCACTGTCGGAATAAATTATCGTTAAAACCACCAGGTTTCACTCACGTTTTACATCATTTAGTCGAGATAGGTAATTCAGGTGTGTGTTTGTGTTGCATGTGCCCACTTTTTCTGACGTTCTCAATTATCTGAGCTTTTCCTGACACAAATTAAATTATATTATGTGTCATGCAGACAGATGGTGTTCAGGGTTGACAGGTGATTTTCATGTTGTTGCTCTGATGTGCACTTAGAAAATCCTCCAGGTCAGAAATAAATGCTTGACCTTAACTTACACCCTGTTTATGAAACTCTCTAATGCTCTCCAAACCGACAAACATCTTCCTTTTATTCAATCACACTGTGAAAGATGGTATCAGGGAAATGCAACTGGTGAGTAATTGGTCAAACTTAAACACCGAGGAGGTGCCTTGTTGCAGGACTACAGGGACTTATCACTGGATTAAACATATAGTTTGGGCAGATAGAGTTGTTGGTCAAATTGAAAAGCATTTAATATTGACAGCAGCATGATAGTGAACCATAGGGAACCACACTTGAATTTCATCATGCAACCTGTTGTATAATGACCAATAAACTTCCTCGTATCCTTGTATAGTGCATGGAAGTAAAATATTATCGATCATTCACTGTATAAATTTAATGTGGTGCCACTGTGATGCAGTTTCACTTCCCTTCCACTCCAGGATCACTTTCAGGAAGTGCTGCAGGTTAAAATGTCTCTTCTTTGGGTTTATATCTGGGTGATTGTGTAAAGTGTTTTATACATAAAGTACATGCAGCAGCTTTATTACCAGAATGTCTATAAAATACAGTAAGACATTACTAAGCGAGCTACGTCATATTTGAGTAATTTGGATGGTTTCTTTTACTAAAAAGATCCAACAACAGGCTGTTCACAAGGTCAGCTGATAACAATTAATACAGAAATGAAACCATTTGGCTTAAAGGACACTTAATCAAATGACCGAAAGTATCAGACACATTTAAGAGATGAGTCATTCCAATAAAGGATAGAGGTATGTCTTAAGTTTTTAATTTCTTAAAAGATTTTAAACACTTTTTATTAGTTTATATCTGCTGATGGCAAAGTTTTCTACTACTATTATTATTCCTTTACAATATTTAAATCATGTAACTTTTATTGAAAATTGCAGCCTTTGTTAAATAAAACAGTAAAACGGATAGAAAAGCAGACAAGCACACGGTAAATCAACACAGCAAGAAAGACAGTTAATAAAAAAAACAGGTCTGTGAAAATCCAAAAAGCTGAAAAAAAGTTAAAATCTAATTTAAAATCTGACATGTTAACTTGAATTTCAGCATTCTGCTGTTGAGGTTTAATCAGGCCACAAATCAACCATGTAGCGTGCAAGATGGTTTTAAATGTGGTGTTACATCAGATCTGGTTGATGTTTCCTCTGGTAGGGAAGTGAGCCGAGAAATGAGGGCACATAAGGAGTTTTTCTCATATGTGGTTGATCTTTTATGACGATTGTTTTTCTTTGTGTGAAGCTGTTATTTTCGGGGGTGTGATGGGCAAATAAGTTCAAAGGTCACGCTGGCTTGGCTTTGCAGGATTTTCTCTAAATAGAGTTATGCATCATCGTTAAATGAGTAACCGCTTGTGCCATGATCTGCAGCGTTTGTGAAGTGCTTTCTGTTTGTATTAGTCAATATTTTAGCTCACTGGTGCTTTTGATGCTGAACTCTGAGCATTCATCTCTGAAAGTGCAGGGAAGTGAGACAAATAATTCAAGAAACAATAAGTCAGTGGCGGTGTTTATTTTTCTAGCATTAAAATGTTTCATCGTGAGTAATTATCATAATAAATAGCTTAAATGTGATAAAATTCATCTACTTCCTTTATATTTTTCCTGTTAGAGAGCACAAAGGCTTTGCTCCAGCAGCCAGTAGTGTTGAAATAATGATTTATGCCACATTTAGGTCAAGCTCTGCATTGTGAGCACTCTGTCTACATTAGCTTTATGGAGAATGCACGCTTTGAACCACTGACTGAGCAAATATTGTCGTTCTTATGTCTTAAATTCTTCAAGTTTGCTGTAGCATTAAAACAAAGACATTGTAAATGGAAACGATCCTAACTGTCTTTTGATGTGAATGTTTTCGGGATGTTTTCTAAGCCTCCTCTTCTCCTCTCTTTCTCAGGCGTTGGACCAGGACCGAACCTCCTTGCAGAAGGTGAAAAAATCAGTGAAGGCGATCTACAGTTCAGGACAAGGTGAGACTGTCTGTTTCTAAATTTATCCTGCCTGAATATGCTTTGGCTAATGATTGGGTATGGGTTAGCAGCCTCTTTCCAAAACAATCCCCGGAGGAAAGCCCAGGGTTTCTGACATATCTTTAATAAAAACGAGGCTTGCTTTTGTTGTCTGGATCACTGCCGTTTGTGGGACAGATGGTGTTTCTGTGTGTTTGTGTTCAGGCTGTCCCAGAAACCAACACCTGAGTTTGTTTTGCCCGTTGCTGTGACATGCATCCTCAGTAATTTTCCACTAAATGCTTTCGAGAGCAGCCTCCTCCCTGTAAATTGACAGTTTCAGATGTTTGTTCCACAAAAAGTTTGTTTGTTCTCCACATAAAAAGAAAAAAAAAACCAGTTGGCCTTATTCAGATTTTGAGTCTTTGGGATGAGAAACCTCTAAAGTTTTAAAACAACTGGAAAAAATCTCGAGTCCAGTGTCAGAAAACAAACAATAGCTACTTACTTTGGCTTAAACAAGTCGGAGTTCGACAATGCTGCATCTGATCTAAAAATAGAGATAAGAATGGGATGTGTGTGCATCTCGCAAATATAATGAATAGTTAGACTTCAGATTCAGGGCTGTGGACTCAGGGCTGTGGTCAGGATTGTAGAAACACAGAAATCATAAGTGCTTGAGCTGTATTTCTTTTCAGATTTCAGTCCTGATTAGTTTGGCGACACCTGTGGTCGGTGGTGGTATTGGTAAATGTGGTTCAGTGCAACAAACACACAACAGAGCAGCTGGTGCATCTGTTCGCAGTGCAGCCAAACAAACAGATTGTTTTAGTAAAGAAGTTGGTCAATAATTGGCTTTTACTCATCCTGCCATGAGCACAAAAGATTTGATTTCACGATGCAGTCGACCAAAGTAGTTTTCCACTCGACAGCAGGACGCAGGAGAGCAGGTCACCTTGCTGAGGAGTTGGAGGTGTGCAGCCTGTTGCTGAAAAGTCTTCATCTAACAGCTCCTCTTGTTCCTTTATTACCTGTAATTTTTAATATATTAAATATATATAACCATCATAAAAAACTTTATCATCCTCCTGTGGCTGCATTACAAAACAAGCCACCTTGTGTTTTTCCAGTTTATCACTTTTAATTTGAAGCAGAAGTAGGAGGAAATGTTTTGCATTACCAGTAACATGGTGCATCTCAGATGGGTTTAAAGAGAGAAAACAGCAAACAATGAGGCTTATAGTTATCAGTTAGATACAATTACACAGTAATACTGGATACAAGCGAATCCCTTGAGCAATTTGGGCAATTTGAATCCAGCGCAGAAAATGGCGGACCCTCATACACATTATGTCTATATGCAGAAATAATTACTAAATATAAATACATAATAAGGCTGCTGCAGAAGGAGTAACAAAGCTGGATATTGATTGAATTAACTTTTAAAGGATTTTAACTTCCAACTGTACAAGCTGTTTAATGTTTCAAAAACCACAATTACTGCAAGTAGAGAAACACTGAATCCTTTTTATGTTTCTTTTTTTTGGCTCATAAAATACATATAGTGTTAAGGTTTTTCAGTTTTATACTGAAATGTCCACCCAGTTTGCTAAAAAAAAAATCCAAATAAGAAAACCCAAATTAAAAAGTTCCAAAAAATATGAGGAAGATGACTTCATCGTCTCTTACCAGTAACTTCTGCACAGTTTGGACTTCATTTTAGGTTTTTCTAGTATGACAGAAGTTCAAAGTAGCTGCAGGAATAAGCTCCACATGGTGCTCGTCTCACCTGATCTCCCTCCCATGGCTCCTCCTCTGATTTGGCAACAGTCTGAAAATTTGCTCCTCATCCAGCTCTTCTGGCTCATGGACAAGGACAGACAGATGCTGCTGTTTGACTGACGCCTCCCGCAGAGTTTCACAGACCTGAAGAGCCACATGTCTTTTTATGCTGTCGTTTACGGCTTATAAAGATGAGTTACTGTAAAAAAATTTATGAAACAAAAAGTCTCTGTGGAGCATTGATCAGAAGTCGCAGGTTAGGGTCACATATGCGTTTTGTATTGCTTTTGTTGCTGCACCGATGGAGGAACTTTCCATCCGAGGATCTCTGAGTTATTCCGAGCACATCTGTGTTATTATGAATAATGTTCCAGGTGTTTGCTTCTGGTTGAGAACAAATAATAGTGAATCCCTGAAATAGTTTCTTTATCCTCAGCCTCTTATTGTTCACTTATCTTTTTTGAAACTGTATCTTACAGAGATTTGGCTTTAAAAGAGCTTTGATTTGCATCCCTTTAACATTATCATACAGATTTTAAAAAAGGATCAAAACTGATGCAGCCAAATCTCTTTTATTACACATAACCTGACTTACCCACAATGCACCTTGGCTACCATCAGCTCAGAGACTCAGTTGTGTTATGCTACTTGCAGCTAATGTAGCCTTTGAATTTAAGCACAGGTGAGCAGCAAAGGTGTGGTATGATCACTCCTTTTTAACTCTACACTCCCAGACTCTGGTCATTTTTAAACTTGTTCTCATCCGATGTGCTGCACTTTTCTCCGGAGACACGAAAGGCTTCATGCATGATTTTTTTCACATGTGCATTGGTATTCCCCACCTTCAATGAATGGACTTTGATAAGTAAATTGGTGGAGTTTCCCTTTAACTCCTGCTGGACTTTTCACCACCCGAGAGTTGTTCAGGTCACAGTTGGCAACAAGCCACTAATAGAAGAAATTTATTTGGTTGTACTCTTCTGGGGCCTTTTAAAAAATAACACCTGCGGGTCGAAGGGTATAGTGGGAAATATTTCTATGATAGTCCCCAGTTCCGGTATTAATACTTCTTGATTTATATTAAGCGTATATTTAAAATGCTCCCACCTTCCTGAATTTTTTTTTCATATTTTTGATCTTCTAAAAAACTAATTTTTAATTCCCTGTGTTTTTATTTCTATTTTTTAAAACCAAACTCTTTTAAAAGTACATTTCTAAATCCAAACTGACTTTTGGCTCATGACGGATTTCAGTATGAGTTATGGACACATTTTGGTTAATACTTAAAAGTCCAGATGTTTGATACCTAACCTGCTTTAGTCACCTGTTTTTACGCTTTCCTTCATCCATGTGACCTTTGTGTCTGTTGCACCTGCAGTATTCGCTCATCAGGACGCTGCAGAGACTGAAGACCCCTTCTGCTCCTCCACACATGCTAATCATCAGCCAGAGTTCAGGGCACAAAAAAAAAAAAAACAAGACTGATGGTTGATCTTCCTTCTCTGTTTCTCCAACACAGACCACGTCCAAAATGAGGAGAACTACGCTCAAGCTCTGGACAAATTTGGCAGCAACTTCATCAGCCGGGACAACCCTGACCTGGGGACGGCCTTCGTCAAGTTCTCCTCCCTCACCAAGGAGCTGTCGGCCCTCCTGAAGAACCTGGTGAGTTCACCATGTCAACACTCATAATGCCATTAAATGTAATTGCCTGCAGAGCCTGACCTGCAGAGTATTCTGGTCCTCACATGGCTGGAAAGAGGGAAATTCTTCAACGAGAGATTATTTTTCCTGTCTTCACTACTGTAAGTGGTTTAGGATTTGGGTTTAAGGTTAAGATTAGGATTACATTACAGGTTAAGAGTTGACGTTTGGTGTTCAGAGGGGACGTTGAAGACCTTATTGATGAATATAGACAGTAAAAATATATATGTAGATCTTCATGTGCCCTCAGGTTGAAGCAGACCTCTTTGCACTTGTATAAAATTCGCCTACACAGTCAAAACGTTCATCACGGTCAGACAATATAGCTGAATGTGTTTATATCTGCCTCCGAGCCTCTTTTTTTTTTATTTTTTTTTTCCAGTCGAGTATGCTATCCGCCTGCCGTGGATTTCCCCTGATGCCTCTGTTGAATAATGTGTCCTGTTTGAATCCTCTGTGAGTGATTGTTGTTGGAAGAAGAGCCAGTCCGGCTCTCTCCCTCTCTTCCTGTGTGGCTGACAGCGAGATTAGACTCCATAAATACACTTGGCAGCACCAGGAACAACTGAATGTGTGTGAGCGTGAGCATGAGAGTGTGTGTGTTTATGTGTGTGTGTGTGTGTTTATGTGTGTGTGTCCATTCGGAAGCCGTCTTAAATCACCCACCTGTCGGCGCTACCTGCATATTGCAGGGAGAGTTAAATATCTCTATTTTCTTCTCTTCGTCTCTCCTCTTCTCTCTCTCTTGACTCTTGTCTTTCACATTTTGAATATTTTATTGAGTCGGTTTTTCAGACTTTAATAACTGCACCCAGAAGACTGCTGGTATGTGCGCAGACCACAAATGAAAACTGATGACTGCTGCTCGCTAGACGTCCTACATGTGTTACTGGCTTAAATGTAAAGATTTTATAGCCACATTTAGCCAAGTCGCTGCGTCTTTCTCCTCTGTGTTTATTTCCTTTCTTTTTCTTCTTGTGAATGATGTACTATACTACGGAGAAAGTGAGAGAGACAGTGACAGTTTCCAGGATGTGCTGTTAGAGCAGCCAGAAGACTGATGCTGACATTGGCCATATCCAAGACAGGCACTTAAGAGGCACATTAGCACCCATTAAGTGTTGTTTACTTCCTTGACCGCTGCTGTGTGTGTCTGTGCGGACTTGGCTAACAACAACAGGGACTTAAATGCTTAGTAGTGTTGTAAATGACCTTGCTGATCCCAGTGGTTAGAGCTGCTCAGCATAACTGTAGCAACCTGAGCTGTCGGCCGCTGAAGCGTTGGCTTATTCTTCAGTAGACTGACTTAAACTCGTAGTTTGCTGATTTCAGCCAGCGGCAGCATGACTGTGTTGATGCATCACACTGCATGACAAGTTTCCATGTTGTTTTTCTTCTATTTTTCTTGTCAAATCCCAAGAAAAACACCAAAACCAAGCGTGAAGTAGTCCAATTTTCAAAACTTATTAGCTACTTTTGCACGTCTGCATTACTCAGACCCAAGTCCTTTTGTTCATACTAAAGAGGTTGTGCTGAAAAACGGCACTGATTAATGTTTCTGAACCAACAACAGATAAAATGACTGTGTAATGTAATAAGGGACAAATCCACAATGAATTATCACCTGACTTTGGAGTCCCCTTCACTTTAACAGAGCATTTTTCATGTCTTTCACCTCATTGTTTTGGTCTAACACCCTGCAAATTTGCCTTTTGTGTTTGTTGTGATGACTTATCCGTGTTGTTTCCATCAGCAACAAGAAGCTGTTTTAATTAAAAAAAAGCTCTTTTTGAACCCGGTGAGTACTGAGTTAGCAACTAGCTAGTAAATAAAGATGTTTTCCAACAGGGCGGAAACCAAAAACAGAGCTAAAAGAGAGTGAACACTGGATTTATATTTATTTGGTTGAAATACGACTGCACAGTAATAATATGTCAACGTTGTTTACAGCTTGTCAGCTACCCGCCAAAAAAATCTGTTTATATCTCTTACAAATATATGATATCATTCTTCATTATTTTTCATTCAAGCTGAGCTCTGTAGTTTTTAGCAAATGTTACTCAAACAAGAATAAGAAATGTATTTGTTGGCCCGTTTTCAGCTGGAATAAACACTCATTTGATGCTGTTGTGAGTTTTTATGGCAGCAAAATGGTTCACGTGGGATCGATGGATATAAAATACAGTGTCAGTCACTGTGTTGCAGTATGTTTTCTGTGTTTTCTCATTAACAACAGCTTCATTATAACCCCCTGTGCTTTTCCTTTCACAGCTCCAGAGTCTCAGCCACAATGTGATCTTCACTCTGGACTCGCTGCTGAAGGGTGATTTGAAAGGCGTGAAAGGGGTAAGATTTACTTTAAAACTGTTTCACTTCCTGGCATTTATTTTTTTTTCTTCTTCTTCTTCTTCTCTGCCCCTCTTTTGACACTTCCTGCACCCCCACGGCCCGACACAGCAGCAGCAGGAAGAGGAAAATAGATGCCTCGTCAGCACATCTCTCTATTAATCCCCCAAACTTCTGTGCATGTGCTCGTCGAGTGTAAGCGAGAAGAGAGCAGAGAGAGACGAGGGAAAGCTCCCGGTTCAAAGATCACGCTGTAAATCTCGCAGAAGTAAACACTGCCTTTGTGCTGCGCTCGAGGCGAGTGGCGAGAATCTGGGTTATGAAACCCTGATATTGGGGCTACGAGGAGGGGCGTGGCTGCTCGCTGGCCGTCCTACGAATAAATCCGGAGGCATTTGCCGGCATTCTTGGAGCAATCCAACTCTGCAAATAACTCTGTCCCCACTGTGACCTCTTTGTAGTGTGTTGATGCTTGTCCTCCTGTGTTTCTGCAGGACATAAAGAAGCCCTTTGACAAAGCCTGGAAAGACTACGAGGCCAAGTTGTAAGTGGATAATTAAAGTTTACTGTTGCAACACCAAATATTTTTTGCACCCCACAGCTTATTAAGTGCTGCATAACGGATCAAACACCGTTCATAATGTGCAGCGATATTGTTCGGACCCCGCAGGAGTGTAGTAAACATTTCACTTGTAGAAAACAAAACAACTCACATGATCAGGAAGAGAAAGAGCATCCATTCAGTAATAATCTCCTCCTTTTGTTCCAGTACAAAGATAGAGAAGGAGAAGCGAGAGCACGCCAAGCAACACGGGATGATCCGTACGGAGATCACCGGAGCCGAGATTGCGGAGGAGATGGAGAAAGAGCGGCGTCTCTTCCAGCTCCAGATGTGTGAGGTGGGCTGTTAAATGAGGCTGTGGGGCATTTTTATAAGCAGTAATCAAGCATCTCAGTTACCGAACAGTTTGCCAGTATTTGTAATTGGCAGGTCAGTTTAAATCTCGTTAACAAAGCGTCGTGTGCTTTCCTTTAAGCTGTTGTCTTATTGAAAACTACTACTTGAAACTGTGAAAATTATCTTCCCATTTGGTCAGACAGCATGTGCACTAAGTCAAACAACACATTCTTAACCTTTTTATTCATTTTAATGAGACGAGGTTCAAGAAAAAACACATTTTCCTGCAAAGCATTTTCTCATTATATCAAAAATTTTGTAGATATGATCCTAAGAGATTTGATTCGGCAACACTTAACATGCAGGTGCACATTACTGGTGAACTCCTTTTCTTTTTTGTAAATTATTCAGACATTTTTTTGGAGTTATGAAATGGTTCACCGTAGAGAAAAGTCAAGAAATAAGTGGAATCAAAAGTCCCCAGCTTGAATCAAATTGAACTGGAGGCAATTCATCATCGTCCGAAACTCCGTGACTGCCAGGGCATCTCAAGCCAGACTGCAATAAAAAGATTTTCACCATGATAACCATCCAGATTTGTGAAATGCTGCCTTTTCTCATATTATAAATCACTGTGGAGTTTTTTAGCATCTTTAACCTTGCAGGTCCATCACCCAAACCGTCCTTCCTCTTTTTTTTTATATTTCATCTTCTTATTGGTATCTTTAGCTACACCAACGCAGCGCTATTTTTAGTTTAAACACCCACTTATTAAAATCCCGCAGTATGTGAAGTCTTCTTTAGCAGCTGCTTTTAAACCAGATTTTAAGCTCGAGTTGACTTTTTCTCTCAGATGATTTGAATAATTTATAGAATAGCTTTAACACTCATGCATCTCCACATGTAGAGATGAGAGCGGCCCAAACAGATTCAGCTGAACCTACGTTCGTGTGGGAAGGTCTGAACCGCACCGGTCTCTGGCTGTCTGACTCAACACTAGACTGAAACTGGGTGTTGCGATGGTTGTATGCCAGTGGATAAGCTTTGATATATTTAACGCTTAACAAGTCAGATATTTTTGCAGCTTTTCGCCTTTGATCGAACAGTTTTTTAGACATTTCTTCGGTTTTGTAAACTTGTCTCCAAAGCACATCATGACACATTTTGAATTTTCTTCGGTATTCTTGCTCAAAGGCTGTACTTAAACAAAATTTGACAGCTAGAATTAAGTGTAAAACCAATGTGAGCTCTTTTTGTGCCCGGGAGAATCAGAACAAACTGTTAGAGCTCACAACGCTTTGCCAAAAACCTCTCTAGTGGTGGGTGGTGACGCCTACGCCTTGTTCACTGTTTTATCCTGTTAGGATTTTTTACTCAAATTACATAATAGACCAGTGTTTGTTGCACTGCTGTTGGTTGTGTGAAATATTCACTATGACACTCGCTGCAGTCTTTTTGTGCCCCGCCGTGCTGATCTGCCCCTCTTCTCACGGCGATTTAGAGGTGTTTCCCACATTGCCCACATTTTTCACCTGTGTTCAGACGTTTTATTCTGTAACAGACAAAAGTATTAAGTCACATAATGTTTCCAGGATGTGGTAAACATGAGAGAGGAATGGCTAAAAATATTAAACAGATAGAAAGAAGGCTACAGCCATGCCAGCTGCTCTGTGAGGCTGCACAAAGGAACAACAGTGCTTTGAGCTAAATGCTAATGTTAGCATGTTAGCATTGCAGTGACAAAAGAGACGTGCTGATGTTTTACACATATAACTTAATTTTTACCCATTTTCAACAGCTTGGTCTAGCGTGGTAGCATGCTAACATTTGATGATTGTTATTATATATTTAAACCTATTATAAATACTTAAAATAACAACTTATATTTCGCTGTTATAGGCAAGTTTTTGAGGATGTAAAGAGAAAATATAATATATATGTAGATTCACAAAGTAATTTAGTCATTTCTACCTCGAGCCCTGTTTTTAGACTACATTTTGGCACAATGGAACGGGTAAATATATGCTAAATTAACTAATAACAGTTCTTCTTTGCACCTTTCCCATTGATGTGAATCTGTATCTGAAAGTGTTAGTCATACCGAATCTAAAAATAAGTGTGTCATGTGTCTTGTTTAGATTTGACATGAAGAAATACTATTTTAAGCCCCAAATTGCGGTAATTGGGCGGAAAAGAGTTTTTAAGTACCTTAAACGAGCTGTGAGTCACAGCCTGTAATCGCTGACTGTGTTGGTGAGCGTGTGGAGTCAGCGGGCCAAACTACAATAATTAACTTCCATTACTTTAAGGACACCTGCATTCACCTGCCCGCTTTCACCCCACACTCCTCTCCGTCTACGCCACCCCATTAACACACCTATTGTCTCATAGTTCCTCACTTGTAGGACTGTATACTTAAGATGTTCTCTTCTTTTTTTTAATTGGAAAAATTGCCAGAATATTTTAAGTGAGTCAGTTTCCTTTTTTTAAGGTCTTTAATAACATGTTTAGATTAGATTAGATTAGATTGCCTTTATCAACCTCGAAGGAAGGAAACTGAAGGGCCAAGCAACACAACATAACAATAAAAACAAGCTAAATAAAACAGATAAAAAGCTCAAGCCTAGAAAGCACCAAAGGACTAAAACCTGAAATAAACATCAGAGGGCAGAGGGTCACAGCAGAAAAACTCAAGTATAAAAAAAAGACTCAGAGGATAAAGTGCATCATACTGTGATGCATTTTTCTATATTTTTGGCCTAAATTTATCCAATTTCAAGACAGCAATCAGCAGACGTATCGCTAATAAAACTAATTATCAGTTGCAGCTTTACAAGATCAGCAGTATTCATATCACAATGTAAAACTGACATCCACTATTATAAAGGATGTGAATCATATCTATTGCACACTGACTATTTAGTTATTATGTGAAGCATTTGTTTTATCTGACCTAGTTTTATGTTATGTAATTAACAAATGTATGTGATTTTTCTTTATTTTTAAGATCTTAGTTTATTAATTGCTCTTCTAATAGTAAGAATAATCATCAGAGATTTCCTAAATCAACAGTCATCATCACTGGAAATGCCAGTGTTGTTGCTGCTGCTGCTGCTGCTGCTGCTGCTGCTGCTGCTGTTGTTGTTGTTGTATGTTGGACAGTTGCAGCAGTTAGTGGTACAATCTGTTCATCCCTCTTAACCTCATTTCTCTCCGTGTGCCTGCACTTTCTCGCTCTCACGCTCTCTCTCTCTCGACGTTACTCAATCACCACATTACAGGATGCTCTCACTCTCACCCTTTTCATCCTATGCTGTCAGTGAAGGAGTGTGGAAAGGCAGCGCTCAGCAGGCTGCATTATGTTCTGCTCAGACGCGGCAGCAGCAGTGCGAGCGACGCTGCTCATTCACACAAAAGAGCCCAAACACGCACATGCGGCAGCGTTCTCCAAAGCACTGAACCCACACAGAGCTCAGACAAAATGTGGATAATCTCCCATCCAACAGGCACTGTCAGGCAGACAAAAGGGACGACACATGCATGCATACACACATGCATGCACATACACGTGCGCTCATGCGTGTGCTAACATTCGTGCATCCGCACACGTGTTACAAGGAGCAAACTGAAAACTGTGTTTGTGTCAGAGGCCTCAGAAAGCTTTCGTGTGATAGACGAAGTTTTGCTGCGGAGCTGAAAGTGGTCTTTAGCCGTGACTCTTTGTAAATCTCTTTGGACTGGCATGCTGCAGGATTAGCTCAGATTATCTTTCATTCGTTTGTTTGGTGGGAAGCGCTGCCTTAAGACTTCTTGTTTGTTTTTAATCCTCAGACAGCCAGACTAAGCACACAGTCCACAATGCACTTCTTCTGGAGGCTATTCTCTCCCTTTTTTATGATGCTAATGTAAAATATTTCACATCATCCTTTTGAATCTTTATTTAGATCAAGGCAGAGGCATGGTATTCTCTTGTATTAGAAGTGTGTTTACCAGTCTGGTCCCT
Organism: Acanthurus leucopareius; assembly: GCA_029814765.1. Classification (NCBI taxonomy): domain Eukaryota; kingdom Metazoa; phylum Chordata; class Actinopteri; order Acanthuriformes; family Acanthuridae; genus Acanthurus; species Acanthurus leucopareius. The sequence goes on from JAQMCX010000032.1 coordinate 4,315,436, forward strand.
CCACTCCCATAGTGTGTATGCAGTCTTGGCTCACGCATCAAAGCCTTGTTAAAGCGTATGTGCACTCGGATGCGATTATCTTAATGCAAAATGTTCATACTCTTAGGTGTCTATGGCAAAGCAGAAGTCTGTTTTTCTCTATGTAGCATCTTTGCCACATGATACCCCATTAGAAACCAAAAAATCTATTAAACACACACTTAATTTCACCTCCAGGCTGAACTTTACTCCTTTCTTTGCTTTGCAGTACCTGATCAAAGTAAATGAGATCAAGACCAAGAAGGGAGTGGACCTCCTCCAGAACCTGATTAAGTATTACCACGCACAGTGCAAGTAAGTACCACCGTAATCCCCTTGAACTCCAGAGTATGATGCTCCCTGTTGTGTGCGTCAAACCCGCTGAGAAATGTTTTTCAAAACACGCCAAAGAGAAAGGTTGTATGTCTCTCCACCTCTTTGCAGCTCTTGATGTCAATTTTCCGTCTCCTGTGTGATTCATAGATCTTGAGGGGGCACAGAGATAGAAAATATAAATATATAACTCTCATAAATATGCACGGATCATCATGCAGATGTGTTCTGACAGCTGTGGGGTTTGGTGGGTAAATAAGTGGGTGCTTGACGTGCCAGAACCGCAGCTCTACGTCGGTCAGTGACAGAATGACAAATTTTCACTCAGCGTTTCTAGGTTCTGTCATAACACTGAGACAAAACAATATACTTCCCTGTAATCTGTTCAACCTGGGCCTTGATGGATAGAAAAGCAACAGCGGTGATGGATTAGACGCATAAACGCAATCGATGGAGAGCTGAAGGAAGAGTGGGACTGCTCGCAGCCTGAAAGAAGAAAACAATTTGTGTTCCTTTTTTACCATCTGAACCACTTCACTCAGCAGATTACAGATGGTTATTTGTCACTCTCTTCATTAACTCAACCAGCAAAACATGGACTCTTGCAAGAGGGACATTGATCAGGACAAAATGCCTGCAGCTTTGCAAAAAGCTACAAAGTCAGAAAAATTATTTCAAACACTTTCCTTTATGTCTGAACATAAAAATAGAGGGTAGTCAACTGGAAATTCCTGCAAATGTTGTTGCAAAAGGCATAACAGCTATGAAGCGCTTACAGATCCCATGACGTCAAATCAATATTCCGGGTTTTTGTCTCCGATATGCCTCAACAATGACAAAAAAGTCCCTTGGTAGGTATTTTAAAGGGTATTTTATAGTTCAGCATTTCCTGGAAACTGATAAAAATGTTGATGACTCATCCTGCACCCAAGGGTTTACAGTAATTTTAGGGCTAATGAAGCATTTTCTGGAACTGTTGCGATGATAAAATGACCATTGAAGCAGAAGGTTTCTGGTGCATGGCCTCGCTAATGAATATACAAAAACACAACTTCATCCATTTGGATTATATTTAACAGAGAAAACGTTCTGTGGTTTTTCCCTCTAAAGTTCCCTGAACCGATAGCTTTAGCGTTACTTGATGCTAAAGTAACTGCTAACTGCTGCTAACTGCACCAGGCTTAGCAGTCTCTAAGTGAACGCATCCTCCAACACTGATGGAGGCCAGTTTAACACCAGATTACAGTACAGAGGTGCTGTCACACTGCTGAGTTTCCTGATTGACAGCTGTACTTGTCAGCCATAAAGCTTACGCCAGCAGCCCTGTGCTATTAGATAATAAGTTAAAGTGATCCTGGATACATTTGTAATCGTTTAACACAGCAAAGAGTCATCTGAGGTGAATCTTCTTACATACATTACTACGACTATGCAACACACAACCACACATTCGACAAGGCTGTCAGAGCTTGACACGGAGCGCTGAATGAAGTGGGAGGAGAGATGTGGGATCCTTGATGCTCAGATTGAAAGAAAACAAGCAGAGGAGATGTGACGGGGAAAGTGATGAACAGAGGAAGTGAGAGACATTTTCCAAGAAGAAGAAGAGGAAGAGTGTTGTGGGTGGGGGTGGTTGGGTGGAGGTCATTAGTGGTGATTTGCTGCTGCACGGCTGCATCGGGGTGTGTGCCGCCGACAGATCTGTAATGGATTTCAGGATGTCCTAAGCACCTCTGCAAATCTACTGCAGACGCGGCCAAATGCGATTTCTGAGCCAAGAGCCGAAGACGCCAGATCGAGCCGAGCTATACATTAAACATAAGCTGCACCAACCTCCTCGCTCGGTGTGACCTGACGTTTGCAAAGTAGTAACTCCCCCAAATGACCGACCTGTTTGTCGTTTATCACAATGCATGCTAATGTTGGTGAGATTCATACGTGCGTTTGTTCTGCAGTTTCTTCCAGGACGGCTTGAAGACGGCTGATAAACTGAAGCAGTACATCGAGAAGCTGGCAGCGGATCTCTACAATGTAAACACTCACATCTTTACCTTTACCTTCCCTCTCTCCACATGCTTTTATTTTGGCTTTAGAGAATCAGAGCTGATCCTTTTACCATCTGTGTTTGTGTTTTTGTTCTCACTTAAATTGAAAAAGTTGATTTGACGATTAAAAAAAATAATATCTACTACTAGTTTGTCCTGAATCTCATGCGTCTCTTATTCAGCAGATGAAGTTATGATGATTAAAACCTGGTAAAGCTAGTGAGTTTCTTTTGCTGTTTCCAAGTTCAGGACTGAAGAAATACTCAAATATAAAGTTTGCATGTATCATGAAAGTGTTTCATTGGTTCAAAGAAGCACATTTAGCTCAGCTACAAGAATAAATGTGGGCCTACACTGACTCCTCACCACCGTTTCTTCTTTGTGGTGCTGCTGTGCTTCCTCCTGAAGCAGCAGATTTGTATGACTGTGATGCTTCTGCAGTTATTTTATAGGAGAAATAAGCACATCAGCAGCAACTTTCATATTCAGACATAAAGCTGGGAAAGTGGAGATCCTCACACCCCAACGATTCCTTTTAAAAGTGAATTTAGCTGAACATTTTGATCATCAGATGTCAACATGATGAAACCTGACACCTGGAAGCTATCAGAGTAGTTTGTGGATCTTTTGTTTTTTAGATCCAGAAACCCTAAAAAGTTTTTTAGATGTGCATCCTTGCTAGTTTTTTTATTTGGGAGAGCATGACGAACACAGAAAAGTAGATTTTAATCATAGGAAATCATAAGAAGTAAGCAGATTGTTGATTTATTAGTGTAATAAACAGCTCGATGTAAACACAGCTCATAATCTCTCTGATCTTCTGGCTCATCATTTCTTCAACCTTGCGTTTGTTCTCCTTCAGATCAAACAAACTCAGGATGAGGAGAAGAAGCAGCTGACTGCCCTGCGGGATCTGATCAAGTCCTCCCTCCAGCTGGACCAGAAGGAGGTAGGCAGGTCACACCCGGTCACACCAGACCAACTTTAAACTCGTAGTCGCTGGAATTTTTTAACAAGCCCGGCCCCGAACTCAGCCACATAGGACTAAACACAGCAACGGCAGACCTGATTCACTCGTACCAGCCGTGTTGCTCCAGGTGCCGCGCAGATTTGTTGCTTAAAAGCTGATTTTTTTTCTTTTTTTTTTACCACACACCTCCTCTCACTCTGGCCACTACCAGGTTTGGAGCTTGTCTCCTGCAGCACAGAGCGAGTGCCCAGTGCTGTACCATGCTGGTAGCCAGTGTGTGGTAGGCTTTGCTGGTGACCAGTGTTGTGCCTCACTGGCTGCTCAGTGGAGAGCCACTCACTGCCCGACTTAACAGCACATCAAACACACACTGCCAACCTTTTTTTTTTTTTTTTTTTTTTGTAGTCGTGCGTTTGTTTTCACACATTCACACTTGCAGTTCTGCATGACACAATCGAAACAGCACCTCACTTTTGATTTACACTTTCTGTAGCCGCTCTTGTTATTAGACACAGTAAAGGTTTACATTTGGAGAGCGAACACACGGGCACACGTTTTTTTTATTCACACACCCACCGCCTGCACCTGAGCTGGATCTTTCACACCTCTCCCCTCTATCTCCCCCCTTCTGCCTTCTGCTTGTCTGGAATCAAGTCTAGAAGAGTAAGTGCCGGTGCATGTTGAGCATGATGGCAACTTTCTGTCTGTTCTGCCTGACGGTAGTGTGGTTTTTGGCATGCCGTGTAGATTTCATTTTTCCTGTTAGCACTTTCACTTTGGTTTTCAAGAAGAGACCCTGTACTTAGATCAAATGATATTGTGTTTGTGTGTATATTGCATGTGTTTTCAGCGGTGTCTCTGTTTACTACACGTGTTAAACGCTGGTGTTGTGCGCTTGTTTGTGTGCACATGTATCGTGTGGTTTCGCACAGGACTCGCAGAGCAAGCAGGGTGGCTACAGCATGCACCAGCTGCAGGGGAACAAGGAGTTTGGCAGTGAGAAGAAAGGCTACCTGCTGAAGAAGAGTGATGGGTAAGCTGCTAACACAGCTATTATTTAAAACGACTGCAGAGCGCCGTTCATGTTGCATTAAAATTTCAAAAGTGCACGCAGAGAGGAAACGTTTGAAACGTCCTTTGCTAACATGGCCCCCCCCTGCCTTCCTTCGCAGGCTGAGGAAGGTGTGGCAGAGGAGGCAGTGCTCGGTGAAAGGGGGCATTCTCACCATCTCACATGCCACGGTGAGTACAAGACAAATATGCACACGCACACACACACAAACACACACACACACATAAACCCCCTGACCTCCATGAGTGACTGTGCGGATCAAAGGAAGAACATCATGCGGGGAGGTTGTGTTGGGCTTTCTCAATCTGGAGGCTGGCAGAGTGGAATTGACATAGATGGGTTGTCATGGAAACACTGCCCCCCCAACCCCCCACTCCACCCCCACCACCCACTCCGCACTCCCCAACACCCCTCCCCCCTCCCTCAGCCTTCTGCGCCTCGGTGACTCATCTCAGAGAGAGTGTGAGCGCCACTGTATATGCTGGCACGTCTGTAAGCGTCGTCTCCGCTCCTGTGCAGCTGCTGCGTCCTCCGTCAAGTGTGATGTCGTCTTTTTTTTCTAAACACTGAATCTGAAAAAATATGAATCAGTTCTGCAACACACTTCGTCATTTGTTTGAGTTATGACCTCCTGCTGAGACTCAAAAACAAAGAGAGCAAACCGGACTGAGGAGCTGAGCACAATCTGAAAATTTAGCTAGTTTTAGCTGAACGGTGGCAAATGTCTCAATAAAAATCAAACTATCTGCATTTCGACTGTTTTGACCTGATTGTCACTTGATGTCAGAGGATCATTTTCTTTATCTGATGATGATCCTCCTCATGTAATCAAACCAACAAGTTAGCGTCCATTAATTCAGTGATGGTTTTGTGATCGATAACCACCAGTAGTCCAATAAATATCATATAAATTAAAATTATCTGATTCATGTCTTTGTGAATTAAAATGCAAAAAAAAGTCAGCAGGCTGAGTTGTTATCAGAAGAAATCGACCGCATCCATAAATAGACCACAGATGGGAAATTAAAGTCGACTCCTTTTTCACAGGATTCCCAAAAAGAAAAAAAAGTTTGTGTTTTGTTTCTGTCTGTTGCTACGTGTTTCTCTCCTCTTTCATGAACTTCTGAAAAGAGCAGAAGAAGAGGAGGATAAGCCTGGTGAAGCTGGCGCTGTGGAGGCAGGGAGGATACGCTCTGTCAGTGTGTAATGACTGACGATACTGTTTCATTGTTCATGTTTGCAGTTTTATAGTTTCAGGGCATGAGCGTGATTTAAACCTTCACGCAGCCGCCACCCTCAGACATGATATCATCATTTATGTCTGCTGCAAGAAGCTCAAAGAATGCGGTCGTCTCGTGAATGTGATATAAAAGGTTTCCCTTTTGTTCTGTGAAGAGATGGAGGGGCTGCATCTTCAACCTAGCCGTCTCCTCCGGTCCACTGAGTGGTAGTTACATGAGAGCTTGTAATCATTTCTCGCTGTCTGGAGGCGGTTTACCACCACTCCGACTATTCTCCTTGGTCCGTGTGGCAGCTGAACTCTACGTGACTCTGGTTGACATGGCCGCCTGCCAGCAGGCCGGCCGAGCACCAAGGCTCATCTCAGCCAGTTAGCATTTCATTAGCACGTGCCTCGGCCCCTCCTCTGCCCGGCACTGGCAGGAGACAATGCTCAGTATATGTGTGCCAACTGGGCCCATTATTACAGCAAACATCGCAGCCAGCACAGTCCGGTTTCTCAAGAGGAGTCCTGAGTTCATCCTGTTTCTGTGTCACCTTTGTTTCGTTTAAACATTTAAATTCCTGAGGTTAATTGTATGTCTCCTGTGTGACCCCCCTGAATCTGTTTTTTGTGTGTTTACAGTCCAACAGGCAGCCGGTCAAACTCAACCTGCTCACCTGCCAGGTCAAACCCAGTCCTGAGGACAGGAAGTGCTTCGATCTCATCTCTCGTAGGTTTTAAACACACATGTTGTACAAGCTTAGTTATATAAGCACATGTTAGCATGAGACAGTTGGGGAATTCCCACCTCTTATAAACATCAAGGGAAGCGAATCTGTAGAAACATAACACATACTCTTTGTAAAACAGACTATTTTTAGACTGCATGTCCAGCAGATAACACACACAGGTGATACACTGAACAGGTGACTGTATTCAGTCTGCGGCTCCTGGTGTAATGAAACATGAGATAAGACATTTGCTTACTTCACTGCTGTGTTTCACAGATAACCGGACATATCATTTCCAGGCTGAAGATGAACAAGAGTTTGTCATGTGAGTAGAAAAATAAATCATCCTGTTTTGCTTGTGTTTTTCTCAATGACAGCACCTAAAGAGCATTTTTCATTGTTTCTGAAGGTGAACGAGTTTGCCTAAGCTAGCATAACCTGAGGAGACTTCTTTAATTTTAAGACCTTTACTTGTATTCAGAGAACGTGTTTGATATTTTCATGTGACCTGACTGTTTTTGTTAATGGCGGGTTGGTTAGCGGATGCTCTTTTAGTGTCAGTGTTACACTTGCAGACAGGAAGTGACTTGCTTTGTGTAGAGCAGAGAGGCTGTTGAAAGTGACAGCAAGGAGAGCAGTGGGATTTGTGGTCTGTACTCAGTCAGATGGTTGTAACCTCACACTGTTGTCTCCCATGCAGTCACACAGGCATGACGGGGGCACACACACACACACACACACACACACACACACACACACACACACACACATACAGATGCACATAACAGACACATAATAGAATAGTAGCAATTCAACAAATGTTGTTTAAATTATCAATTAGTAAACAAACTGGCTAATCAGACAGTTAGCTTGGTTAGCTGATGTGTCGTCCCAGTGTTGTCAGCAGTTTAACTAATCCAGGGGACAAACTTCTGTGTTTATTTTTGTTCAACTAAGAGACAAACATTTGAAAAGATGTAAACAGCTCATGTTGTTTCCACCCAAATGTTGTTTTAACTGAAAACTAAAAGTTTGAAAATGAAGGAAAACTCACCAGACTTCTGTGACCTGCTCTCCTTTTCTGCTAGAGGCTAACAGCAAGAGGCTACATTAGCTAGCATAGCACGCCTGAATCTGAATGTCGTCTGTTGTGTTGCATTGTGGGTAATGTGCACACCAGGCACCAGGTTTTGACAAGTAAGAAGAATGCATGGAATAGAAAAGAATATCTCTTGTTATGTTGCATCAATTTACATCATTTTAAAATTGTTTATTAAGAGACCGACATTTTTTTGTGATTAATCTGGTTCTTTGTTTTGTGTCTATTTAAGAAACATTTTCAGCTTTTAACGTAGACTTTTCAGTTTAACTTTACTTGGACCTAAGAAATAAGAGGTATTATTCATAAAAGGTTATTTCACACTTGTGCCCTGCCTGTGTTGTCACTGAGAACAATTATTAAGGGAAAAAAATATTTAACTACTATGAAATTAAAAAAAAAACTATCTGCATTCCGTCTAAATAAAATATGAATTAAAGAAAATTCTAATTTAACTGGAACAAATACTGACATTTCTTCTCTTTTGACTGGATAATCTTGGTTGTTATGTGTCTACCTTCTTTAAATTCATGCCTCAAACTTTTGAACACACATTTAAGCCATTGAAACACTCAGAAACTGAATCACATCAAATCAAAACAAAACCGACTCTTCTTCAGCTGTCTAGACTATAACAGCCTTGAAACAGGCTTTGATTTGTGGCACTTTTGCTGTGTGTGTGTGTGTGTGTGTGTGTGTTTGCATGTTGTCCCTCTGATGCCTCTCTGTGGTTGTGCCGCTCGGTTCAGTGCTGCTCGAACAGCTCATGTCGTCCTTTGGGATTCAGCCTGCTGCTCCTCACTGCTGCTTCTGTCACGCACTTCGTACTGCAGCAGCAGCAGCATCTTCTCGGGATTTTCCATGAAATATTTAGTATTCCATAGAGCTCCTGCTTTGTGTAATCACGCTCCCCTGCAATTAGGCTCGAGGCAAGTTATAATGCGTAATATAAGTAAACACAAAATGCTTTGGCTCAGCATCTGTGCACCTACACATCTGTGGATTAAAATATCTGGTTTTTCCACACATGCTGATAAACAGCCAGTCTCCTATTGGTTTGGATTCTCACTCCCTTTCTGGCCTCTGCAGACAGGGATGAGTGACAATGACGAGAGGAAGTGCTGACATCAGGCTCATAAAGCCCAGTGTGTGTGTGACTCTGTGTGTGTGTGTGTGTGTGTGTGTGTGGTGCAGTTGAGTGGTTGGAGCGTAGGAGCAGATTGGGTTGTGTAGTGAACTGCAGGAGGCCATGTTTGAAAGGTCTACATGATTCCTAATGACTACAGTGTTGTGTTTGTGCATGTGTGTGGACGCTTGTGTGTGTGTGTCTGTGTGTGTGTCTGTGTGCGTTTTACCTTTTTTTTTTTTAAGGAAATAATCCTGCCAGCAAAATGAAGCAGAATATTTTCTAAGAAGTTATTCCAAAATATGGACATTTATCTGAAAATAGAACAAAGCAGAGTGGAAGTAATGTTTTTATCTCAGTCACAGAAAAGACGTTTTCTCTACGTCTTGTGTGCATTTAAACTTTATCGCCTCACAACATTTAATTGAGTCTCAAGTCTATTAATGCATCATATGTGTGTAATAAAGAAAACATCTCTCTTTGGACCAGTTACAAAGACGACCTCTGTTCTTTCCAGCCAGTAGTGATTATAAAGTGAGGAGGTCTATTGTTTACATATTTTAGTGATTTATTTATAATTTTTCCAGAGCAGAAATGATTAACTGGGTACCAGAAGAGTATCTAGCAAATATTTATACAAGTGAATCATTTATTTAAGTAATTTTTTTAGGAAAAAAATGCCAAAAATTCCTCTGATCCCAGATTCTCGAATTTTCCATTTTTCTAAGATTGGTAATTGAAAACTGCATATTTTCGGGATTTGAACTTGAAGAAACCGCAATAAGCATTTGTCACAGTTTTCTGATATTTTGAAGACTAAACACTTGACTGAATTGAGAAAATGATCTTCACATCAGTGCAGCTGCAGCGGTAGATTTTTTAAGTTTTAGTAACTTTTATCTGGATTATTTATTCTGTTGTTGTTTTTATCTCTGTGGTAAAATAACAGTGTTTTAAACAAAAAAACATTATGAATAAATCGTCTTATAAGTTCTGACAGTGGCCATGTTTTGTTCCTCTGTGCAGTTGGATCTCGGTGCTGACCAACAGTAAGGAGGAGGCGTTGAACATGGCGTTTCGTGGCGAGCAGAGCAGCGGTGGCGAGGACGGTTTGGAGGATCTGACCAAAGCCATCATCGAAGATGTGCTGCGAATGCCAGGCAACGAAGTGTGCTGCGACTGCGGAGCTGCAGGTGTGTGCCGCTGTTTATTCGTCTCATATACATCCTCTTCCTGCATTGTGCTTAGTCAACTCTCACCTTGTTACAGGAAAAGACAAACTCCTTCACTTCAGCATTTTCGGGTTCGACTGCGTTCAAATGTTTTATTTAAAGCCACACACACACCGAATCTTGATATCTGTGCAATGTCGCAGCAGCCCTGAACTCAGCGTCCTTCAGTTAGATGGTAACTGAACAAGCTACACTGCAAATCCCCCAGCAGCCTTCAACAAGCATGTGTGTGCACGTGTGTGTGTGTATGTGTGTGTGTGTGCGTGTGTGTGTGTGTGGGAGCGTTGTTAGTATTCAGGACACAACCTGATCCTGATCCTCCCCCGCATTAGGAAGCAAAGACTCAGCACTCAGGAGTGGCATAGACTTTCAGGCCCTCTGACACTTAAAACATACACACACACACACACATAAATACAATCATACACACACTCTTTTATCTGTCAACACAAACACACACACACACACACACACACACTCATAGCAGCTCACTGACTGACCGATGAGGGAACTTTATGCTTCGAGGGGGGAAAAAAAAAGCATTTCTGCGCTTTGAGAAACAACATCATTACATCACGTTGTTACATAAGTCACACACGCTCCGTGGACCCCCTGCAATCTGCAGAGAGGGGGGGGGTAATTTGTCTTGTCTGTGTGTCTTGTTGCTGCATCCGCTTGTGTTCACATTTTCAGTAGTAATTCATGTTCCAGATGTGGGGTTTTAAGCCCCTGTTTACCGTTTGATTCCTTTGTTTTTTCTCAATTAAATCACAAAAGAGTTCAGGTTTTTACTCCGACAGGGTTTCTTCTCTTAAAGCATTTAATTAACTTCACGTCTGAAAGGTCGTTGTAATGACGCTCAGAGGTCATTTCTTTGTTCCCTGCGGTCCGAGCACGGAGAGGACAGCTCAGCTCCATCTCATTTGATATTCTCGCAGGATCTCCCTCTATAAGACACGGCTTTGCAGCTTTAGCATTAAGCAGCTATAGAGGTCACTGTGCATCGACTCATCATGCTCTGTGACCTATCACCTGCTCGCATCTGTTTACATTGTGAAAGTGTGTGTGTGTGTGTGTGTGTGTGTGCGCACATGCTTGCTTTCTGTATATGACTCATTTGTTTTTTGTGGGCTGCCAGCGAAGTTTCCACCAGTGTCTGCCTGGTTTTAACTCGATCCTGACAGAACAGCATCAGTGAACACAGCTGATCCGTGCGTTCAAAGCTCGTTTAAATCTCCCAGATTGCATCAGAACATCAGGCGGCGGTGCCGGTCAATCTCAGCAGTTTAGAGGGCGCTGTGCGAAGTCGTCACACGCCTCTGCTGCATCTCAGCGTATCCCAGCAGGTTATGCAATGTGCTGTATCCCCCCTCCAGCTGCATGATGGGACTGCGGTCACTGTTTGTGCCTTTGTACGTCCTCTAGTGGTCTGCAAAGTCTGCTGTTGATTTTTAAGATGAAATCAATACATGGAAACAATAAATCAGCTTTACTTTTAAGCTTCCATTAAAAGCATGTGTAAGAATAAACCCATCCCATGAGCTGGAATCATGTTTTTTATCCGGTGAGGTCACTTTATCGTGACACAGGATTGGATCTTATGTAGATGCGACTGGGATTGAAACGTCGTCCATTTAGTAAATTTGCGGTTTTGAAGTGCAGATGTTGCTCTCATTCTCGAGTGACGTTACATTACAACGCGGTTCTCAGCAGAAACAGAATTCCAAACCCCTCAGTGAGGCCATAAATCTGTCCTGTTTGCTTATGTGAAAATCTGGTGTGTGATTTGTTTACAACTGTTTATATCCACAGAAAAAAACAGAGCCTGTTTTGTTTTGTGGTTTTTTTATGTTTTTTGCTGGCAAAATGAAAGGGACAAGCTTCGCAAAGTGTCACAGTACAGTTATTAACAAGTTTTATAGAAGAAAATGTATAGAAAACCATCTCCAAATGTTGCTATCAGCGGTTTTTTGTGTTATTGACAAGAGTAATAGCTTCTCCGAGGCTCAGTATTTTTCTGCTTGAGCTCAACAGTCAAACAGAAATAAATCAAATATGAGAAAAGTGAAAAACCAATTTCTGTACTGACAGCAGCTTTAAAGGACTTTAACACAGTGCAGCCACACAAAACCTATTTTCAATGAGGGAAATGACTAAAAAAACATGTTTTTTTATTTATTAAGAGAAAATTTGAAGCCCTTTTTCACCTTCTGTTTATGGTTGACAGCAGAGATGCAGATAGTGTGTTTTTGACGTTCCAGGCTGGAGTTTGGTTGGATTTTGCTGATATCTATGAGCATGTTTTCAAGCATTGCTTTACTTCTTTCCACCCGGTGCAACTTAAATCTAAATCTGTCATTTAACATTCAGTATGGGCTTAAATCTCAGGCATTTATCCAACTTAAAATAGTTTTACTGGGCCTCCACCATCTGTTCATCCACTCATGCCCACACTGACTGTTGCAGCAGCCATGTGCTGAAAATTCTGTGTGTGGTATTAACACACACTTTGTTCATATGTTCTGTATTTATAGATCCCAAATGGCTGTCCACCAACCTGGGGATCCTGACCTGCATCGAGTGCTCCGGCATCCACCGAGAGATGGGGGTCCACATCTCCCGCATCCAGTCCATGGAGCTCGACAAGCTAGGAACCTCTGAACTCTTGGTGAGTCAGAGAAAATGGTTTACAGAGCGAATAAACAGCCTTTTTTTTTTTTTTCGTCAGGCAGCAGTGAACGCCCTTCACTATTTTCATCTCTGGTAAAATATTGAGAAAAATAAAAGGAGCAGTGAGAACGGAATATAATCCCTAAAGCAGCAGAGATATGTGACGCTGACTTCCTCCTTCTTCTTTTTCCCTCAGCTGGCCAAGAACGTAGGGAACAGCAGTTTCAATGAGATCATGGAGGGAAACCTCTCCTCCCCTTCACCAAAGCCCACTCCATCCAGTGACATGTGAGTACCGTCTGAGCCAAAGAGAGAAAGCTGGTCGGTGTCCAAACAGCTGACTGAATTCCTCTTCCTCTTCACAGGACGGTGAGGAAGGAGTTCATCAACGCTAAATACGTGGACCACAAGTACGCGAGGAAGACGTGCACGTCCGCGGCAGCTAAAATGATCGAGCTGTTTGAGGCGGTTCAGTCCAGGGATCTGCTGGCCCTCATTCAGGTCTACGCGGAGGGGGTGGAGCTGATGGAGCCGCTGCCAGAAGTGGGGCCGGTGAGTCCTATATATAAACTTCATGATCAGCTTCGCCCCATAAAATGAAACATGTATACTTTCTTACCTCCAGTGGGGTCCAGTTGGGAATATGATTTTGGCTTTGTGCGATTATTTTTCAACAAACTTTATTGCGAACATTTGCTTTGTTACACATCCAGCAATTAGTTTTTCTTTTTTCTGTCCATCCTGATAAATGTACTTTCAGTCCAATATTCATTCTCTTACAGTTCTCATTTGTTCTCCATCAGCTCCTGAGGGAAATATCTGGCTCTTTAGTTGTTAAATGCTCCGCTGCGTTCACCATCTAATTGCTAAATGCGATTTGGTGCCGAGCAGGTAGCGTGCTGCAGGTTTTTTTAGAGCTTTTTTGTTAAGAAAACAAACAGTTTCCTGCTGCGGCCTGAAAACGACGACATGAGAGCAGCGAGAGTGAAACAAAACAGTCAAGTTGCTGCCTGACAGCTGAACAATGAGCTTAGACTCACTGTGAAAGAGGAGAGAGCTGCAGATTCTCTGCTGGTTCATCACTACAAGCAACATCTTTTACATTATTTGGTTGTTTTCTTTGTCATTTAATATGTTGTTACTGTAAAAATATTGGTTACATTGATTTAAAAGAATCAGAGGCCTTTATTCAAACTTCTTCCTGCCAGATGAGCAGCCCCATTAAAACTCGACAGCAAAGTCTTTTGATTGTTAAATCGAGTAAATCGATTCATAAATTGACAGAAAATCAACCTGCCTTTGTTCATAAAGAACGACAGATATTTAATAGCTTCGGTTTCTCAAATATTAATGTTTTCTGTTGTTATTATCTGTGATACGTAACTAAAAGTCTTTGACAAAAGACTAATTTGATGATAATGGGACTTGATTTTGGGTAATTGTGCTGCACAATCTTCTGCTATTTTCTGACATTTTTATAAACCACATGAATTAAAGGTTAATAAATAAAATAATCAGCACATTAATGGAGTATTGAAAATAATTCGATGTGCTGCCATAATTGTAAATAGCTAGTTCTTGTTTATGGAAAGAAGAAAAGTTGCAACACAAGTTTGAAAGGATGAAAATTTACGTTATTTTTACATAAAGCTAAAATTATTTTTTTGGTGCTTTGAGAAACCGTCCCCTTAAAACTTGTGTTTCTAACATGATGTGCACCATCTAAAACCGACTTCTAGGTCAGGATTTTACACGACAGCCTCCTGTAACCTGCAGAAACATGGCTGCAGTGCATTCCTGTCGCTTGAATCTCCTTTTATAAACCATAGAGAGATCGTTCTCAGAGATCCACGCAGTTTCCTGCGGTGGTTCACACTCATGTGAGGTTTGCTCGCAGCAGGGAGCGACGCTGACACATTCCTACCAGTCTGTGAGTTATTTGACGGGTAGAAACGGGTGTAACAGCAGGAAAATTTTGAGTCATGTGGATAACTTCACCAGCAGGTGGTGATGTCCAGCAGCCTCCACCAAATCTGAGAGCATCATGTCATTTTGAGTCCGTGTTTACTCGGATGACGTCATCTGCGGCGGCGTAATTCATGCCTCTGCTTTTTTTTTTGTTTTGTTTTGTGTGTTTTTTCCCCGTGCTCTTTGTTTCTTTTGGCCTTTTGTGCCGTCGCTTAAGGCACGAATGAAAGTTAAATAACAAGCGTTAGATGTTGAAGATACTGTACGGTAAACAACAAGGGTGATCGGACTAAATCTGACATAAATAGGTCAGCGCAGACATGGTGGTTCTCTAATGAAAAATTAAGTGCACATCGCAGCAGCGGGATAAAAAAGGATATCATCTGGTGACAGAGGAAGCTGCTGCTGCCGCCGCTGCTGTCTGTGCTATGAAGTCTGACTCATCGATATCTGACCTGCTGCTGTCAGTACATCTGAATGGCTGCAGACAGCACAGTGATCTCCTGCTCCCGAAGCCAGACAGCACGAAAGGGATGCTTGACCTATTCCAGTACTTGTTTTACCCCTTAGACACAGAAATGCCTCCGAACATGCAGCACACGATTTCCCTCATACGTTTTATCTCCATCTTCAATTTTAAATCTAAGAAATTAAATCTAGATCCAGCTTTAATTCACCAACACAGGTAAAATTACTGCAAGACTCTGCCCAAAAATGGTCAATTCTCGGCTTTTTTCCTGCTGAAATATTATTTTTAGGAGCCATTTTGTTTACTGCGGCTTGTTTAAATGCTGTAAGAGACACAGAGAGGGAGAGAATACAGAATGGATGCTGCCCAAGACCGTCTCACCGTGTCTTTGCTGTGTTTGATGGCCCCCTGCAGGAAGCCGGAGAGACAGCACTGCACTACTCTGTACGGACTGCTGACCAGACCTCGCTGCACTTAGTCGACTTCCTGGTGCAAAACAGGTACATTTAAGAGTCATTTTCACCCAAAAACAGCTTGGTTACGATTGCATAAGTGTGTTGAGGGACATCGGTTCTTTTATGCAAGTTTAAGAGCTGTGAAAATTTCTTGAAACACACTGGCGGTTTGGCGGAAACTGATGTGGTAAGAGGCAGTTTTTGTGGAAACACTCATCATCAAATGTGATCTGTCTGCCTGCTGTGAGTCTTTCTCGTCCTGCTCTTCAGTCTGGAGTAAAGCAGTGGAAGTGCAGAGGAGAGCTTAGCGGCGCTCAGCTCACATTCCCACAAGGCAAACAGAAATGGGTCAAGCACTTTTTCTTCTCTGCCTTAATTTATTCCTCTCTTTTCAATTGTTTACCCACCGCTGCTCCGACTGCACACAGCCCCCACAGAAACAAGTGGGACCCTCTCATTAATTAATAGCCGTGCTCGTACTGTGTCATGCTTAGCCCACGTTACTTAAAATATTTCTCTTGCCCTTTACAGAAGCTTCAAGAGATAAATGAGATTATTTACCTGCTGTAGCAGCGAAGTAGAAGATGGTTTTTCATGGCTTATTTTCATTCTATCTCAACACTCAGTTTCTCTCTTGTGATGATTTAAAAGCACATATTTCTGGATTTAAAGAAAAAATCCTTTTCCAGCCTTTTTTGTCTTGCAAAATCACAAAATCCTGGCTAATAACACATTAACCTGAAGCTGCAGGACTGTGGAAAACACCCTGAGGCTCGTGACTTGTGTCCTGACTGTGTGTGTTTTTGTGTGTGTGTGTTTTCTCACAGTGGTAACCTGGATAAGCAGACGGAGTGGGGGAACACGGCCCTGCATTACTGCTGCATGTACGAGAAGCCTGAGTGCCTCAAGTTACTCCTGAGGGGCAAACCGGCTACAGATATCCGTGAGTCACATGTCGAGGCTCATCCTCTCCTTTAAGTCATTTGTACGCATGCATCACGCTCTAACTGTTGATTATCGCTGCACTTCCTTCAGCCAATCAGAATGGAGAGACGGCGCTGGATGTTGCCAGGCGACTGAGGAACACTCAGTGTGAGGAGGCAGTAAGTACAAGACAGCCAGCTGGGGGTTTTGGACCTCGATGTGGATATTTACAGTCTAAAAAGTTACTAAATCCATAAAACATAAACACAGCTGCTTGTTTAAATTAAAGCGGAGGTTTTTGAGTGTTATCTGTACTTTATTGAACATGTGTCGTCCAGTTATTGGGCGGATGAGTCAGAACACTAGGTGGCAGTCAAAGATTTGTCTCCAGCCTCAGGCAGCAGAGACAGCAGAGTGGAAATAATTGTTGATGTATGTTCATTATTAACGCTAATGTAGGCGTGCAGACAAAAAAAAAACAGCCATTTTATTGCAGTGTAAAATCTCTAATAAATAAATGTATATTATCAAATTAAATTTTTCATTCTGTGTCTCATTAATAGAGTTTTGCTCCTAATTATATTTGCTGCTAATGGTGATGTAACGTCTTTATCTTGTTGCTGTTCTCTATGTGATTTGATAATGGTTTGTGTTAAAAAGGGCCATTTTTAATATTTAGCTGATGAATATGTGTGTTTGTGTGTGTGTGTGTGTGTGTGTTTGTGTGTGTGTGTCAGCTTGTGCAGGCTGCAGAGGGGAAGTTCAACCCTCACATCCATGTGGAGTACGAGTGGAGCCTCAGACTGGAGGAGATGGATGAGAGCGATGACGACCTCGACGACAAGGTTCGAAAGGAGCAAACTTTCTTTTCTGTAACTTTTGACTCGGTCAGAACAACTTCTCTCATTTGTTTGTTTTGTTTTCATGGAAACGGTAAAGAATAATGTCACAGCAGCGCAAAGCAAGATGACGTGTAAGAAGTCAGTGCGTGCATCAACATCAAGTCTGGCTTTGATGGCCACAGAATTAAAGACTGAAGAGCTGCTTTCTATTTTTGAAAAACGTTGAACCGGCTGAACATCGTATATGTAAAGACATAAATCCACGGTGGAGGCAGACGTACCAATTTATTTCACTCATAGAAACCTCAATATACCGTAGTACAAAGCAAGTCACAGGAAGAAGAGTTGACATGAACGTAAACACTTCCAAGTGAGCAGATTTGTGGGTTTAGCAAGTCAGAAGTTGCTTAGACATGCAGGTTAAAAATATGATTTATTGTGTGTTGTTAGAAATGACATAGGCTGTATTTCCATGTGAAGCCTGAAACAGGAAGCCTAGATGTCTTAGTTTTTGCAATATAGAAATTCTGAACTTACTAGGTTTATTTAACACAGCACATCACACACAGTGCAAGAGCTTTGGACGCTGAATTTTCTGTAACAAGAATTGCAAGAATGTAAAAGAATAGTTTGAATTTAAGGAAACAGTTTTATTTTCTGTTTGCCAAGAGTTAGATGAGAAGATTGATACCACTTACTCATCAGAGGGAAACTAATCATCTCATTTAACAAGACTGAGTGCATTTTTTAAAATCTCCAAAAACAACTCAAAAAAAAACCAAGACTTATTTCTCGACTGATGTCGGCTCCGTCTCTGCTCGTCCTCTGTCCCCCTGCAGCCGAGTCCCATCAAGAAGGACCGCTCCCCGAGGCCTCAGAGCTTCTGCCACTCCTCCAGCCTCTCTCCCCACGACAAGCTCTCCCTGCCGGGCTTCATCAGCCAGAGGGACAAACAGCAGCGTCTGTCCTACAGCGCCTTCACCAACCAGATGTACAGCGCCTCCACAGACCTCACCTCCTCCCCAGTGGCCGATGGCCCGCCGCTGCCACCTAGGAACCAGGGCAAAGGTCAGAAATGGCAGCTCTAAGTGCCTTCTTTTTTGGACAGATTCCCAGTTTTAATAATCTGTAGCTTAGGAGATAATGATTCTGTTATTGCTTCTGTTGCAAATGTCAGCCTGTGATGCAAATGATCTAAAAGCTGTTTTTATGCTTTACTGTGTCTGATTACAGCAGGAGGAAGATAGCCTTTGAAACTGTACTTTATGATGTCTGTTAATGTTTGATTACATATCCAGGGCAGGATTAGTTGCAGAGGAATGCTTCGTTATCACTTTTCTGGAAAGTTTCTACCTCGCAGTGTCAGTCAGTCCAGTCACACACAGACACACACAGACACACACACACACCCTGCAGTGGAATGCAATTTGTCGACAGATGAGAGGGCGGGATGCAGGTGTCATTAAGACTGCTTACACAGTAAACCTTAAGAAAAACATGGCTGCAGGAGAGGGCAGGGCGCCACTGGTTACTCAGACGTGTGAAAGGAAAGCTGGATACACTCTTCATCATTAGCCTCGACACAATATACGCACAGTACGCTGTGGGTGTGCTGTCTCTGCAGTATTAGAATTAAAAATAACACTCCTCCCTCTGTCGGGGGGGGATTAAAACACTAACAGTCACAGCTTTAGCAACATGGTTGCAAACATTGCAAAAAAGCTTACGCTGCAGAACTTTCATCTCAACAAGTCATTTTAATCCATTACTGAGCATTTAAATCTTATTTTTCTTAAAACAAGAGGTCTGAAATTTCACCTGTTTCCGGTGCAAGTCAACATGTTTCGGTTGACCCTTCGCTAAGCCCCCCAGTTACAGCCGCTACATCCGTCAAACTCTCCGTTTTTTACATGTGATTTCTCGTTTCCAGCTGAGAAAAGTCGATTGTGTTTGCCGAGATGACGACTGTCAGCAGCAGATTTTCCCAGCTGTTAGCTAGCTAATTAACACTAAATCCGCCTCCTGGAGTTTATGGTTTTAAGCTTACTCGTTTTGAATTGAAAATCCTGCAAAAAAAATGGTCTTAATGTGCACATGATGGCTGCATTCTTGAATGTTTTAAAGACTGAGCTGCAAGTCTGTGCTAAAAAGTCAGCATTCTCATAATTTAAGGTGACATGTAGAAGTCAGGGAAACAAAAGTGTGAGAGGTTGTTAGTCCTCGTTTGTTTGTTCAAACATAGTCCGGTTAATGCTTAGTGTAGAAAAACACACTCAGCCAAACAGCACAGAGGGTCAGTGCTCTTAGTTTTCTTGTTTTGAACAAATGGTTTAAGTTTAACTGAGGAAACAGGCTATTAAGGAAAAGATTAACCAGTGTTTCTGGCAAATCTTAAGCTAAACTCTGAAACAAGACTAAAAGCAGTATCTTTCCTCTCACACAGTGGATGTGTTAGTCCTGACTTTTGTGTCATTCATATAATCATGTAGTTAGCTAATAAAAAGCTGATTGATTTTGGAGATAACACCAGGTTACTAAGCTATTTGGCTTTGTAACACAAACAAACAAAAAAACACCCAACTAGCATCACTCTCACTACAGCCCCACGCGTATCACGTCAGTATGTGAAGATATGCAAAACTGGACTTCTGCTATCAGAAAATGGGTTTAGCAAACGGTCAGTCATCCCTCTTCTACTGCAGAAACTCTTCCAGGAAGCTTTAAAGGAAATCAGGAGTTCATCCTGTTTTTTGTTACTCGAGAAACCAGGATCTGGATTTGATCCTGATCTGCAAAAAAATCCTTAAATTCCTGGTGAATTTTTGCTCCTTAGACTTAAAAAGGGGTCTTCTAACTAACTACAATGGTTTGATTGATCCTAATAGCTTTTATGATATTGATTAAAGCCCCTCAGATGATTAAAAACAGCATTGGAAACAGGTGGATTTCTTTGAGTTTGATTTACGCAAAAATAAGATTAAAAGCCTGAACAAGAGGCTAAATGGCATACATACATATAGACTAACATGCTAACTCCTCAGAGGCTCCAGATTAGCAGCTCTCGCTCTCTCTTTCTCTCAGTAGGTGCTGAAGAGCTCGGCCCCCCGGGGGGCCAGCTTTCGCACCATTTCTCCTCTTTTTTTTTTTTCTCCTTTGCTTGCCACTGATAAGATTTCATCTTGTTATTTTACAGTGTGTGGGAGCAGCTCTTTTTAAGACTGACATACTGTAGATTCTCTCCCACACTCCTCATCTCGCTCTCCTTTCTTTCTCTTTTTTTGTTTCTCTATTCTTTCAGCTCCACACTTGGCATTCCTTGGCTCTCATTCGCACTACGCCACACTGGCTGGCACTCGACCATACATCAGTGAATATCCTGTTTTTACGTTCTCCCCGCCCCCTTTTACTCGGCTGTGTGTCCCATATGCAGTTATCCCTCAGTTGTTTCTTCCTTTACAGCTCACACTCACAGGGTGGTGGTCTGTATATTTTTTAAGTCAACAATGGGACCACGTAGGCAAGTCCGAGTCTCCAGTTAAATATTCTTTGCCTACGTGAATTTTGAACCTTGCTGGAGTCGAGTCCCACCATCCTTTGGGCTGTAAACTCTAAACACAGCTGATTTCCTCTCTGGCTGAGCTTTCTATTAGCTGCCTTTCACCCTACTTTTCTCCACATTAGTGACCAGCGAGTGCATTGGAGTCCCATTAGAAACCAAAACAGGCATCTTTATGAGCAAATCCTCTGATTAGACAGATTTAAAAGGTGCATCAATAACATCTCTTTTTCATTGTTTTTGCATTCTCCTCCAAACATTTCTGTTACACATTTGTTCAGACGATATGTTTTCCTGCAAAAACCAACTCCTGAGAGCAGAATCACACCCTTTTTTCCCACATTTTTTCAGCTCCTCCTCTCCTCTCCATGCTACATTATACTCTCCTTTCCCTTCTCTGGGTTTTTTTTCGGGGGGTTGGGGGGGGTCACAGTAAAAGAATGGATCATTTTTCGGAGCCTCATCACCTCATGTGTTTTATGTATCGCTCCTCTAGCTCCTCCCCCATCTGGCCCTCCCTCTACACTCACACCAGGAGGCAGCTCCACCCTGTCCAAGAAGAGGCCTCCGCCCCCACCTCCTGGACACAAACGCACCCTGTCCGACCCACCCAGCCCGCTCTCTCACAGTCCACACAGTAAAGGGGGCTTAACTGGGGGTGAGATGCAAAGCACACGAGTAAACAGAAGGGCTGGACTCACTCAGGCATGACTCCAGCCTGGAGCTTCAGGGTTGTGATTGTCCAAAAAATGCAGAGTTGTTTTTAAAGATGACTAAGAATTCATTGTAATAGTAAAATTTTAGGAGTTTTCTTAAGGATTTGGAGAGTTTTTATGTCCATGTGCAATTTAAAATGGTGATCATAGCCTCAATATTTTTATATTTGATTACTGGATTCATCATCACATCTAAAAAAACAGTCCAGTGCAACATTTTTTTAAGATTAAGGAAATGATTCAGTTCTTTCACAAGATAAAAATAAGAAACAGAGCAAAGCCTCAAGCCTGAAAAGCAGAAACTTGAGAGTTCTTGGCCTTTTTGCTTTAAACATCAAAATAGTTGCTGATTAATTTCCCATCAATGAACTAATTGTCATGTCAGCTGGTTGTTAATGTGCGAAACATTCAACCAAACCCCTCCAAAGATGGATGGTTGTTTTTAAACTGAACTAAAGTTTATATGAACATCTCTAAAATAGGTTTTCACTGTAATCAGAGAGAAGAAACTGAACCAAACTTTCACTTTTTGTGTTTCTAAAAATACACAGCCAATGTGCATGAATGCCTGTGAACATTTCAGATATTTAACTCCACTTGATTTTGCATCCTCGTCATATTTGACGGATGGTTGAAGGATTGTTTAATGTTCACTGTAGCTGTGAGCATCGACACCATCTGACATTTCAATAAAAGGTCATGTGAGGCTCAAATGGACTGTACAATATCTTCATAGTAAAGTAGATTAAATTTAGCTTTAATCATATGAAAGATGGACAATCAAGGTG
The DNA here is from genome assembly GCA_029814765.1 of Acanthurus leucopareius. Classification (NCBI taxonomy): domain Eukaryota; kingdom Metazoa; phylum Chordata; class Actinopteri; order Acanthuriformes; family Acanthuridae; genus Acanthurus; species Acanthurus leucopareius. The sequence goes on from JAQMCX010000032.1 coordinate 4,337,672, forward strand.
AAATTTATATGTTAACAAAGACACAATAAACAAGCCCGAAACTGATAATTATGGCAACTTCAATATGTCATAAATTCTTCATCAGAAAGGCTACTTATCCATAATATCATTATTCTTAAAAACTGCACAAAGAGACATCCACAAGATTGGATCAGCAGGTTAGTTAGAAAAACTTCTTTACAAATTTAGAGCAATAATTTGTTGATCTAAACTAAACAGAAAAACAACACACGGAGACAAAAGGAGACACACCTGAGTCATCTTACCTGCGATCTTGTGTCCCTTCTGTCTGTATAATGGGGATGTTTTTAAAAAAATTTTAACTGTGGTGTTTCGTGCATTCTGTGTTACACAAACAGTAACACCCACCACTAATCAAAAGATGACACTTTATTACACAACCCCGATTTCCAAACAACACGGGCTCATGGAAAGCTCAGCCAGATGACGCCTCCCTCATTGTTTTTTTAACCATCGCAGCATGTTAATTTATTTCCACATTTATATCAAATTAATCCCTCGGTTAGCGCTCTGTAATGGTGTCGAATAATCTGTTTGTCGTCATCAATGTCAATGTTGTAGGAAGCGACTCCACCCCTCCTCCTGTCAGCAAGATGTCTCCTGTTTCTAACAAGTTTGAAGGAATTCCTCAGCAGCAAAGGTACCGACACAAGTAAACTATGTCGCCTGAGACACACGCTTCTTCTTAGATTCTGCTCTTCATTCAGCCTCATGTGAAAATCTTTCCCCAGCACTACTTCAAGCAACACAAAGTCTACACTTGGTCCAAGGGTTCTTCCCAAACTACCTCAAAAAGGTGACGTTTCTGTCCAGTTTTCATTTAAATGTAGGTTGTTGATTTTAAGACGTTTTTTAAGTAACTGTGTGTTGCTCTCTCTAGTGGCATTGCGGAAGATTGACACCATACACCACCCGTCTATGGATAAGTCCAGCCACCCTCCAGAGGTCTTCCAGAAGTCGCCACCGGCATCCGACACCCCGCAGAAGACTCCTCTGGCGGACAGGCCTCAGCTGGGAGACCTGCCCCCGAAACCGCAGCCGTCTGAACTTCCTCCTAAACCGGGAGAACTTCCTCCGAAGCCGCAGCTCTCCGACCTCCCACCCAAACCTCAGCTGGGAGACCTCCCGCCCAAACCCCAGCTCAAAGACCTGCCCCCAAAGCCTCATCTCGCAGACATCCCCCCTAAACCCGGGACAGCCGAGTCCGCTCCCAGGCCGCCTCCTGCAGAGACGGTGCAGAGGCCTCAGACGCAGCCTCCACCTCCGCCTCAAACTCAGCCTCAGCCTCAACCGCAGCCTCAGCCGCAAGACTCACCGTCACCTAATCAGCAGGCAAATATAGCGGCCCCCTCCCAACAAGCTGCTGAGGACACCAATGGGACCCCGGCTGGGTCTGCAGAGACACCAGTGCCCCTCCCGAGGAAGATCAACACGGTATGAACGTTCACATTTCCTCAAATATTTACTTTAAAGACTTCTTCAGAAATGTTTTTAGAGATTAAACAGGCTTCACTGCCTAACTATGACTTCCTCAGTACAACTTCTCAGTAAACAATCCATTTGTTTGTGGATTTTTAATATCAGTAGTTGACAAATGTTTTAAAATTCAATATGATACAGTGGCCTAACCCTTACACGACATCAGCACACAACATAAACAGGCATTCTTGATTTACGGTTTCATAAGTTTGTTTTAAAAAAAACAAAACAGGGTTTGTGCTGAGCAGGTCAGTTTACGTTCAGTTCTCTCTGCAGATAAACTGGATTTGAGACTTTGTTTCTGTGACCTCAAATATCTTTGGCATTTCTGCACTTCAAGCTTTAGTTACATGTAAGCTGATACTAAAAAATCTGATTATCCTGACCGATGAATCAGTCTCAGTCTCATATAAATGTGATACATGTTACACATAATGCTGTGTAATACATTTACTTTACTTGTTAGCTGTCTGACATTCAGTTTGTTGCACTAAAGTTTGAAACTTGTTTATCATTTATTTCTTGAGCCTCAGGTAACACATTCAAATTTTTTTTTATTTTATTTTTCTCATCATCTTAATCAAAATACTGAAAACAGATACAGCTCATAGACTTCATAGACTTTATTTGCAGTGGCCATTGAAGGTGCAGTATTTCCACTTTTACATGAAACGACAACGTTTTGAATGAATTTTATCTTTATTTTCTGATTTTTTAAGGTTTTCATATCTTAAACTACTGCTGGTAAGGAGGACAGAGACTTTGCTCAGATATTTTAAGTCATTTTTGTTGCTCTTTTTCCAGGTCTCACTCTAAATAAGCATATCTACACACTCTGGGTCACTAAAACAAATGGAAGTAAATAAAATAATATGTTTTTGTGCACTGTGATCAAAGTTTTGATGTTTGCGTGTTCAGGGGAAAAGCAAAGCCCGCCGGGTGAAGACGATCTACGACTGCCAGGCCGACAATGACGACGAGCTGACTTTCGTAGAAGGAGAGGTGATTATAGTCACAGGAGAAGAGGACCAGGAGTGGTGGGTGAGTCCAGCTTCACTGCTTCACTCTGCAGCTTCCTGCTCACAAACGCACAAAAACACCAGCTAACACTGAACGCCACATTGTGCTTTTTTTTTTTTTTTTCTTCCTCACACGCTCTCTTTACCCTTTGCACTTCCAGATCGGGCACATTGAAGGAGATCCGGAAAGAAAAGGGGTGTTCCCCATGTCTTTTGTGCACATCCTGAGTGACTGACAGCCAGAAAGACTTGCACTACGCCTCTCCCTACACTGGGAGGTCCTGTAAATAGCTAACATAACACCCCTTGTCACACGACAGGTGTCCTAAAGAAAAAAAAAACAACAACAACAACCAAGAACAACAACAACAACAACAACAAAGAAGAAGAAACCCAAGAAGGCTCATCTAGCCATGGATGCCTCATCCATGCTGTACAAAGAATGTGTGTATTCTTCCTTTACCAGTATTATCTTAACCCTATAGCACGGCTGCGACGAAGCCACTCTCAGAACCCTAGCACTTACCTAAAGTCTATGTTTATGCTGTTACTGTGTATATATGTATGTAAATATATATATTTGTGTGTGAGTGTATATACATGTTTTATTGTACAAAACATGTACCATTGCTCTCTCTCTCTCTCTCTCTCTCTCCCTCTCTCTCTTTCTCTCTCTCTCTCTCTCTCTCTACCTGTCAGATTTAAGCATCAGGGCGGTGGAGTTTGAATTTTATCTGTATTGATTTTACTGGCCCTTCGAGTAATTATCAGCTTATATTTCTGGAAAAAAAAAAAAAGGACAAATAAGAAAAAATGGAATGTGAAATAGGTCATGTCACTTATTTGTGTCTTGCATCCCTGTTTACCACCATAAATAATTGACTGAAGAGGCAGGAGTCTCCCACTGATCTTCCCGAGGTGAAAAGAAATTTCATTAAATGTACTCTTTGTTCTTGCTTGCTTTGTGTGTACACGTATTATGGTTGTTTTACAGTATAGAAAACCTGCTGCTACTGTGTGGTGGAATATCAAAGCCTGTGGTTCACTGTAGGTCACTAATTTACTCCTTGTTACACTGTTCACTGTATGTATGCTCTGTGTGTGAACTCGAACGCCATCTCCACAGTCCTTTTTGACCATTTCTGTGCATGGTGTAACAATGACTGGAATTGAGTGGAGTGCTGCATTCAAAGACGCTCACCTCAGGGTTTGAAAAGCCACTATTAATCCAGCAGGACCACACAAAAAGGGTATCCTGTTGTTAAAAGCCACTATTAATGACAAGTATGGGGGGAAAACTCAAGAGGACATCTTAGCAATAAACTTGATTTTCTGACAGGCTAGAAGTTTCACTTTAACCTGTGTTCACGATTCAGTGTCTTGTAAAAACCTCATGAGCTTGAAAAGTTTTTTTTTTGAGTTTGAGTCATGTAATATCATTCCACGTTACTGGATTTCAGTACTTTTCCAGGTTTGCCTGTGAGCCAGAGATGTCTTTTTAGAAGTGGACTTTGTAAAAGGCCGGAGAGCCGATGTACTCTCACCCAGTCCTCACTGACTTGCAGTTCTTCCCATGTTAAGGAACAAAACCCATCAACCCATTGTATCATTAAAAGTGCTGTACTTCAACACAGCGAGTCTGCTCTTTTTGTTGCTTAATAGTGTTTGTGTTATGATTTCCAGGTCTGTTTGTGTCTCCAACTGGAATTTCAAAACCTGGCATCAGAAGGGAAAAATGCATTTGTAAGCAGCTTATTTAAAGTGCGGCTGGACTCCAGATAAAGGAACAGTGGACTTTTTGGCAAATGTGCTTATTCAGGTTCAGGAAAATTCCTGGTGAGATCAACTCATGTGGGTCTTAATTATAACAGGCAAAGCAGAGTCTGACTCTAACTAAATGCATTTACAATTTTGAGGTCGGCCTACTCGTGTATTTGAACTTTATGTTCACACTTTTACAGTTTATTCAAAAAAGGAAATTTTATTGTATTTGAAAAGTAGCCAATTACATTTGTTACAGCCATAGATGTCAGTTTTCATAGGATTTCTACATCAAAATATGGTTAATATAGATTTTAAAAAATATACAATATAAATTCTATGAAAAGTGCAATTATGAACAGTAATCAAATCCATCACTAACAGGGGCTTTTCTGTATAATTACTTTTAATGCTTTTTAAATATTTACCTGCCAATACTTATATTGAAGATGAGACCTTTACATGTAATGTTAACAGATAAGTTTTATGTTATGGTTTTTGTACTTAATGCAGATATAAATATTTCCTACCACTGCATATCTGTCTTTAGCTGAAGTTTGCAGATGTTAGCTGAGCACAAACACTGGAAACACAAACAAAATCCACCTAAATGCACATAAAGGCTAATTCAGTTTTAGGTTTTTATATCTGTTAAATGACAAAAGTGTAAACTTAAACCTTTTTCTGAGTCTCACTTTTTGCAGGTAGCCACTCAGATCCAAGAAACTTTACTCATAGCATCCAGTTTTTAAGCTAAACAGCTGCTTTTAGTATCTTAACACCTTTAAGATAACATTTTTTGTGTTTACCTGTGAAGTCATGTAATCATGTTTTTAGGGTTGAACGCTTCCAAGTTTAAAGTCTTTAACCCTCAGTAGTTTAACTTAAGGGACAGCGGAAGAATTTCCAACTTATTCCAAATTTACTTCAACATTTAAGACAAAGTTCTCCAAACAAGTCTCATTTATTTGGTATCAACATTTCACATTTTAACAAAAGTTCACATCCAATTCTTCAACTTTTGGATTTAATCTCAACACAGGAATAATCACCTTAAGACAACATAAATACTTTGTGTCTTTAACACAAATTGCACTTATAAAATAAAACAGTTCACAAAGCAGTCATACCAGAATACTGGTAAAAACCAAAAACCAAACTTATTTACACACTTGGGCTTTAAGTTTTGAGCCTTGGTCTTTCACCACTGACTTGATGACGCCCACGGCGACCGTCTGCTTCAGGTCTCTCGCTGCAAAGCGTCCTGAAAGCACAAAAAATGTTGTAAAACACTGCAGAAGCCAAAATGGGAGAGATTTCTTGTACATGAACTCAAATGGACTGACAGAATACCTAAAGGAGGGTATGTGAAGAAGCTCTCCACACACATGGGCTTGATGGGAACCAGTTTGACCGTGGCGGCGTCTCCGGAGATCAGCATCTGCGGCTGGTCCTCCAGTTTCTTGCCTGTGCGGCGGTCGACCTTTTCTCTGAGCTCAGAGAAGCGGCAGGTCACATGAGCGGTGTGGCAGTCCAGGACGGGAGAGTATCCGGCTTTGATCTTCCCTGGATGGTTCAGGATGATCACCTGAAGACATGAAGAACCACATCAGGATGGCAGCTAAAGCACATTTTAAACTCACGCTGTTAAATCCACTGAACCAACCTGAGCTTCAAAGCTGCTGACGTCTGACGGAGGATCCTGCTGAGCGTTGCCCGCCACGTCCCCGCGCCGCAGGTTCTTCACGGCCACGTTCTTGATGTTGAAGCCGACATTGTGTCCAGGCAGAGCCGTCTCCAGCCCCTGGTGGTGCATCTCTATGGACTTCACCTCAGCGGTGAGCTTGGCAGGGGAGAACATCAGGGTCATGCCGGGTTTGAGGACGCCTGTTTCAATCTTACCCACAGGTACAGTCCCAACCCCTGAAAGCACGAAGACAAGAACACTTAAAGTCAAATTTAGGTGTTGAGATATAAGTTAAACTCATTTTATTCAACAAGCTTTGCAGCCGTCCCTCCCCCACTAATCCTCTGCTGCACACCTGTGCTTCATTCTCTTGATTTGAGCCAATTCACAGACAAGCAAGCAGAGATGAAAAATGACAAGGTAGCACTTAAAAATCAACTCTGAGCACATTTTCTAACCTCCAATTTTGTAGACATCCTGCAGAGGTAATCTCAAGGGCTTGTTGATGGTGCGCACTGGTGGGTGGATGGAGTCCAGGACCTCTAGTAGAGTTTTCCCGCTTGCATTCCCTTCCCTCCGTCTGGCTTTCCAACCTTGGAACCAGGGCATCTGTAGAGAAGAAACCACTTTTGTTTAAAGATGTTACACACTCTTAATCTGACTACTTTAACTCTGATCTGTCTGTACCTTCTGTGTTGCAGTGATCATGTTCTCTCCAGTCCAGCCAGAAATGGGAACAAAGGGGATGGTCGCCGGATCGTAGCCTATCTTCTTGAGGAAGCCGCTCACGCCTCGCACCACCTCGTCAAAGCGTTTCTGGCTGTAAGGCGGTTCGGTCAGATCCATCTTGTTCACACAGACTATAATCTGCTTCACACCCAGAGTGTAAGCCAGCAAAGCGTGCTCTCTGGTCTGACCGCTCCTCGACACGCCGGCCTCATACTCTCCTTTAGCTGCAGATACAACCAGGAGGGCCACATCAGCCTGAAATGACATTACAGGTGAAACAAAGGAAAAAAAGGCAAACAGGAAGTGATTCATATTGATGCTGCTTACCTGTGAAGTCCCTGTTATCATGTTTTTAATGAAGTCACGGTGTCCAGGAGCATCAATTATAGTCATGGTGTATTTTTGAGTGTTAAACTTCAGCAGTGAAATGTCAATGGTGATTCCTCTCTCCCGCTCGGCCTTCAGCTTGTCCAACACCCAGGCGAACTTGAAGGAGCTCTTCCCCATCTGTTAAAAGGAAAAAGTCTTAAAAACAGCTTTTAACATTTTGATATCAAGTGTTACATTATAGTTTTGCTTCTTTACCTGAGCTGCAGCTTTCTCAAACTTCTCCAGCCTCCTCTGGTCGATGCCACCACATTTGTAGACGAGGTGGCCGGTGGTGGTCGACTTCCCGCTGTCGACGTGACCGATAATCACCACATTAACATGAGTCTTCTCCTTTCCCATGTTTGAAGGTTGGTCTTGCAAATCAAACAAGTCAACTGTGCGCTCCTGAAATGAAATAACCAATTTCACACTTCCAAATTCCTCTATCAAATAGATCTGACTACCATGAAGTGCTTTTATAAGCTCCACTTGGCCGTGCAGGAATTAAAGACAGGTGTGCTGCTTCATTAAGCTTAATTGGTGGCAGATGCAAGTTTGGTTAAAGCTGAAATTTGGGGGAATATTTTGACACTGTTAAACAGTAAAGAATCTCAGATGGGGAGAACAACAAATGCTGACGAGGTAAACGAAATTCCCCACAATCATTATTTTTTTTGTGGAAAGCTGTGGTGAGAAAAGAAAAAGAAGAAATGCACAAATGTTTCAGCTTGACCTTTCATCAGTGTGGGCAGCAGGAAGGGGCAGTTAGTCATCTGTCCTTTAAAGCCTACCGCCATGGATCACCTAATGATCTCAAATTACAACCAGGTGTGTCATTCTGAGACAGCAGGCTTCAAACAGTCTTAATAATTTACCTCTCCCTTTGTATCAAGGAAATGAAATTGGCCAAGAAGCATAAAAGGAAAACTACTGACAAGCAATAAATGCATTTTTAATGTTAAAGTGAGTGCTGACTGTTAAATTTTGATGTGTTTGTGGGTCAAAATGTGCCTTTAAAATAGAAAAAATGGAGCTTAACCAAAGTAAAGGCCTCTTGCTTGTGCTGCAGTTAATGTTAAAATAACATAAATTATGCTCTTGCTGCTGGACATGTTAAGTTAAATTAAAAGATCCATATGAGATTTGATTGCTTATTTTCTCCTGTACTCATGCACTGAGAGTAATTTCAAAAAGTGGTAAAATATCATATCTAATATGTCCCGGAAACTCTGTCATCAGCAAATGAGATGCTGACTTGCATGTACATAGTGCAGTAAAGCAGGTGACATTTTATAGCGGCAAGTTCATAAACTTTTTCTCAGGTGTTTAAACATTAGTTTGCAAAAGTATTGTTCCAAGCAATGCAGGCACTTAAGTTCCTACGAGGGCAAAAGCCCCCTAATGTCTTATTTAACTTCTTAAATTAGAAATTATAAATATATTAGATGAACTTTGAGTCATTCTTCAAATGAACAACTGTGTTTTAGTTAAAAGAAAAATGAACCAGTTGACTTAATGAAAACTTAAAATATATACAACAGTAAAATGCAACATACACAATAATGCAGCAGTAATATTTAGTCAACAACATCGGGTGTAAAAGTCAAACAATTACAGGGAACCTTTTACTGCAACCTGAATACTTTCATTTTTGATTCTTTAAGTACTTTTTTATGTGATAACTACATACTTTTACCCACACAAGTTGTTTTTAATACATTATTTTTACTTGCAGTGTATTATTTTCACAGATACTCATACAAAAGTAAAAGATCTAAATACTTAATCCACCACTGACTTCTGCTACTCTGGGGTCATCGTGGAGGGTCAGAGAGCATTTTAGCGCCACCTGCGGCTCGTTTGAGGCACATTAGTTGCTTGCTCAAGGATACTTTGTTAGAGAGAGTAAACATTATTAGAAAACCGGTTCAACGAGAGGCTTACTTAAACTTCTAGCGGCTATAAGTCCTAATTAAAGCCACGGTGAGACATATTAATAGCTAGGGTCAGTAATGGGCTAGGTCAATAATAGGCTAATCCGTTGGTAGTGACCGTTGGAACTCAACAGCGGTTCGCGCGCTTGGCCGGGCGGGGTCATCCTCCTCCTCATTCATAACGGAAGGTGTGGAACGTTCCCCTCCGCGCGCATAGGAGGGTCAAACCGAACTCATCTCCTGTTTGACGACCACAATGACGCTGAATAACTAACCCGGAAACAGCGGCAGCAAATCGCTTTTCTTCTCCTTTCAGCCCGGACCGCTGGCTTCTAGCGTGGTATCCAGACATCGACTCCCGTGTTTCTTTACGAGCATCAAGGTAAATCAGAGAAATTACCGCTTTATCTTGCCTTTTGGTGTCTTTCTAAACTAACCGCCATCGCCGTCCACCGGTTGCCATTCAGTCTGGCTTGTTGTGAGTGTTACATTTTGTTCAAAAAAGGCAAAAAAAATTGATGATTCATAAACGTGTGCGGTGGAATTAAACCCATGTATCGTCAAGTTAATGTGAAATTAAAATAGTGAGAAATATTTGTCTGTGTTTTTAGGCAACATAGTCGAGGGACCGTTAACTTCCCCTTTTCAGAACAACGGTAGGTTTCTCAAGGTAGACGTTGAGGCTACACTGCTAGCTAGATTTTTCCTTTATTTGGCCAGAGGCATTGAATGTTACATGCTTGACCCATATATTATTAATACCAGGTTATCAGCTGTGTTTTTGGCCTCGTCTGCACTGGAGAGCCAGGTAATCTATGCAGTTTAAACTGACCGTGTGGCTTGGATTAAGACTGCTCGCTTACAGTCAGACAATGATGCATCATTAAAGCTGCATTTAAAGGAAATGCACACACACACACACACACTGACAGCTGGGACGTGGTTAGAGCTGGGTTTTCTTTGTTGATTTTTCCTTTTGATCAATGCATAAAAGAGGAGTTCGTCACAGGTTTCCAAACTTGTGTTCATGGCAGTGGTGGAAGAACTATTCAGGTCATTTACTTCACTAAGAGCAGCCATAATGTTTGAGCACTTCTGAGGTAATTCAAGTTGTTGTCCCCCTCTGAAAGGTAGTATATTGTAAAGTTGCATGAAATGGAAAGACTCAAGAATGTGTGCATCAATATAGCACTGTAGTACTCATGCATGTGTATCATAGGCTCCTGGAATCTACCTAACAAACCTGTCACTGTTATTTCATGTGAAAATAACTCACTGAGCAATACTGGTTGTTTTTAAAGTTTTCTCTTTATATCAGTCGTGTGCATAACTCAAGCATGGTTTGAAAATATATGTATGTTATTTCCTTTCTGGCCAGTCTCTGCATATGTCCTGAAAGTGGAAGTGAAACGTCCAGAGAGCCGGATTTAATGGTGCAACAGTTTTGAGACTGTGATGCAATGTCTGCGTTAAATTTGTCTTTAAGGTCTCACAGGTTCTCATTGTGCAAATTAGACCAGTTTCGCTGCATTTAGGTAAATAATGCATGATATATGAAGCTGCAAGACTCCGACTGACTCCTTAAAAGGAGAATGTTCAAGTGTAAATTCAAACGTCACTACCTTTGATGAATCGAGTTCATTGCCTGTGAATTCCTACTTATAAAACCACTCCTACCTCTCCTCTTAATGTATGCAGCACTTTTTTATGTATTCATTAGCCTTTGTTTATTGCTAGCCAATGCAAAATGGCCTCAGTACTTCAATGCAAAACAAGTTATGCTGTATGAAATAATATGCCTTCAGGTTATTTGACTTGTCCTCTTGCGATTTGTCTTCCTCATATCTGCCTCTGTCCATTTTCAGAGAAGGAAGTTTCTCTTTTCTCTTTATGTTCTGGCATTTAAAAAAAAAAATGGACATACTTTCTGTTCTCATAGTTTAAGTCAGTGTAGATCTGTAAATACGTGCTGGAAAAGACATGACAAATACCTGACTTTGGCCATGGTTGTAGTACCGTGAGACATGGCGCGACTTGTCGTGCCATGTGTCATACTCTTTCTGCAGCGGCGTGGACAGATGGCATAATAGATGGAGTCACTTTTGAAGCTTTAAAAACTCCAAATCTAGAAGTGATACTTTCTTATTTTGGTGAGTGTTGCACGTAACAAAGTTGCTGCAGAAGTTAGAAAGATTGCAAAAGTGAAGGGAAAGCAAAATTGCGACAAGAAAGTGAAATCTGGTGTTGAGCATTTCGTGCGTTCAGGAAGTAACCTGTGGGAGCTTTTTCTCACAACCTTGACTCGTGAAACAAGCATGAAATGAGAATGTAGCTCATGTGGCACCATGTATTCACCCATAAATCCGAGTCGAATGCAAGTAGAGGCATGCAGGTGTATTTAGGCATGACTTTTCTGAGAGATTAAACATTTATTGGGTACTGCAGCAACATTGTAATTCACAGCAAACGCCAGGAGCCCTCTGGATTAGGAAAGGATTCCTTTTTTTTACACGTTAGCTTTTACTTTTCAATTATAATCTTGCTGTATTGTAACCTTGTCAGAGTCACACAGCTTCAGTCTTTTTCTATGTGAGGATATTGTTGACATAAGATAAGACTTTTGTCAGTGCCTCACATCAGTGTTTGCATTATAGGTGCTCATATAACAATGGGAACAGAGATGTGTTGAAATGATAAAAATAGTCTCTTTCTTTGTGCTAACATAATGCTGATAAATTGAGCCAAATTTCCTATTAAATAATCTCTCATTTAGATCCACTAAGGCTTTAAGCAGGAGCCTTTTACCCCCTGAGTAAGCCCATGTGAGAGAGCTTTCCACATACTTTCTCCAGCAAATGCGTTCTCGTTTGGACAACTGTAGACGCTGTAGCTGCGGTGATAAGACGAGGGTAGGGTGAGTGTAACCGTAGTTAATTTTAATTATTAATCGTTGTTCCAGGAGTTCCCTCAGGGAGCTATAAGGCAGAGCTGCTCAGACGTTATCAAGTCACAGACATGCAGACCTGCAACATTTTATCACTGTGGAAGGAAGATTTTGTTTATTCTGCAAAAAAAAAGATGTTGATACATAAATGAGGAAGAACAGCGGTGAGAGGAAAGACTATGATTGCAATAGAAATGTTTGGGCATTAACTCATCAGGACAGTTTTGAGTGAATAAATAATTGACCTCACTGGAATGTCACAAAGACGCCAAGGGGTCCGGGACCCTTCTTCGCAGCCCACTCCCTTTGAACACACCCAGTGTGGCTGAGCTGCTGCTTCAGGTTGGGTTACAGCAGTTATTCTCGGTATGAGTAGTGCATCCACTCACACCAAACGTCTCCTCTAGTTAAACCATTGTTGTAACATGTTCAGTTAGTGTACCGTGGTGTAGTTTGTACTGTATTGCTTTTGAAAGGCAGTCAACACGTGTTCACTTACTGCTGCCACAGAGACTTAAAAAATTCTTATCTCAACATCAGCCGTGACCTCTTTTGACTCGAAACCATAACGTGTTAACTAAATTCAGAATGTGTGAACCATTTAAGCACTTCAAGCTTTGGTTTTAAGTTCTTGTCGCTTTTTTATTTGGTGCTCTGTAGGTTGTTTTTTTGTGATCTGTGGTAATGCAATCTTCAGCCGCTTCAGGAAATGACAGCAGCCAACTCTCCTCTGACACACTTCCCACCAAAGCTAAATCTTTACACGAGGCTGTTTGCATCATTGCGTTCACTTACTGTACTCCACACAGTACAGGCAGCATGCTCAGTCAGGTGCTGCTGGCTTAGCTTCATGTTGAATGAGATGTATTGATCCCTTTCTATAGTGTTACACTGTTTGTTCAGTTATTTGGATTAACTTCCTTTAAGTGATTTTGGCCTGTTCAGCATTCTGCTCTCACACTAACAGAGCACATTGTCATGAAAAAGCTTAATCTGCTTGACTTCAGCGTAATTTAAATGTTCTACCCCCCCCCCCCCCTTTTTTTTTTCCAAAAATATGTTTTTTATAGACACTTCACTTCCAATTACAGTATTGTGGAAACAGTGCCATTGAAGTCTTTTTTTTAAGAGCCATTATTTGGGACACATAATTCTACTTCTTCCATCACCACTGCATGCCTGCTCTTGTCCATGAGCAGATCATAGTTGAAATGATGACACACTTGAGTCACTCGCTAGGAAAGGCTGACTGTGCCCCCTCTTCTGAGCAGTCCTGCATGCTCCCGCACACAGATCTCAAAGACAATATCTTGATCTAATTAGCCGGTCTACTGTTTGCTTTAAAAAGTTGCACCTGGTTTTTAATGACTTGATGTGTTTATTGAGCTTGTGAAGAGTCTTTATATGAGGAAGCATCAAATGCCGCTGTTAGGTCCTCAAACAGATTTATTTCCTAGTTTGTTGCTTAACACACGCTGACTGTTTTTTTGCTGTTAAATAAGCAGAGAAAGCCCTTGCAGTGCTGTGGACCTCCTAGCTGTGGCTGTTTGTGTTTGTAGCCTTTGGCGGGAGCAAGTAATGTACTTTTGATGTGTGCTTCTGAAGTGTATGAGTCAGTACGTGTGCCAGTTTCAGATCCGCAGCCCTGGCTTTGCTGGTGGACGGCACCGCCAGAGCATTCCTCTCAGCTTTCTCACATCCGTCCTGTGATGTTGGCTTATCTGAAGCCCTGCACACACACATAATGAGAAGAGAGAGCGATCTCATGTTTTTTTTTTTTTCTTTTTCTCCTGCAGGCAGGCCATCCAAAGGCCTCCAACAGGATGCTTTCATTTGTTGCTCCCTATATGCAGTAGCATCTTCCGAGTAAACGTGGAAGGAAAAAGCAAAGTGGTCTTCGCATAGAATTTCTCAACAAAAAGCTATAAATAACGTGCCCCACACAAAGGGAAAAAAGCCATCACCTTGTGTGCACTTACCCCCCGCACCTTTCACACATGCACAGAGTTCCCCTTCAGGCTGAGATTTGAAAAAATCTGCAGAAGAGACTGCAGAAATAAGGATTTGCGCAAGATTTTCTCCGGTGACAGCCAGTTCGGGCAGCCAGGCAATTATTTGTTTGTCCTGCTGTTTCTCAAAAAAAAAAAATCTGGTTACATTTTATAAAATTAGGATAAAAAAATATCTTTCCACTTGGGTGGTGACGATGATTTTATTACAGTTTGTGAAACCAGGCAAGCATGAGATCCTCATGTGGCCGCCTACATGTCCGTGGACACACAGAGCAGGGGGAGTTGCCACAGATGGCAGATCAGCATGCTAGAAATTCAGTTTTTGCATGAAACTGTCGCCATGCTCCCTCGCACCATCCTTCATCCTAATATAGTGTTAAAAGCTGTCCTACTTTTTACACCAACTGCCTGTGCATTCATTAAATTGTGTTACAAGCCACATAGACCTTTTTTATGGAGTTCTACATATTGTGATATTTATCAAAGAAGCAGGTTTTGTGATAACTTCAAGGAGAGATTAATGCACTTTTACACCATATATATTCATGTCAGTTCATGTCTTCCCTCAGGATGAATCGTAAGAACTTTGATCTCTATACTTTTCTTTTGCTGCCATCATCAGCTCAGAACCGTCCAGTGCTTTGATTTATGATGAATTATTGATCATTTAAGTGAAGTCTACTGCTAATGATGAAACATTAGCATGCTATCATGTTAAAATAAGAGAGCAAATACGGTAAATATATCTCCCTCAACTGCTTAACAGCTGCTTCTTGCAGGGTGTTATGATAAAGATAGCAGTAATCCTAACGACAGACTGGTATGTCAGAGTCTGGTTGGATGATTCCTTATAATTGCCTGGCATGATGTAAACCAATTTTTGAATCCAGCTGGGATGAATAAGCCCTCGTCGAGACATTTGTTTTGACGTTTCAGTTCAAGGATTTCCAGTCCATGTAAGTGATCTGTGAAGGTTTTCTTAATGAAGAGGTTTTTCCATAGAGGCTCGGCTGGGCTCTGTGGGATCCAGTCGGTGTCCCTGCTTGACCACGGGACACAAACTTGAGCATTAATTTAAGATTTATTCACCAGTTTAAAAGATGTTTTAAATAGATGTCTGAGTATATTATTCTGGTGCTAAATCTAGTTTCAGAAATATGTGATAGTGTGATGTTATATTGTCAGTGTTGTGCAGCCCAAATGGTATACGGAAATTACACTTGGGTGCCAGTTTATTTAGGTCACCAAGCTTTAACTAGTACCGTTTAATATAACAGTTCTGCAATAAATCCTGCCTTAATAAAGGGAATAATATTAACATTTGTTCTGAGATGTCTTAATTAAGCTGTTGTTGAACTGTATTTTAATATACTTTATGTGTTTGTAATATTTTGTCCAACTTGTTTGTACCAGTCAGTATGCATGCATTGTGTGTATGCATTAGAAGTGGAGATGCTGCAGTTATAGATCCTATTGATTAGCCCAGTGCCCTGTAATCAGACTGTGCACGTTTTTCTGTCAGTGGCAGACACAGTTTACAGCAGGTCCACACATGTTGGCCCATTGATTCATTCATGTGGTGAATTAAATTAAAACCAAAGAAAAATGTACTTTGTGCGTTAACTTTCAGCTGCTCAAAGATAAAGATGTACGAGTAAAGATTTAAGATTCAGATTCAGACACTTGCTCTTAAGGGAGCCCTTTGCTGTTTTACCAAAGGTTCTCCTACACTCTTAGTAGGGGAAGTTGAATGGAGGGATAAGAGGTTGGCTGCAGTCAACAGCAATACCACCAGATGCCACTAACTCCTCCACACCAGACCTCTTTTTTGTCATTTAACAGTCTTATAAAATGGTTCATGTACACAAAACTTTTAAATCCAATTCTGCTGTGTAGCTGCTTTAACATTTCTCTAGTAATAAGAAATTGAAACAAGGAAATAAGTCTAAAAAGCAGGAAGTGAGCGTTCCGTTTAGTCCAGTGTGTTGCCTCTGCGTCAGTGGGAAGTAATCAATATGAGACCAGTTACTATGCGCAAGTAAATACGACCAAGGTGTCTATGTTTTATCAGCTATGTGACTAGTTTAGTTATGTGACTTTAATGGTACATAATTTCCGGTTTGTCAAACCTGAGGAGTTTTCCACCACTCCTCCCTAATGACTCGATCTTTATTTAACTGCTTCTTTGATGTTTTTGTCAGGATGCAAAGCTCCTCACATCTCACATGACAAGTGAAGACATCAGGGCTGATTGAAACACTGATCCCCACAGTGACGCTGGTTAACTGAGCTGGAGTTTTTCCCCTCAGTTTAATTGTTGCTTGAGGGGGATGAGCAAATCACCACACACTCATACACACACACACACACACACACACTGCAGCTTCAGTATGAGTTCATCATGTGGGTCTTTTCCCACAGGAGCTCTGAGTTAAATGACTTTGTTCTTATACACAGCATGAGCCACAAATCTGACGAGCATAAAAAAGGTCTGAATGGCACAGCGTGGATGTGGGTCATCTACAGCAGACTAGAAAATAATTCAGCATTTACAGCTGGAAAGTAAAAATGATGAAGGACTCAGGCAGTCTCGGATTTGTAATGCCAGTTACAAAACTAGCTTCTGTGGGCTAAAGTGAATATCAGTTGGATTGGTTTGAAATTTTGCACAGATGTTCTTAAAGTGAAGTTGTGGCTCTGTGTCCCTTCAGTTAGATAAAGGACTGGTCTTGTCAGAAGGAAATAACTGCTTGCCAAGATGGCTGCTGAGGGCAGGACTTACCTAGAAAAGCTTTGATTGCACTTATTAAAAATCAACATGTTAGCATTGTTATCGTGAGCATTTTAGCATCTGACAATATTGGCTGAGTTTAGATTTCTTAACTGACTTTAGTGAGAGCACTGCTCCACATACTGTAGTCCTGTTTGTAACCTCTGTGACCTCCTGTGCTTATTCACTGGATGATTTGACCTTATGTCGCGGCTCCCAGCTGTAAGCATGTTGCATAGCTGACTCCCATGATGCCCTGCCACAGATGTCACCCAGAATGTCCCCCGTGGCATGTCAGCCCTGTTGGATTAGGTCTCATGGTCAGTTTGCATGAAGCGCCTCTGTAAGAACAAGGGAAGCTAAAAAAAAAAAAGGCTGTGACACCGTCGTTTTTCAGGTTCACGAGAATTTTTCCACTTCCTGCTTTTATTTTTTTTGTACTTTGCCCCTTTTCTCAGCATCTCATCAGATCGTGTCTCTCTCTCCCACAGCTTTTGGTGGGTTTGAGGTTTCAGGGTTTGAAGTCTGATCACATTCACACATGACCAACACTGCTGCTATTGCCCTGCATTTGTATTCAGGCTGGGGAGGAGAGAGGTGCTTTGGTGCTAATGCTCTCACAGTCTACTGAGCTTGTGGCTTTCAGAGTCTGTGTCGAATCTTAAAACCGAGAGGGCTTTTGTCTAACTTTGACCAAAAGAAGAAGAAGAAGAAGAAAAAAAAAAACTGGATGTGCATTAAAGATAAAATGTCTCAATCGCAAACCGAAAAACTTTGATTCACAGTTTCAAGCTCTTGAGGCGTCGCCAAACGAAAGATGAAAACGTGAGATTTGCTGAGTAAATTGTAGAACTCAGACAGGAGGTGGCGAGAGCCTTGAAGTGAATCAGAGGAAGTGTTGCACAAAAGGAAGTGGTGTGTTTTTTTAATGTCTGTCTGTTAGTTCCATGTTTTCATAAAGACACTGCAATTAGCTCATATTTGCAAGGTATATGGGACATGAGAACAAACCTGTGATAACACACTTACCATGTTACCTGCAGCCTCTCTGCTTCATGTTCCTTTTTTGTGATTTCAGCATGCAATCAGATTTTTTATAGGAACTTTACTAGAGGATGACATGAACTTTATAAGCTGACAACCTGAAAATGCACAAGAAAAGAGACTGTTTTGTTATTTGTTATTAAGCTTCATTTTGTGTTACTATGCCACAGGTTGTTTTCCAGTGTACAGTGTTTTGCGTTAGAGCCTGAATTTGTCTTTTTTTTAATGCCTAAGATTGTTTTATCTTTGTTGAGAGTTGCATTTGATGTCTTGTTACCTCTGTCCTGTGTTTCAGAGGCTGACCTCTGCTGGAGGACTGTGACCCGGGGCCACCTGCCAGGCCGGGCCTCCCTGCTCCTGACAGTCACACAGCTCCATTGCTGGTAAGTTTTCACAGCAAGTCACACCTGTAAGACAGGAGAACGGTTGTAAATTCACGGTACCACCTCTTGTTACAGGCATGTGCAGTTCCACTTTGTTAGTGAATATGCAGAAAGTTTTAAGTTAATAACTTTTGTTGTTTTTTGGTTATGGAAAATTGAAAATGACAAACAGTGTCACATGACATGGACTACTTTGACCTTTGTACAGTCGTCTTTCTCTCTGCTAAGTTTGAGTTCAGCTTTCAACTTCTTCTTCAGGCTGTAAAAAGGAGGCAGCCTCCCCCTGCGTGTTGACTATGTGTCCTTGTGGACCTCTGTTGATGTGCCCATGAGATGGAGGAAGCAGATCACTGCACAAAGCTGATACTGTACTTTTTCTCAGTGCTGACTTGCAGTTTTTAATTACCAAAAACAGAAATTCCACAAAAGTTTTTAACTTCAAACTTTCTGCATAATCACTCAGAGTTGACCTACATATACATGTAATAAGAGCTGTATAATTAATCTCCTCCTACCTCAGGCCATGAACTTATCAATCACCCCGGTGCTATAAAATGTGATAAAGAAAAGCAGCACCATGACTGGCGGTGACACAGACTACTGCTGCCTCATATTAACTTTAATGGGATCTCTTCAGTGTAACCAGGAGAAATTCTCTTTCAGATTAAATATGAACATGTCGTCTAAAGACATTCCTCCTCTCCATTGCATAAGCAGTAAGAAGCAGAGTGTCTGCGGTATCTTCATCAATGCAGAGTTTGACCTTTAAGCTAGCATACTGTAACTTTTATTCTCCAACACAGATTGCTATCTGCATATCTCCTGTTATTTGTTTGCATGTCTATTAATACCTACAACTTTTTTCTGATCCTAATTTGAGTAACAGCAATGCCTGAAAAGCAAGAGACAGTTTGTGCATCTGAGTTTTTATCCCTTTTTTAAAGCCAGTTTGGGTCAAAGTGCCTTCTGTGGGACTTAAAATGAGTAGAGTTATTTCTCTAAATGGCAGTTGAGTCAGTTTCCTTGCTTTCTTTCCACTGGTGGTAATTTCCACGTTAATGTGGGCTCAGCTCAGGTGGAGGAAAAATCATGTAACTGCCGTCTTAATTAGGTCTGCTGAAAAATATCCAAATACTAGTTGTATGATCTTTGCTCTGATCCTCATATAGTTAGTCCAATGCTCAGAATGAAGAGATTTTTTTGTGGGGGAAAAAATGCAATAGGAAACTGTTCATGTAAATGTTACTTTTCTGATAAATGTCCTGCACATTTTAGCATCTACCTTTGGGTTGTTTGGTGTATGATCCTCATATTTTTGTCCATGCGGATAAAATAGCATCTTCACTGTCAACCATCACCTCATCTCACTGAGGTTTGAACATAATCAAATATTCATTTTTGGAAGTGTAGTAGTTTGGGTGCAGAGATACAGTAGACGTGTCATTATGTAAGACTGCCTGTGCTGCACCAATGCCTATTATAGCCTTAATGTGCCGCGCTGTGGGTGTATGTGTAACGCTAGCTCAGGAAATGAAGTGCATTGTGGGCCATAAAAAGGAGTTGAGTAATGTAGGTGCTCCTAGCTTCCTGTCCACCCCCCACCTTCACCCCCCTTCCCCAAGGCCAGAGTGTTTATGTAACCACAGGGCTCAGGGTCACTGCCCAGTGTCTGCAGCTAAGCCATGTGACTCTTCTTGTTTCAGTGCATTTTTAAAGTATTTTTCTGTGTCATTTAATTATTCGTTACCTTGTTGCTTTGGGTGGTTAATCGCAGATAATCACATGTTCCTGATTTTAGGCCAGTATTTTTTTTAGCGGCTTGCAGGTTTTGACTCACGTTTCCTGCTCACATTTCCCTTCTCTGCAAAAAGAACTTTTTTTTGTTGCTTTCTTCACCTCACACCGTTACACTTCCTCATCATTCCCCCCCCTGCTCACATGTCTGCCCATCCCTGTTGTGTTTTCCTCTGTGTCTCCTTGGAGATTGTTACCATGACACACGGCTATCACTCGATTGGCTAGGTTCTGGTGCTGGAATGCTGTGCCGTTTTGACAGCTAAGCCTCAGGTGGTACATATATAGGATCACTAAGTCAGTGTATCCCCATTAGGGACCTGTGGTGTGTGTGTGTGTGTATGTATGTCTGTGTGTAATGACAAGCTGCTGTGGTGCCCCAGCAAGACTTAAATCCATTCACGAAAATAGCTTGAATGGCAAGCTATTTTCGTTAGCATGCAGCACACAAGCCCGTGGCGGTGCAGGGAAGCAGTCGTGCTGCATTATAAATGGAGAATAGAGCTGAGTTAATGCAGCAGGCCATTTTGTGTGAATATATACCGGCTGGATTAGCCTTGCTAAGCCAGGGGGAGGTGTGGTGAAGTAGCCTGAGGTGAGGCTTTTCTTGGCTCTACAATTGCTGTGGTTATAATTGGGTCAATACTGCCCCCAGCTGGTGAATTAGCATAGTACAGTTTTACACGTGGGGATAATGATTTGTGCACAGAATATATAGATTTTTAAAAATTTTGCAAGATTTTTTGCTCTACATGAAGGGATTCCCCCACTTAATGCTTTATCTCTTATCTATTTGGAAAAAAACAGCAGGTGTGTTACTAAATACATAAAAACTAGTATGTTTGACCTATTTAATCACTAATATAATGACCTGCCAACAAAAAATATTTTCTTTGCAAGGAAGAGTCAGTTGCTCCACTCTTGACTCAGCATATGGCAGACATCCTGATCCCTTTAACCCCACCCGCCAACAGGCCACTTGAGATGATATGTCTGAGTGGGTGTAATATGTAGAGTGGCTTGTTATGTCAGCTAAAAGCTCCCAGCTTCTCCTCGGTTATCTATTATTTAAGCCACTGGAGGGCTGACACAGTGTAACTTCCTGCCCAGGTTCCCTCGAGGAGCTCATCCAGGCTGCTGTCATTCCTCTGCAGACAGACGGTGCGAGTTAGGAAACTGTAACGTCTGACAGATCAGCTTTCATATTAAGTCGTCAGAAATGTCATTTTAATTTTCTGCATTTTTACTGAATGGGCACCTGCCCTGAAATGGCTGCATGTGAACACTGGATGGCGCTCTTGCATTAGGAATCACTTCTGCATCTCACCCAAGTAAAGTATCATGTTGCCTTGAGTTTTAAACCTGTTTTTTTTCTCTGCAAAAGAAGGGAAAGTTTCTCACAGAGACATTTTCACTGAACCACTTTCACTTGTCGTGTGCATTTTTAAATTTCAGGATAAGCCTTCTTAAAGCTGGCATGTGCTGGCATAAAGGTTTGGGAGTGGTCTTCCCACCATTTACTCCCTGCATGCAGAGCTCTTTCCATCCTCCAGATGGCACTCCTCTCTTACTGAATGAAAATGATGATGGCACTCTTCAATCTGACACTCCTCATCCCTCCAAAACCTCTTCTGTGCCCCACCCAAAAGCCAGAACGGTGCAAGACGAAAAAACATTTACCGTGATGCTCAGTGTATTTCTTGAGTTTAAATCAGGCTTCAGTTTGGCTCAGCATCAACTTATGTGGGGCGTTATGGCCGTTAACGTTGAGTAGGAGGGTGACAGAGTGAGACTTAGGGATACAGTGACGTTGGTGAGTCACAGTCAGTCAGAAGGTCAGCCGAGTAATGATGGTTGGAGGCTGTTTTAGCAGAAGATCTGTGTTTGAATGGGTTTTCAGAGGCAGCTGCTCTAAAGGAGATGCTGCTTAAACTGACAACAGTGAGTCAATATGCCCCCCAAACCTTAATGATTTCCTAACACATCCTATGAAGGAGTCAGAGGACTCTCAAGGGCAGGGTGGGGTGGGGTGGGGTTCCTTCTGAGGCAGATGTTTAGAGGGTGGAGCAGAGCATCAAAGAGTTCACATAAACACTGTGGGCTGCTGCTAGGACTCTTTAGATGTATTTGTCACAACATATTCCCAGCCTGTTTCATTTCCTCTGGAGATGCTCGTATAGGCGCCCGCTGTGTTGGTGTGGAAGTCTTTTCAGTTAAATGGATTGATCTGAAATTAACGTCAGTCGCTGTCAGCGTCTCTCTGTGTGTTTTGATGGTATAAAGTGTCGTATTGGTGTGACTGAAGAGCGGCGCTGAGAGCCTCTTCATAGAGCTCGATTTCAATGGAGCCAGCGTTTTAGCTGACTCTTGTGTATGCGCCTGTTGCCATGGTTTCCAACTTTCATCAGGTGCTGTCCAAAGAGAGAGGGGCTTAGCAGAGGATGAGGCGCTTCCCGCTTTCATCCTACCTCTGATCTGCTCCACCGGACAATCTGCTCGATTTCACGTGTTCATTTACATTTATGCTGATTGGGTTCATCAAGGCTGCAGTGATTTGATGCTTTTATAGCGGTTGTTTTTTGGGTGGGGTGGGTTGAGGGGGGGGCGTATTTTTAGCTGCCCGTGCGGCTGCAGGAGCGAGATGAGACAGCTGATACTGGATGTCAAATCGAGTATCGCCCTCAGTTGTAATGATTCAGTCTCCCTTTGAGGTTTGTTTTGATTTGCCAGAATCTGGGTGAGGGGGGCATTAGCTGATGTTTATGCAGGGCGCAACAATACGGAGGCGTGGCTATGGGGGTAATCAAGTTCACCCCATAAACAAACAAATGGCACCCCCTCCCCCTCTTTTTTTTTTTTTTCCCTCACCGCCATGTGCCCCCTAAGCCATTTTTAGTCAGCTGGGTAGGATTGGCAGGAGATGGACTGGGGTGATGAGAAGTTGAGTGTCGGGGGGGCGGTGGTTGTGGGAGGAGGAGGGGTGTGGTGGTGGTGATGGAGAGGGGGGTGCATGCCAGCCCCATTTGGGAAGTGCTCCCCCATTTTCTGCCTGTCGAATCGGGCCAGTGTCAGCGAGCTCCGGCGGGTCCAGGTCTGGCCGAGTGGGCTAATGCGATGTGGCGTGTCACCCGGGGAATCTAGGTCAAGTTTAAAGCTGCCTCGCTCTGCCAGCCTCTGCTGCAGTGTGACGCTTCACAATCCCTCCCCTTCCACACACACGCAACGAAAATCAGCACACGTTCTCTCCTACTTTATATCTTTCTATGTAAATGTCACACACAGACAGAAATGAGCTGTGCATTTTCCTTCTCTGGACTCACATAATCTCAGACATAAAAAAACGCATAAACACCGCTGCCTCTCCCCATCCCCATCCCCATCCCCCCACCCCTCTTTCGCACCACAGGCAGGCTCTCAGCCTCTCCACGGCAGAGCCCACGTGACGCTCCGTGCCGTGTCTGCGCCCCGGTCGGGGCGGGGGAGGGCGTTGTTTTTCTTTCATAGTAAAGCAGCAGGGCACGTGGATCCTCATGCTGCAGCCGAGTAGTGGAATGTCAGCACTATCCCTCCCTTGCATTAGCAGGCCATCAGCCCCCGAGCTGTTTTTGTAGGACACTGCCGCAGTGCCGGGTTTCAGCTGTGCCCTGCTTCTTGGTGTGCCTACTGAAGGCAGGGCACAGAGCTGGGAGACGTTAAAAGGCAGTGCCATCCAGAGGTCAGGCTGCTGCATGGGCGTGGCACTGCTTCGGTGCCTTTTCCCAAAATCAGCTTCAACCTCTCTGCACCATCTGCAAGCTGCAAACATTTGGGATGTTTATTTCTGATTTTATATTTTCAACACTGTGATATTTAACAAGAGCAAAGTGATAAAAATGTATCATCATAATTTAGCTGCAGTTAAGTAGTTCATAGCCATCAGTGTATGACTTAATTAAGCATTTTGGGTTTATTTTTTTTCATTTAAAAAATTGATCATAATAATGAGAATTTGCTGAGCTGCACACAAAAAAATTAAATCACATTAAATCACTAAGTGCTCAGTAGTGGAATTAAATATTTCTCCATCGTCTCCGGTTGACTTCACTCCACGACTAATCCGCTGTTTTTGGCGCATTACCTCATCTGTATTAATATATTCATGTGCTTTCAAGTCCCTACTACTACTGTACTCGCTCCTCAGCCTGAGCTCTCCTCTGATTGGCTGCTGCAATGTTTTCAATGGCACCAAATTTTTTTTGACTCCATGGATACAGTGAGCTGTTGGGTAGATCAGCTCAGCCAATAGGAGAGCTGCGCGGGCTCCTGCTTGTCAGATTCTGCCCCTGGCCTTAGAAGCAGCCCTCCCTCCCTCGCTGGAAGCACGCGATGGCTCAGTGGGGGGGTTCAAAACAACAACAAGGCTGTCGTCGGGCTCTCTGCGGTGCCCAGGACATGCCAGCACTCCTGGGTACTACTACAGCCACTAAGGGAGGGGGGCAGCTTCTATTCCTCAATCTCTGTCCCTGATACAGTGTTTGTGTGCTCTCAGCCAACACTTACATCCTCTCACTTCTCTCTTACTTCACTGTAATTAAGCAACCAGTTACTCAGAGAACCACACATTGTTTTAAACTTATCTTCAAGGGGACAGTTGGCATCATAAGAAGTACATTTAAGCTGCTAAGTCTGGGTTTGGTGCATAAATATATGCTTATGTAATCTATAAATTATTCTTAGGATAAATTTTGAGTTAATGAGAAAGATGTAAAATGAACAAATTTAATCTGCTCTTTTTCTGGTACACTTGAAGATCCTCTGCTGGACTTTGAAATGCAGCCACACGCAAATCCCCGTCCTTAAAATGACCTCATTTCAGGCAGCGCAAGGGAGCAGCGCTGGCTGCCAGCGGCCGCGTCGAAGCGCTGCGAGCCCAGCTCGGCCAACCTCGGCCTGCATGCAGCTGAAAGGTGGCAGTAGAGGACCGGGGGAGGCCCGGCGATGACGGGCAGTGCCCACGTCATCCAGCAGGGCAAGGGCAGTGACAGCTCTCAGCCCTTCTGAGGCTGGATCAGGTGCTGCTTTCTGACAGCCAGTGAGGTGCTGGGCGCTGGCACAGTCAGACATTCAGGTCACATTAGTGGAGGGTAATAAGACGAGGCTGGACAGGGCAGGTGGGTCTTTGCAGGTGGTCACTGTGTCGACTGAGGGAATAACAGTTTTTTATTGCAGAACAGAGCAAAGTCAAAAGTAGGGCTGCAAGCAACAACTGTTCTCATAATCAATTAATCTGCTACCTTTCACTCTGCAGTTCATCAGTTCTGGAGTCAGTCCTTTAAAACATTAAAAACAAAAGTCATGTGGGAACACAGGGTTTGTTTATTTCATTGCTAAACAGACTTCATTGCAGATGAAATTTTGTCTGACTGAGGCAATAATGATCAGACGAGATGATGTATTGAAGTTTTATTCACGTTATGTTTGGTCACGTTTGCCGACTTCCTTCCTCACTCTGTGACTGATGTAACAAAGGAAGTTAGTGACAGGCGACAAAATGAAACGTAACATTATCTTGTATAAAATTATAGATTTCCTCCGGGTTTGAATTTGTTTTTGGAAACATTTGCGATAATGAAAGTACACAACTCAACAAAATATGATGTCAAAACGTCACATATTATAGTTTTGCTGCTGGGTGCAAGATTTTAGCATCAATTACAGCACAGTTTCTATATGGAAGGTCAAATTAGTAGTGTGTAGAGGGTTGATGTTTAGTTTAAACTCTGCTATAGAAGTAGAAGATTGTATGGCAATCTTGGTAATGAATGTTGACTGAAAGACATTAAACTGTTTCCATAATGGGGCTCAAACTCCCGCCTGAGTGAAAACCAGGAATCCTAACCACTAGACCATATGGGACCTGTACATTATAAACACTGTACTTTATATTGTGACCCATCAATTAAGACTTGGTCAAATGATCTAAAGCAGTTTTGATCCTGTTTTTAGCCACATTCAAACAAAGTCATGAGAGTTTGCTGTAATTGGTGCTAAAATGTGACATATAGGGCCCTTTTAAACCCCCCGCTTTGAAGGTTTTGTCTTAGCAGAGGAAGACAGACAGCAAAAATTCATATTTAAGAAATTGAAACCAGTAATTTTTTGGCTCCTATGCTTAAAAAGAAACTTAAGATAGTTGCAGACTAATACATTGTTTACCAGTCGTCTTTTCAACTCTGTTCAAAAGTTGTTGTTTTCAGGGTCACTTAGCATGTTGGAACACACTTAGCACGTCGAAGGCATCGCTCACTCCTTTAAAATCAGAGTCTGATAATAAAAACATGTTGATCAAGTTTGTAGTTGCAAGGAAGTTTATTTCATAAAATCTTTGTGTTCTTGAACCCAGCAGTCGCGTAAAAACTGGCCATTCATCACTAATATCTCCTCTGCTGAAGTAAGGACACGACCCACTGCGAGCTTTTCAAGATGCAAGAATACATCCCCCTCCCCGCCTCACCCCGCCTCACCCCCTGCTGCATCTCATGCATTTTAAAAAACCACTACATCTCCACTCTCCCTCTGCACAGGACTGCTGAGTGTGTGCTTTAGCTCTGTCGCAGCACCTCCCTGTCTCCCAGCATTACCTGTGTTGGCATGATGTACCTTGTCACCACCAGCCCTCACTCAGTCACTCCAGCCCCTCAGCCGTCACTCATCTCCGCCGACATCTGGCTGCCGAAATGACTCTCACTGTTTTTGTCGACCCTCTCTGTGCGCGTCCGCTCTGTCACCGAGGGTTAAATGTGTCACCGCTGATAGAGCCTGCCGCCGGTTTTTTTTTTTCCTCCACAAACTGCCACAGATCTGTGACTTATCATATGTCTGTTGACCTTTGCTCCTGAGAAAGATCGACGCTGTGCTTTGTACAGTCACAGTATGGCTGCTGAGGCTGTCGAGATTCTGCAGAAATAATAAAGAGAATCTGAAAACAAGGCATACAAGGTCTAATTCACATACAAACAACAGACTTCATAAACCGGTGGTCTCATGTCCCTGCACAACAACTTGCTTTATGAAAGTTTAATTGGAAGTGTCCGACTATGAGCAGCAAACAACCTCATACTTCATGTTTAGATGTGAACATAGATTATATTTGATTTCCCTGCGGAGGCTGCTCAAATGGATTACTTTGCATACTGCCTGTAAATGTTCACCGTTGCTGGGAAGAAACTTAACAATGCAGAAACACTCAAACTGAGTTTTTTATTTTTGGAGGCTGTTTGGTTTTACATCTGGTTTGTTGGGGGCCTGGGCACAGGAAACACAGGGGCTGCACCGGGGGCCTGTGAGCACTGGGCACATCTGGGGCACCGGGGCAGTGAAGCAGAGCAGGAGTGAGGCGTCGTGGATGCGGCGGTGTTACCACGACCTGCTCTTTTTACCGCTGCGTTCTTCCCATTCATTGATTTTTTTTTCTTCTCTTTTTCCTCTGCAGGTATCGTAACATGGGGAACCTACTGAAAGTTTTGACTTGCACAGATCTGGAACAGGAGCCCAATTTTTTCCTCGATTTTGAAAGTGAGTCTCTTTTTCAAGTAATTGCTCCCTCTCCTGATATCGATCACATGAATATCTTACCATAACATTATCAACTCTGACATTCTTAACCCCCCCTCTCACTCCCCCTCCCCATCCCACTTTATCTTTTACACTATGTTCTTCCCAGCGGCAAAAAAAAAAAAAAAAAAGAACCACATCTACTAACTAAAGCTTCTGCACTTTTCCATCAACCTGCCTCTTCCATGCTGGAATGTGTGCAGAATATCAATCAGGGCAGAGTTGCAGCAGAGCCCCCTCCTCAAATATAAAGCACTGAAGTTCAGCTGCTGCGTAGCCTAAGGCCCCCTCAGCACAGCTTGATCCTGTCCTGTCTCACACTTGGCAAACTCAGACTCACTCATACCTTCAGAGAAAAAAACAATGCCTCACACTGTTTCTAGGTAAATTTTATATAAAAAGAACATCGCAATTACACATCTACGGTGTTTAACAAATGGCTTTTGTGCAGTGTTGCACAATTTTGTAAAGTTTTCTCTAAACGTGCCACAGTAACAGCATTTTATCTACACTTTCACATCACTCTCAAGCCCTGAAATCAGACTTCAAGAAGGCTCACATCAGATATTCAACTTGTGATTTTTGGATAAAAATATGCAAATAAATAACACTGCACAATTTAAAAAAAAAAAACTACATGCAATAGAAAGGCTAAACCGTGGCTGCTGATATGAGCAACATTTAAAAGCATTTCCTCTGCAGTGAAGCAGGAGTTTACAGTCATCACACTTGGCAAGGTGTTGTTGCTTCAGGTGGTGGAAAAGGTTCATAGTGTTGCCACTTATGTCAAACCAAAATGAAAAAAAAAAAAATTCAATCTTAGCCATCTCTATACCCAGAGTTGTTGCAGAGCTACAAGAGTGCGCATAACCCTTTTTTTTTTTTTTTTTTTTTGTCTTATCTTGTTCCATTTTTCCTCCTCCGAGCCAGGAAAGTGGGTGGTGTCAAAACTAAACGAAAAGCAGTGGAAAGATGAGATTATTTCAGTCAGCTTTCATTTACATAATTGAAAGTTGCTTATTAAACTTTCTATCAAATCGTGGGATTTGATAAAGTTCCTAGAGTTGTCTGTTACTGTGTGTTAAGCCCAGTGTGATTATGGATTAGATTTGCCCTCTAATGACCTTGTTTTTGTTGTTGTTGTTGTTGTTGTTGTCGTCCTCTGCAGATGCCCAGCCCACAGATGCAGAGCGGGAAACGTGGGAGCAGGTGGACGTTGTGCTGAAGGACGCGAAGGGGATCCTGGACGAGCTGCAGGCATATAAAGGAGCCGGGAAGGAGATCAGAGAGGTACACCAGACACAAATGTCCACGTCTGACTTAACTCCAACAGACATGAAAACGATGCTGCACCAGTTCACTGTGGCAGTTTCAGACTCTATCAGGCGTTCATGAGCCCAGGAGGAGTGAAGGTTTTGTCTTTGGCTTGCTCTGATCATTTAGAAGTATATTGTCGAGTTTGTTTTCAGTAATTTGCACCATGTGTTTCACTGGTTTTAGGCGGTGTGATTGTTGGCCTGTTTGCAAAAATCAAATCAAGTCTTTGTATGCCCTTGTAGCAGGGTTAAGTGGCCAATCAGCTGCTGCTGTAGGGGGTTGTATTGTTTTTATTAATTTTTCCAACCTCAGAGTTCAGCCACAGCCTGAACTGACTGCTCACATTAAAATTAATTGCAGAATTTATACTGTGGGCACAGTATTTTCTTTTAATGGGCTCTTATCTGTAATGTT
This sequence comes from Acanthurus leucopareius, assembly GCA_029814765.1. Classification (NCBI taxonomy): domain Eukaryota; kingdom Metazoa; phylum Chordata; class Actinopteri; order Acanthuriformes; family Acanthuridae; genus Acanthurus; species Acanthurus leucopareius. The sequence goes on from JAQMCX010000032.1 coordinate 4,366,942, forward strand.
GACCTTTTTTTGCTTTGATATAGATGCTCCATCTATCTGAACACATCTGTGTTATCAGAGATACAAAGTTGTGTCAAAGTGTCAAATGATTTGGACATTAGAAGTTACACATCAGCTCAGATGATTAATATCTGCAAAAGTTGAGGTTATCAGGTTCATGTTTGCAAGGGGATTTTTGTCAGTCGATTTTTCTTCGTTTAAAAAAAAAGTAAAAAAAAAAAAAAGCTGTTACAAGAGACGATCAACTCTCACTAGAAGCCTCAGTCTGTTTTTAAAGCACCGGCCGTTAAATGAAGCCCTGACACACATTTCATTTCCCTATTTTTGCTTCACACAAAGTGAACAACAGGGTGCAGTCAAATGCCTTCTGTAACCTCAAAAATCAGCAGACTATTTATTTATTTATGGCAAACTCAGGAGCGTGTAGTGGAAATGTGAGTATCTGCCTTATCTGAAAGAAGAAGACTTTTCCCTTTTGAAAAACAACATTCCTACAAGGCGAGAATTAAAACAAAAAAGTCAAGAAGTGTCTGTTTTTATAATCAAAACTGGAGCCTTCATTAACCACAATGCAGAGTTTTATTATGCTAGCAGCAGCTAATGTAGCCTGGAGGAGGCTGTCTTCAAGCAGAGGTGAGGAGCAGGTTACAGAATTCTGATTGCTTATTTATTTCTGTTTCATTTTCATATTTGTATTTTTAAACTTACACTGACTCAAGTAACAACACTGGAGCAACATAGAGACCTGTAAACACACTCTGATGTGTAATATCAGCTGTGTTTTTCCAGATAAGAGTCACTAAACAGACTTATGGCTGCCTAAAGTTGAAATAAAGTGAGGAGTTCTTTAAAATCTCCTGTAAGATTTGGACTTATGGTCTTTTTGGTGTTTAATTTCCAGGCGATCCAGAATCCAAACGACGAGGCGTTACAGGAGGAGGCGTGGCAGGCCGTGGTTCCCTCGGTGGGGAAACTGAAGAAGTTTTATGAGTTCTCACAGAGATTAGGTACGTTTGTGCCTCTGCTGCGTCTACAGGAACTTTACACCAAGACTGAGACTCACAGAGTTTAAAGTGGAGAAGTCCGAGCACTGAAGAAAAAGCACAGTGTGAAATAATCTGAGAGCAGTTTATCATTCAAAGCATGACCAGTGTGCCAGATATGAAACCGTGAGGGGCGACAGCAGACGTCCTGTATCTGAAAGGTCCCTTTTAAGTGGCGCCACATAGACACAACCTCCATACATGACCTTAATTGTATGAGTGTTCATCTGCAATATTGACTGCTGAGCTGCAAAAGTCAACAGACATGCGACACGCACACATAACATGCACCCCAGCCTTATATAAACATGCTTTGAAACCCCTCAGCTGTGCATTTCTCAACATGCTGCTTGCGTTGCACTGTGCACTGACCTCTGCGTAGGATGGGGCTATAGGTTGTTTAATTAGCATGAATACTGGGGGGCAGAAGGGGGGAGGAGGGCTTACTACTCCCTGATCTTCTTATGACCCCAAGGCTGGAGGGGGTGGAGCCCGCCATGCCTTGATGCCTTCACCCACGTAATCCCAGTAGCCGTGGAGAAGGTAGTCAATGGAAGCAGTGGGCGGCGGCAGCCTGGTGATGGCTGTTATGTAACGAAGTAGGCCGCCTCCCAGCCTCGGCTGCTGCTCTACTTCACCGCCTTGACTTCAAGCTCCAGGGGCCACGATGGCCTCTGATGCCTGCTGTCCTGCCTGATATGAAGCTTAAAGTCCTTTACTACGAGCTGGTGGAGCACGACTACCCAGGATGGAAGATATTATGGAGGGAAGGTTATGTAATTTGAATGGTGAGGATTCAGTCCTCCTCCCACTACAGTAATTCTCACATTTCTACCCAAAATATCACTTAAAATAACATTACTGAGAGAAAAATATTAAGTTTCTAGAGCAAACCTATGAAAATGAAAGCTTGTTTTGTCACATCAACAATAAAAAACTAACAAACTATAAATATTCTTCCTTAAATAACATTAAACTAGTAACTAGTAACTAGAACTAGTAAATGTGTGACACTTTTGCTTGATGAATAACTCGATCAGTTATGTAAGGGACCAACCAGGAGTGTTTGCATTGACATTTGACTTTCATTTAACATTGATGACAGAACAATACACACTTTCTTTCCACTGATCCACTTGGAGACCTTTTTTTAATTAATAAGATTATAAAGAGGATTTCCTTTTTAGTATATAACTACTTTAAATTATCCTCAGAATGCTTGTTTTTTTTCCCTATCAAACCCTAACGTATTAATTTTAAAGCAATTCAAAACAGAAAGTAGCCACAAAACTGACACGTTCAGGAAGCTGAAACTAGTAAATGTATGAAATTCGTGCTTGATGAATGAGTCAGTCGCTTATGTAAAGGGCCAACCAGCAGTTGTTGCCCTAATATACAAATTTGACCTAAATTTGAAATTCCTGAACAATTTTACACATTTTCTAGCTACAAACCTGCTCAGATTCCTTTTCAAATCTTACAAAATTACAGTTTTTACTGTTCTTGAAGTAACAGACCTGACTCAGCCAGTCTGACATGGTGGGGTCTACACCAGACTAAAGTCCCGCCATCCTCTGACCCTCCCCTCCCTGCGATTGAAGCGCCTACATGCCCGCATTCTGCTTGCCTGCTCTGCCGTGACCTGATGAGATCAGACATCCGCCCTGCCCCGACTTCCCGACATACAAGAGTGGCTCATTTCTGAAGGCCTGAAAGCTGCGCCATCTTAACTTCTGTTTTGACTGAGACGTAGGAAGGGAAGGAGGATCCCAAAAAAAAAAAAAAAAAACACAACTGCAGCGCGAAGGCCAGTTTTAATCAGCCGCTTTGCTGCAAATGCTGGCCCAAGCAGATGGGAGTCATTACTGAACGGCAAACGTGCTCGATTTACTGCACTGCACTGCCAGCGCTGCGTCCGCCTCCTGAACGTCCCCTCACGATTATCCTAAGTAGACTGCTGTCTGAATCTGCCCCCTTTTCTGGGTTATGTTGACATGCTCATCGTCATATGTAATCAGCAAGAATAGTAAAGCACATTTAGAATAAATCTGTCTAAAGTGCTCATTTGGTCCGACGCAGCCTTATTGCATCAGATGTCGAGCCCGTCTGGGTTATGTCATTATTGAAGCCTCTCTTCGGTGTCTAGACTGGATTCTAAACACCGTCTGCATCTATAAATAAAAACTCCCTCTGGGCTTTAAAGGTTTTCTTCTTTTTTTTTCTTTTTTTTTTTTTAAACTGGATGTTTGAACAGGACATGTTTGTTTAATATTACCACTTGCTCGAAAGTTGTTCGCTGCATTTCACTTAATCTTTTCCTCATTTCTCTGCCGGTGCACCTCTCGCACGCTTAATTATCAGTCCGTGGGTATGCTATGTCAAGCCGTGGCACAGGCTTTGTATTTACTTACTGTCAAAACAATGAGTGTAATCCTGCCTGAATGAAATCCCGTTCACCCACCCCCCCATTTCATGCCAATGAGATAATTAGTCCCATGTCTCATCTGCATCTGAGCAGGAAAGCCTCTCACTGCCCCCCTCCCTCCAAACCTTCCCTTCCCTCCCCCTCTCCCAGACTGGCACTGGGCCCTGGGCAGTTTGGGCACCACTGCTGCCCCATTATCTGTCTCTGTCCTAATCAGGCTGCTTCAGCAGGCTGTTGACATGTCTAACTGTGGTTATGATCCACTTTAAGAGCTGCTTTTTGGCCTCATCCACAGATCAGGCAGGAGAAGACCCCTCCTCTGTCGCTTGTTTTGGAGTTTTTTCCTGATCTGAATCAAAAGTCTGATCACAGACGGTGTCACAGACACTGTCCAGATCCTAAAACCCTGAGAGGCTAATGTCTGATTTTGGACTGTTTAGATAACATTGACCTCATACCGGTTCATGATAAAAACAGTGTTTAGGACGCTCCTGCTATGACTTGAAAATTTAACCTTCAGCTCAATACACTGACTGCAATATTGACAGACACATTTTAAACCCATGTTTTACACATCTGGGCTGCAACTGATGATTATTTTCTTTTTTTGTTTTTATTTTTCCCATTCACTGATTTTTATTTAATCAGAAAAACGGCAAAAAACAATCTGTTTTGATGTCTCAGAGCTGCAGGAGACGTTTTCAGTTTTCTATTTTTGTCTAACAGCCTAAAACTGGAGTCTGTTTAACTAACAATAGTAAATTGAGGTGAGCAGCAAACCGAAACAAACGGACGACAGACACTGGTCAGCAGAACCACTGAAGATCTGTTTTCATCACATTGCATAAGCTATTTTAAATACATATTCACATGTCAAATAAAGGCTTTTCATTAACCTCGTGTATGCCACAGATTATTTTTAAAGGCGACTTTCATTTGACACTTCATTTGTATTTCTCCTTCTTGTAAGCTTTGCATCTTTGCATGTAGTAGCTGATGCCTGAGCTACTAAGCGAGTGCTTCAGTGGTTAAATTAAATGTACCTTAAACATTATTCAGCAGAGCTGGAAGACCGCACACACATATACATGCACACACATGCACACACACACGCGCACACACACACACACAGACACACACACAGACACACAGACGCAGACAGGCTCTCAGGGTTTAAGACCTTCATCGGGGTCCTTTCAGAGTGAATAAAAACTAAATCCATACATATATTTCCAGCTAAAAGACTGATGTTTTTCGTGCCTGCCCTCTGACATCACATTGCACCTGTAACACAGATATTTCTTATCTTTTCCTCGCAGAGGCGGCGCTGCACAGCCTCCTGGGAGCTCTGACCAGCGATACTTACGACGACACCACTCAGCACCTGGAGCGAGAGCAGGCGCTGGCCAAGCAGTTCGCCGAGATCCTGCACTTCACACTGCGCTTTGATGAGCTTAAAGTATGGCTGACTATTCCTCCAACGGCTCCCAAGTGTCCTTTTCTGCTTTTAAAACCCAAACTCACCTTTTTAGATGTTGATTTAAACTCGGCACTTTTCCCCTGTGATACGCACCAGACTTGTTAGTCGCCCTACAAACTGCTGATGCCCCCAAATTGATTTTTAGCTCTGTGCAGTTTTAGACTGCAGCCATTGAGCGCATAATTAGCATTTAATTAGAATCCTGATACTGCTCTGCTGTTTATAAAACAGCGGATGTCATTGGAATGTCTAATAAGTGTTACGACGGAGAAAGAGGTCTGCAAATTGTTGTCGTTCTAAGTCGATTTTAGCAAAATGTGGCAGGGAGGAAACTTTGAAGAACTTAACCGGCTCAAATTCAGACACAAATTGCTTATGTGCAACCCAGAATATCCCAGGAATCATACGTGGGCGTCGGTCGATTGCCCATTGTCAAAAAACATAATTGTGTGAGCACTCATCTGGTGAGACAGGGGGTGAACTGGTTCCCCCTGCACCCACACTCCTCCGATACGAAATCCTAAAAGATGCACCCCGATGCCCTCAGGCGACTTGCTGCGACGTCCCAATTAGTGCCCACCAACCCAGGCTGGCAGGATAAAAACATGAAGGTAGGGGGTACAAGGTGGCATGCCAGGCCTATTCATCAATCTTTCACACCCATGCACTGGCTTCTGACCTAGTTAAAGTGTCTGTGCGGCGCGCAGCCCCTCCCTGGCGAAGCAGCCCGTCCCTCCTGGTGCATACAGTGGACACAGACTGAGTACCAGTCTATTGTAGCGGGATTAGCATGCTGCCAGTGCTGCTCTGACTGTGACGGGCTTGCACAGGAATGAGGATAATTAGCCACATGATGAGCTCTGGCTGCTGGTGACGTTTGAAAGAAGCTCCTCTATTCGAGAGGTCAGTTTGGCTTCACGGAGGAACCAGATGATTCATATTTTGTAGGAAGTTACCTGACGTCTGTGGCTTTTTATCAGCCTCTGTAAATTTAAATAATATCAGAAAGTCACCCTGCATTTGCCCTCTGGTTTTTCCATCCTTGCCTTCCCTTAATGAGACCCTTTATACCTTTTCGTCAGCTTTATAATTGCCAACCGTCTCATCGCAAACTATAATGATGCACAGCCTGGATTTAACAGGAAAACGGCCAAATTTCTCCTGACAGGAGGAGCTGGGATGTGGATGGGGGGGGGGATGATGAGTGTCAGAGGATTCAAATCCAGTTCAGCAAATAAAATTGTAATTGTATCTGTGTTCTTTTTATGTCATTTCCCCCCAAAGCTACATTTCTGCCTTGTTGGCTAAAGCGTTCTGTCATGATGACGATGGCGTGTTTGATCCAGAGCTGAATGTCTGGCTGCAGGCTGTGCCACCTACAGACATGCAGAGAAACTCTCCCTCTCTCTGTCTCGATCTCTCTCTCTCTCTCTCTCTCTCTCTCTGTGTATTAAGATGCATCTCTGTTTTTTTTTTTGTTTTTTGTTTTTTTTGCAGATGACAAATCCTGCCATTCAGAATGACTTCAGCTACTATAGAAGAACCCTGAGCAGAATGCGGATCAACAACGTACCGGTTAGTACATCGTGTCCCTCATCTCTCTGAGTGCTGCAGTTATAAAGACCCTGATTTTGTTAAAGTGGCTGCAATAAAGTTTTTATACTAACAATAAATCACGTTAAAAATTAAATGTGAGAGGAATTTCTCATCAAAACAAAGCCACAAAGAGACAGAATTATCACCCAAATCTGCTCCACAGAGCGTTTTCAGCAGCTCTCAGCTCTTTGTAATGGTTTTACAGATGCAACTTTACTGTTTTGATTCACTCCCACTGTTCTCATCGTCCACGTTCCAGCTGTTTGCAGAATTAAAGCTCTAAAAACGCACTACACTGAATGCTGCTATCAGCACCGAACAGCAGACAGACAGTTAATGACTGGCTGGTGGACACAGTGAAGCATTTAGCAGCTGAGGAGTCAGATATTTCTCTAAGGTGTTTGTAAAGACCAAACACAGAGCTGAAAGTACAATTATATATTGGACTTGAGGTATCCAGAAAAACCACTGTAGAGCTTTTTTTTGCAGAAACAACATTCTGATTAACCCTGAAGAGAGTTTAGGAAGTAGGCAGCTTTTCCTTAACCTATACTAGTGCAGAAAACACACATGCAACATATGTACTGCACTGTGTGTTGAGTTTTGTGGAGTTTTCATCAAAATAGTTCAGCATGTCGGGCTGAGCCTTGTTTTCAGATAAAGGAGAACAAGATTCATCGCCTGTGTGTCTGATGCCAAACATTGTGTCAAACCTGAATCTTTGCCCAGAGTTTAGACAGAATTGCAGCCCCTTTTTTTGTTTTTTGTTTTTTGCAACACAATTTTAGGGTGAAAGTGAACATAAAACCCTGAATCATTTCATCATCTCACGTCATTGGCAGTATATTTAACAGTAAAGGACGAGTCTAGTTCTGCACTGTTTTCCAATAAGGGCAGCATTAATGTCAGCTTCCAGCAGATTCAGCAAAGATGTCTGACGTGTTTATTTTAATCCAGAAACGTTCATTTCAGGGTTTCAGCAGTCTGTAATTCAGTATTCCTTTAATGTTTGGCGCTGGCCCTGATCATATTAAAAAAAATGTGAGTCATCATGATTCGTCTTTCCTCAGACCTGACGTTGATTAAAGCCATCAGCTCTCATTATCATCCCGGCACAGTTCAGACTGCATCAGTAACTACAGAGGCAGCTCTGATGAATGAAGTTTGCAGACTGCTGGAGACCCTCGGAGTCATGAAGCGTGCGGCAGGAAGCGTCTCGCAACATGAAGTCAGGGCCCCAAAGGGAGTTTCAGGGAGTTTGAGACACAAGTTGTAGAGCAGCAGCGCGTGGCGGCAGAAACTGATCCCAAATCAGTAACATGGCCCAAACCCTCCTGAGATGAGACACCAGGTCAAAGTGGAGTCAATGTGGAGTCAATGTGGAGTCTGTACAGTGGATGAAGAGATTTTTACCTGAAACATGAGGAAAAACTAGAGGTGTTAAAGCATTTTTGTTTTTTTTTAGGAGTTTCTCATTGTGTACAATCAATATTTTTATGTTTTCATTAGATCATTGGATTAACTGTGTGTGAAAAGTCCTCCTCGGGTTAGCAACTTTACTGTTTCGGTTCCACTCTGGCTGCTTTCATAGTGTCGTTTCCAGACGCAGCAGGAGGCTGTTTCCAGTAGAAAATACTCTGATAAATCCACTTTAAGCTGCCTGCTCAGCAGCAAACAGCACACAGACACTGTTAGCGACAAGCTGGTGAACATAGTGGAGCGTTTAACAACTCAGCAGCCAAATATTTCTTTCAGGAGGTGGTGGAGACCAAAACAGAGCTGAAAAAAACTGAAACAGGCCAGTTTGAGAGAGACATGAATCCAGAAACTAAGTGCTTTTGTTGCTCTGCGGCTGAAAGATATGTAGACAGGCAGCTGATTGTAAAAAGTTTGCCACGTGAAGGAGAAACATGTCAGTATTGTGACCAAAAACGTGTTTATTAAAGGTAAGAAAGACAATGAAAGATTGCTGCAACACAGCAACTGTCCCTCCTTTGATGTTGTGACACCTGACACCTGTTTCTACCTGTTGGTCACTTTTTATGAAACATGAGGTCGATTTTTTTATCATCTCTTATTTGTGAACTCTTAGTGATGTAAGATAACATTAATCAAGTGCATAAGTGTCATGAAGTGCAACTTGCAGCAGAGTTCGTTTTCCCACATGGATCCATGTAGCGTTTTTTTCTGATGATGCAGGATGACATCACTTAAACTATCCAATCACTGAGCTACCTGCTGGTCCATTCATCTTTACAGCTACAAAGAGTCAGAAATTAAAGACAACCGCATATAATTTTATCTTCAGTGTGGGCTAAATTAACGTAACCACACTTTTTTCAATCAACCCGACAGTCTGAGACCTGCTGCTGCAAGAAAAATCAAAAATAATAAATGGTGCTGTAAAAAAGAAGCAGCTCATTCAGTGCCATTTAATATTACAGGATGTTTCCTGTATTGATTGCAGCCAATAGCTTCGGAGAAATGATATCCAAAGACCCATTTGCTCTGCTCTATCATGCAGGCTGCACTTCACCAGACGCATCATTATTCAGCGGCTCCAAGGACATCTTAAAGATACTTTGCTGCTGGAAATAGTTTGATTTCAGTGCTCTCGAGAGTGCAGAATAAACAGAAACTGCTACTGGATTCGACCGTCTGACGGGAGGTTTTTTTATTCTCCAAACCAGAATACGCCACAAGGCAAATGGGCCCAGACAAGTTGTCGTTAGGACCTGTCACTGCTGAGAGACGCCGCGGCTGCCGTCCTCCCTCGTAGCGACGTCTCACACAGCAGCAGCAGCAATTTAGTCACAAACTCAGCCGAGTGAATCATTCAGACATCTGAGAAGAAACACATCTGTCCCCACGGTTTTTAAAAAAAAAAAAAAAAAAGAAGTCTTTGAGCTCAGATGTCATCATTTGTTAAAACATGAATTGGTTTGAAATTTTGGGATGATTATTCATATTCTGTCAGGTTTCGCATACACACACACACACACACACACACCAAAAAAAAAAAAAAAAGCAGGAAAAGCTCTTATTATTTAAATATGCAGACAAATTTAGAACAGGCTGTTCAAGAGAAACCTTGTTCTCTGTAACCCGCCAGGTGTTTTCAATGTCTGTTTGAGTCTGAAACTATAAAGCAGCAGGATGAGTTAGTCAGCTGGGAAAGCAGGAGGAGCAGCAGGGCTCAGTGATGTGGTTTATATCACTGTTTTTCAGTTATGACTTTACTTAATGAAATGTTTTTTATGTGCACTATGACAGCGTCGTATTTCCTGATAACTTTGTAATGTTTCAAGCATCCTTGAGTGGTTTCAAATAAAAACTGGCCGGTTATATGTTTTTATAACTGAGTTTATCACAGCGAAGGGCCGTTCACTCCGCCAGCTGTTTTGACGCCTTTCTGGAGCGGTTCAGATATGTCACTCATCCGTCTCTTGGAAGAGAAAAACCTTATATTTCTGCAAACACAATCAACCCACAAACCCTGAGAGACACACATGAAGTGTGTCGGTATCAGTTTCTCTCTCTACATACAGCCGTTTTTTTTTTCAGTTTTATCGCCAGGTGATTTAATAAGTTGTCCATAAAAAAAAACACTAGACTGCTTCAACAAGAAAGTATCGTAACTTTCTCGCAAACTTTGAGAAAAAACATCTGTGAAGCTCAGACAGACAAACAGTGTTTCTGCATAGTGATATGAGTGATTTTCAGTTCAGTCCAGATGTTGAGCTTTTCTGTTAAATTATCTCTGGTGCTTTAAACCTCAGTTCCATCAAGTGAACTCACATTTCCACGAGTTTTGATTGGAACACCTGTAATCAGAGTTATCAATCAGCAGAGGACATGTAGAATTTGCCACGCCCACTTCTGTTGCCATGGAAAACCTGCTCTTGTCAAGCTCTGGTTAACTTTTTTTTAAACCTTTACTTACTTACTGTTGGTCAAAATTCTCCAAACTAATCAAAATCAGGTGTGAAAACTTATCCAGATCAGGTTCCAGGTGACGTGTAAAAAGCCTGTTTGAGGGACCCAGTTTCTACATCTTGGAGATGATCTGTGAAGATCAGTCAAGGTCACTTTCACAATGAGCCTGTGGAGCTTCAGTGAGCAGGAGAACGAAGCATATATACTGAAAATAAAATCTATGCTTTATTTTTTTTTCTTGTACTGTAAAGAGTCCATGTGAGCTCCGGGTTAAAGGTCAGGGTCTCTGTTCAGTGGCTGACCCTGACCTGTGGAAGGAAGAGATGCAAGGAAGAAAGTACATTTTATGATGATAAATAAATAAATAAAATGTCATTATTTTTCTGGATTTTCAGGCCGAGGGTGAGAATGAGGTCAACAACGAACTGGCCAATCGGATATCTCTATTCTACGCCGATGCCACGCCCATGCTGAAAACATTAAGTGACGGCACGACAAAGTTTGTTTCAGAGGTAAAACTGAGGAAAGAGCAGTGAAACACTTGAGAAGAGACACGTGAAGGAATCCACTCACTCACTTTTTTCTTCTGTGGTTTTTTTACAGAACAAGAACCTGCCCATCGAGAACACGACAGACTGCCTAAGCACAATGGCGACTGTGTGTAAAGTCATGTTGGAAACACCGTGAGTCACTTCCTGGTTGGTCATTGGTGCATCAGTTCCCGCCCCTCGCATTCGCAGGTCTAATCCCCTTCACTTCCTGTCCTTTCAGGGAATACCGCAGCCGATTCACCAGTGAGGAGACGGTGTCTTTCTGCCTGCGGGTGATGGTCGGGGTCATCATCCTGTACGACTACGTCCATCCTGTAGGAGCTTTCGCAAAGTCGTCCAAAATCGACGTGAGTACAGCCACTTCACTTCACTTCACTTCACCGTGCCGCTTCCCGGCCTCCTTCAGAGAGCTGACCGCCTGTTTCTCGTCCACAGATGAAAGGCTGCATCAAAGTCCTCAAAGATCAGCCTCCGAACAGCGTAGACGGCCTTCTCAACGCTCTCAGGTGAGCTCATGTTGAACTCAAACGGCATGTAATGTGATTACAGCTGCAGTCTGGCAGCAGAAACGCTTTTTTTTTTTTTTTACCCTCTGGTTGTGGCTTTCATTGAAAACGAGACGGCTGCTCCCGCTGTGAGCTCAATGATGTCGGTGCCTGTTCACGAGCAGCAGACAGACCTCTCGGTGTATTTCGCTTCCCGTCAGCGCCGTGACTCATTCTCCGCGCAGTCCAGCGGGGGATCCGGTCAGCTGCGAGCCTTCTGTGCCGGACTCGGTTGGGTGTCGAACTCTGTCTAGATTACACGATCGCATCTGACACCCCGTCCTCCTTACAGTCTCCCAAATTTTACCCGCCTGGCCTGATGCTCACAGCTGTTTGAGCTGATGGGGGCGTTTCTGCGGTGACCTCACATCTGTATCCATCTCTCTGTGCCGTGGCCCGAAGCCGGCCTGGTCACATGAGGTCGGTCCCATGCAGGAGTCACCAGATTTTCTCTCAGTGGTCACAAATCTGATTTGACAAAGGATTAAAAAAATACTGTAGTTGTTCACAGTGGTGAAAAGTAACAGTGTATTTATTCTTGTGCTGAACCTGAGCATCACTTCCAGGTACTTGTGCTTTTATTTATATTTTATGCTGTAATATTATACTTTTTTACAACAATACATTTATCTGACCGCTGTTTACTTTTAAACTAAGATTTTGCATAAAAGATCCCATGCTCTCAGAGATCCATAAGCTGTCAGCTGTCCCTGATTTTATTTCAATAACTGTTCAATATGGCATCATGTTGTATTAAAATGATCCATTTTTGATGAAAAGAGAGAGATGTAAAAAAAAGTCTTTGTGCTATAAAAGTAAAAATTTGTTTTTTTCTCTTCCCCTCTCTCATTAATCATCTCCTGATGCCCACAAATGTATCTTTGACTCCGTTTGGGAACCAGTCATCGAAGCTGTGTTTTATAAAAAAGCAGTTAAAAATAGTTCACAGAGCTGCAGCAAGTAATCACTCAACTGATCAGCTGATCAACAGCCAATTAATTTGCAACCTTTTTGACAACTGAATAACTATAACAGCCATTTTTATAGCAAAAATGCCACATTTCTGCTGGTTTCAGCTTTTCTAATGTAAAGATTTGTAGTTTTTCTTTTTAAAACTTCCTGATGGATATTGGCGTGTTGACAGAGTCCTTTTGCTCAGCGGCCATCTTGGCAACTCTCTCGGGCACTTACTTTACCTAACAAGGCCAGGCTCCTATTTAATGAATAAGTGGAGACGGAGTCTTTAACTAAACAGTCACCAAGACATAAAAAGTGCATGTATGCGTACAGTAATCAGTCAAGTCGAATAAAGTCTGCTTTAAGTTTTGTCACTTTGCCTCAAAAACAAAGTTCAAAACACCTTTTTTCTTTAGAAGTTAAACCTCCAACACTCGCCAAACTTCTTTCACAGCTCAACCCAGAGTGCCAGCAGGATTGGTTAGATGTTTCCGTTTGCGTTCAGACTTTTCTCCAACAAATTAGCACTTTTATTTTTTTATTACATTAAGTAAATGTAGCAGGATTTTAACACAGAACTTTTACTTGTAGTGGAATACGTTAGTCTTTTTAGTTATTCACGGGGAGATGTGATGAAGTATTTGGTTTCCCCTGCAGGTACACAACCAAGCATCTGAATGATGAATCAACCAACAAAACTATCAAGAGCATGCTGCAGTAGGACCGAGCTGCTGCTGCTGCTACAACTGCTTGCCTCACACTCTGCTGGGGGGAGACGCCACTCTCCTGACTGATGTCGGTGCACAGAATGTTTGTTTTTTTGTTTTGGGGTTTTGTTTTTTGTTTTTTTGCTATTTTTTTTTGTTATTTTCTAATGGAAAAAAAAAAAGAGCTACAGCTCCGCCCTCTTTTATAATGCAAAATGCTACTGCCATTATGAAACGTCTTTTTCTGTGCCAAAAAGATGTTGCTGAGATGTAATGTTTTCGATAAAAGGCCATGCGACGATGGCAGCTAATGAAAGCATTGTGGATCCTCTGGTGTTTTTAAACATGTCTTGTTTTTCCCTGCACAAGGGACGGGAGTGCTTTGACTTGAAAATTTTAAAAAGAGAGAAATATATAGAGAAGTATATATTATTTTTGTTTGATTCGTTATTTAATATTACATCCTCTGCATGATGAAAATGATGTCCTTTTCCTTCTATTTAAAAGAAAAAAAACTAATGGTTCAGTTTAATTTGTCTGCTCTGTTGTGCATTATTCAATGTTTTGTTATTGAAATGGTACTTGTCGAAAAGAGATTTAAGAGTACTGTTTTTATATTTTTTATAGGTTTTAATTTGTGCATATGTGTTTTCATAGTTGTGTTGTATTTTTCATTTGAAAACTTTAAACTGTGATGTGTGCAAAATCAAATTAAAATTGGGATTCTGTACTGTAAATGGACAGTAATGTTGTGGCTGGACAAATTAAAAGGAGAACTCTTGTTTTCTACGATCTGTCGCCTCAGGTTTGATCTCACATCTCTGAATCAATGAGATGAAGTTAAATTGGAAATTTTGTTGATTTTTTTTCTCGTGAAAAATAATAGGATCCGCTCAACCATCAGACGGGCAATAAGGACGAACACTTCAGCTGCTTTTCCTCCAAAAAAGGCCTGCAGGAGGCACTTTTCAATGAACATAAAGGTTTTTCTAACTCTTTTTTTCCCCTTTGTAGTCAAAAACCTGCAAAGAGAAGTTCGTGTACTCCTCAAAAAACAAGGTGTAAGAAGATAACTTGTAGTTTTTAACTGTTTTATTGCTGCGATGACAGACCTCGGGGGGGGGGGCTCTCAGAGCCACGCTAGCTGTTTCCCTTTGTTCCCACTCTTAATGCTAAGCTAAGCTAACAGGCTGCGGCTTTATATTGACTGAACAGAAATGAATGGTATCAATCTTCTTATCAGTCTGAGGAGGAAAATAAATGTGTTTCCTAAAACTTTTCCATTAAGAAGCTGTGACATTGACACACGAGGTTGAAAAAGCTTCGGTCTGAAGAAAGATGAGTTTAACGATTGAAGAAAAAAAAGTTTTTTTCTTAGATAAAGTAAAATATCAATTTAAGCATTTGTCACTGTCATATTCACTGAATGTGCTTTCGCTCTCTGTGAACTCTGTCTGCTGGCGTTAACGACTCATTAAGAATCATAATTACACGTCAATGACAAGTGGTCATCTGCCTCCAATGAAAAAAAAGCTTTTCTGCTTCCATTATTCCTTTTTTTCCACATTAACGTTTTTCTCCTTTCATTCTCCTTTTCAAAAAATATCCTTTCAACTCATTTTCAGACCACTGACCTTTTTCTTTTTTCTCCTTTTTTTTTTTTTCATCCTGTTGGTGCTTTAATGTGTGAGGGGGCTACACAGTCGGGTGGGCACTGCAGCACCATCAGCAGTGCGATGGAGAACTTCTCAGGGTCAAAGAGGGAGATGCAGCAGAGTGGATGGGTGTGTCCTCTGCAGCATCGCTGCACTAACAGACTTGGGAAAGGAGGGAAGCAGGAGGGAAGTGAAGGAGGCAGACGGGAGGAAATAAAAGTGGTTTAATCTTCGGTGGGGTTTTTTTTTTTAAGTCCTTCAGGGAGAAAGTGGTAAAAACGGGAAAGTGCTGCCCCGAGGTGCAGTTTGTGTTGCACTTTCTTCTCAAAAATGCAGTTGTGTGGAGAAAGAAACACTCAGAGAAAAAGCTGCCTGATCTCATCACTGTGACAACTTCTCAGTGGGCAGCGTCCACATTGTTCGATCTCCTGCTGTGACTCTCGATGCAGAAGCTCTCCGACTCTTCCTGCATCGTCGGCTGAGACGGAAACTCTGATATCCAGGTGAAAGGACCTTTTCACAGGGAGAGGCCGAGGTCGCCTTTCCTCTGAGGCGTTCCGATTCATCGCACCTGAAAATTAATACAGCTGTGCTGCTTGGAGGCGTGGCTGAAGGCAAAAACACTCAGAAAATGCATTGAGATTGTGGAAAGTAACAAAGTAGATTTACTCAAGTACAGTACTTGAGTGTAATTAAGAGGAAAAATGTTTATTTTGCTCTTTTTACTCCACTTTGTTTGTCCGACAGCTGTAGTTACTCGCAGAGGTGGATAGTAAAAGTAAAAAAGAACCTGCTTAACAAATAACTTAAAGTACAAATTACATTTATTACATTTTTACATTTACTACATTACATTTAAACTCAGTGTTTCCTCAACATAAAATTAACAAACTCAAATATAAAGAAATGTAAAGTTTTGACATATTCAGAACTTGCAGAAATGTACAAAGCCAACATTTATTCTGCAGACTTGTTTGCTAAAAAGTCTTTATTTCATCTTCAAAGGGCTGAAAAAAACAGACTTACGTTGAGTCACCGACAATCAAATCAAGTTAAATCAATTATCCTCACAATGAACAGGCCTGTTGGGTAATAAACTCAATTATTATGGATGATTGACAAGTTTTTAGTCAAATGTGGAAGGAGATGAGTTATACAGCTCTCGCTGAATAAAAAAATCCAGCTCTCTGAGTGGAAAATGTAGAAAGTTTTATGAAATTAACTTTTAAATGTTGTTTTTAGTCTTCATGCAGTCATCCACGACCTCCATCTCAAAAACTCACACAAGGAGGTCAACGAGGACACGAAGGCAACACGGGGGGGGGGGCCTCTTACAGCACGGTGAAGAAGTAGGATGCTAAATTTAAGTGTGGCATAGAGATAAATTATTGATAAATTATTGACTTTAGTTTAATCAGAGCTGTAAAACTCATATTCTTCTACTTAAGGCCATGAACTTATCAATCACCCATCATATTGATTAAAAGGTTGCTATGAAACCTGGAACTTCCCTCATTATGAGTGCAGTTTCAGGTGAGATCTTATGTGAGCTCTCCCATTAAAATAATCATAAGAAAACAAAGAAAAGCTGCATAATCTTCTTACTAAACGGACTTTAATTTACAAAAAGAGACTCAGAACTTTGTGTTCATCATGCAAACGGTCCAATGTCACCTCCACACGCAGGCCTCTGACAGAGGAAGTGTTTATTTATTAGGACGTCCTGGCAGCAGAGGAAGTGCATTATAATGTTGGTCACACCTCTCAGCAAACACCTCGTGACCCCGTCGCTCGGAGGGCTGCAGGACAGTTGTTACACGCGGTTTTTCGTTGTCGCAGGTCGGGCAGAAAGACACCGAGGTTGTGGAATACATTTAAAGAGTGAAATGACACCAAGAGGCGAAAAAAAAGGAGACAGATTTGAGACATTTTTGTGGACAAAACTGTCACCTCTCATGCAATGAGGCCCCCTTTTTTTTTTTCTCACATTGCTTGACAGTGTGACATTTGGACGATTACAGCGTGTGTGTGTGTGTGTGTGCCACAATGAACGGGCACAACTGTCAGTTATTTCTGCGTAAAGAGTTTCTTCTTTTATTCCAGTGAAAAACCCCACCAGCCCTGAGAAACTGCGTTCTGTCCATAAACCACAAGGCCCCAACACATTGCTCATCTGTCTCTTGGGTGAGAGCAAGTTCACTTTTCCGAGAAAGACAACGGCTATCCTCTGAGACCACCACCTCCCCCCCTCCAACACACACACACACACACCCACTGTCACGGATGCAGAGGGGGGGGGCCGCGGGGGGGGGGGGGGGGGGGGGGGGGGGGGGGGGGGGGGGGGGGGGGGGGGGGGGGGGGGGGGGG